>CM035235.1:71027729-71558181 GCA_020226215.1 Sindora glabra
TCCACCTTTGCTACTTTCACCATCTTTCTTCTCTTTCTCCTTTTTATCTCCAGATTGCTTCTTCCTTCCACTACTTGTAGCTAGTTGTTTATCTTTTTGCTTGGCAAAGAATGCACTTTCTGATGTATCTTCAAGCCTAGTGGCTCTTCTTTGTTCAACAGCTTGCAAGGCATTTGCAAGCTCTGTAAAGGAAATCTTGGATAAATCTTTAGAGTTTTCAAGAGATGAAAATTTTGCTTTAAGCCTTTCAGGCAGACTGACTAAGACTTTCTTCACTATTCTTTGGTCTATCAACTCCTTACCAAGCAATTAGATTTGATTCACAATAGACAAAAGTCTGTTAGAGAATTCCTTGACAGTTTCAACATCCTTCATTCTCAAAGATTCAAACTCCCTTCTTAGATTCAAGACTTGCATTGGCCTAGTTCTTTCACTACCATGAAACTCCTCCTTAAGCAATTCCCAAGCCTGCTTTGCTATTTCACAATTCATGATTCTGATGCTAATGCGATCAAATACAATACTTTATATGCAAAATAAAGCCTTGAACCTTTTTGCACTTTCTTCACTATGATGCTTAATTTGAGCAATTGTTGGGTTTGCTGGAAGGATGGGTGGTTCCCTGTCATTTTCAACCACATCCCACATATCAAAAGCCCTCAAATAATTTCTCATATTGGATGCTCAGACTGGGTAATTTTCTCCATTAAATTCTGCAAGAGGTGGAGCTGAAAAATTGCTTGAGGCCATGACTTAAAAGTACAGATTTTTGGAGGAAAGAAGCTTTGCTGGTTTTCTCTAGTTCAGACTCACGGGTCCCTTAAGAACATAAAGCTCTAGATACCATGTTACAAAAAGAAGCATACAGCAAGCATACAGAAACAGAGAAATATACTTTGCTGAAGACCAGAACCAGAAAAAAATGTAAGGGAAGCAACTGCTTTTTTTTATATATTCAGAACATATATATATTACAAATATGACCAAAAAAATACACTAACATGGGTTGCTGAATGGTACAGCATAAAAAACTAATATAACCATCCAAAAGTTAAGGATTAACACTCCTTTTTAGCTACCATCTGCTAACATTGCAACAATCACTCTATAAAATAAGGATCAACACCCATTTTCACCTAACTTGTCCTACCAAAATAGGTTTTAACAGAAAAAAGCAAAAAATATCTAATATTCACTTAAAGTATCTAGAAAAATCTCAATTTCTAACGATATCGAACAATAAATCTGCAAGGTTTCTGCAATACTAGATGAAGTCATTGTTATTCTTGTCGTTTCTGTGTATTCTAGTTTTGGCACAGATCCTTAAGAGTAAATATTGCTTTACAGGAGAGAGGACAGCTTTGCTTCGTATCAAGACAGTTCTTTTTAATCAAATGAACTATCACGGTCACAAACCATTACCATCGTGGGTTGATGATCCCAGTAGTAATTGCTGTAGGTGGAATCATGTTACGTGCAACTCCTTCTCTGGTCATATGACCAAACTTCACCTTTAAGATCTTTCATCATATAGCTCCTTCAATGTCTCATTTGACTTGTCCTTATTTCAAACCTTCAAAGAGTTAACTCAACTTGTCCAATTCTTCCGTAAACCTCACTCTTTGATTCACTCTGAAGGTACCTTCCTTTCATTTACATCTAAAACGTGGGGTAAACAAATTGAAAATCATTTTTCCAATTTTTGTTAAGGATTTAGACTTTATTGATATTTATTATGCAGTATTTAAGTTTTTCAGCAGTCTTCTGATCCAAAGGCAGAGATAATTACCCATGGATTGGGAATATTTTGGGGAAAAAAACTCAAAAGTTATTCTGTAATTAAATAGTTAAATAGAATAAATTAATATACACCTATCCATTTTTTTTTCAAAAAGCATTAATGATTTTCATTTTCAATTCAATACCAAAAAAATAGTTTTTTTTTTTTTGCTGGGTAATATCAAGAGCAACAAGCACATATGTAACATCCTGAACTCAGGATAATAAAAAAGAAAAGTTCTAAGGTAACATCAAATGTTAATACACAATAAATTGTAAGCACATGCTACCCAAGATATTGTATCAAACTTTGGTTTAAGTGCCGATTTACCGAAACATTTTGAAAATAACTTACAATTTATTTAGTTGCTTTTTAGTTAAATATATATATATATATATTACATGTAATATGCTTCTCTCCATTTTTTAATTACATTTGTTCTCACTTGGATAGCAAAGGATTAGTTTTTTTTTTGGTCAAGTGATTATCCTTCTAGCTTGAACCATAAATTAAGCACATACTACTTAGATATTGCTAAATTTTAGTTTAATTGGTTGAATACCAACTACAACAATCAAATAGTACTTGGTAAAAATTTTTTGATACAATATCAAAGATTGAATCAACCACAAAAAAATTAAGATCACATACATTAAAAAATTTTATAATTACCTTTAATATGTTTAATATACCAATAAAATGTGAGATTTTTTTTTTTTGTTATACAGCTTTGGCTAATCTAAACAGCTTGGAAGTCTTTATATGAAGGGCAACCACTTGATGGAACCCCTGCCTCTTCAAGGTGAAAAAATTGTCTCAAGGTTCATGTATGTCTACATCTTGTCATACTTATTTTTGAGTGAACTCTACGGTGCTCCAACAATTTTAAAATTTGGGATGACGTGAAAATTCTAAAAACCTTTAGGTTGAGATTGTTTGATTACATTTGTTAAAAAATGATAGCTATAATTAAATATTTTTAATTTAATAGATTTATATTTCAGAATTTGTCCCATCACCTTGAGTTTTGAAACTCTAGAGGTACCATAACAAGTACTTATTTGTGGTTGTATAAATAATATTCCAAGTATCCACTTGCCTTTTTAATCTCTTGGATTTAGATTTATGTGGATTGGAGAAAATTCAAGTGATAGATCCTAGTAACAATTATTTCATGGGCCACCTTGGATTTTGCTAGCTTCAAATCCATGAAGTGCTTTTCCCTTGGGTATAATGATTTTGAAGGTTGGTTCCCTTTGAGCCCATTTGCTAACAATTCAAAACTTAAGGTATTAACACTTAGAAGTGATGCAAATGACAAAATTCTCCAAGTGGACATTAAAGGTGAAGGTGATGTTCTATGGGTGCTTTCTTTCTAACTGGAAGTCCTAGTTTTAAAGAGTTGCAAATTGAAAACTCCTAGAGGCACTCTTCCTAGCTTCCTCCTATATCAGCATGAATTACAGCACCTTGACCTCTTAACGATTTGGTTGGACATTTTCCAAACGGGTTACTATTCCACAACTTGGAGATGAAGTCTTTGATATTGAATGAGAATTCCTTTACTGGACTGTTTGAGCTCCCGGAAGACAAGGTTAAGCACACTCACCCATTGAACATACTAGATTTATCACAAAATAAAATAGCAGTTAAATTACCTCATGATAATGGTCACATCCTTCCAAATTTGGTGCATCTATATATGTTTGACAATGGGCTTTATGGCACAATCCCTGCCTCAGTTGGAAGGATGTCTAACTTATTTGTTTTGAACTTGTGCAGAAATAATTTTTCTGGTGAAGTTTGTTGTTGTAAAAGCAAAAAATTTAGAAGAAGGAGATAAGATATGTTATGCAGAGGATGATAGTAAACCTTCATTTTCATGGCTCTATGATGTTGTTAAACCAGAAAAACAGAGAAAACACAAAGAAAACCAGAACAAAAACGTTGGGGAGGAAGCACTGCAGCAAAAGCTTACATTTCATTCATATTTCTGCCTTATATATATGCAGAAAACTAGTACAATGACAGACAATAGCCCATGCTTGAAACCATACTTAGGCATGGCTATTTGAACAACTTTTTTCACCTAAAATGTACTATAACAAAAACATAGTATTTAGCCATATTAAAAATACATTTAGCAACCAAATTAATTAGCTTAACAAAACATCTAAACTAATTTGAATATCAAAGGAAAATCTCAAAAGTCTAACACTCCTCCTTGAAATTTTTCTTTGAAACCTCAAACTTCACTCTTTGAAATCTGAATTTTAGTCTGGAAGTCTAGAACTTGCTTGCTGAATTTTAATTCCAACTAAGTATGTTTTTCCCAAGTTTTTAAACTCCTCCTTCATATTTTGCTTCAATTGCTTCAGAGTTCTTAGAATCAGCTACAGATTGATGAAAAACAGCTTCATCAATTTCATCAGCACTTGCATTCATTCCCAATGCAACATCTGGGCATGATTCAGTGAGTACATATGCAATCTTAAATTGTTTTAAGGACAACTCCGTTTGCTGGACCCAAGAATGATAATTCTTTCCATCAAAATGGCTGACCTCGATAGGGACAAGCTCAGCAGGTGCAATAACAAGAATTAGTTTACATGCTTTTCCATTTTCCTTGACATGAAGCTCAGATCTCGTCCTTGCTTCCATCTTCATGATGGCTTCCTCTATGGCAGGGACACTCTCCTTGAATGCTGACCATTGTTCGGTTGGCAAACTTAAACCTTTAGCAGTAGGCTGCTGCTTTCCATCTTTAGAATAAAATTCCCTAATTGATACCAATCTTTTCCCTTTGAAATCTTGAACCACCACATTCCTCCTGCTGGATAGCTGGCAAATAATGCAGTCTGCATTATCCTCCTTAACCTCCTTTAGCTTTTCTTCTTGCTCTTCCTTTCCCACCATTCTAGTCCCTTCTGGAACACTCGATTCAGGTGGTTTCTCATTGCCATCTTCCTCCTCCTTATTTATAACAATTGTGTATTCATCTTTACCAGCTGGTTTGCCACAGTGAGCAAGTCCAAGTGCAGCAACATTACATTTGTAACAAGTTTCTTCCATGGATTTTGTTCCTTTAACTTGAAATTCAGTATCACTAACTGAATTTGAAACTTCATTTGGGATATCTTGTACAAATCTTTGCTTCCATTCAATTTGAAAGCTTCTACCTTCCATCTTGGCAGTCATCACTTTACAACCACTAGGATCATAAATGATGCATGACATATCTTTAAAATACAAAGCATAATGCTTTTCAAGCATTTGAGCCACACTCAGCAAGTTTTGATTAATTTCAGGCACATATAAGACATCATTAATGAGTTTTATACCTGAATGAGTCTCCACTGAAATGATTCTTTTTCCTTTCACTTCAATGTACTCTCCATTGCCAAGCTTTACTCTTGAATTGTAAGATTTATCCAGATTTTTGAAGATACCAGCATCATATGTCATATGGTTATTGCAACCACTATCAATTATCCAAGCATTTGATTTATGATTTCCTATGCAACCAGTTGCAACAAACAATGTTTCTTCTTGTTCTTCTTCTTTTTCAGCAACTTAAGCTTGTTTTTTCTGCTCCTTTTGCTTGTCTTTACAAACTCTTTCCACATGGCCAAATTTCTTGCATGCTCTACACTGCACTCCAAGTCTGAACCAACAATATTTCTCAGCATGGTTGGTTTTCTTGCAATGTGAACATGGGCTATTTTGGCCTTCATTTTTCTCCTTCTCCTTTTTCTCACTTGGCTGCTTCTTTTCCTTGTCTTGACGTAGCTTTTCTTTCTGTCTTACTAAAAATGCTGCCTCAGCACCATCATCTTGCCTCATTGACCTCCTCTGTTCTTGAGCTTGAAAAGCATACACCAGCTCAGCCAAAGAGATCTTGGATAAGTCTTTTGAGTCTTCAAGTGATGAGATCTTGGACTCAAAATTTTTTGGAAGACTAACCAAGACCTTTTCTACCACTCTTTGATCTGTCAAGTTTTCCCCTAGCAGTCTGATTTTATTTACCACTTCCATGAGTCTATCAACATACTCTTTGATAAACTCATCTTCTCTCATGCGTAGCACCTCAAACTCCCTCTTCAAATTCAAGATCTGCATCTGTCGGATCTTTTCACTCCCCATATACATTTCTTGAAGCTTGTCCCATGCTTTCTTTGGTGTCTCACATGCCATGATCTTGGTGAAAATTGAATCTGATACAGCAGCATGAATAAAGGATAAGGCTCTTGGAGCTTTTGCTTCTTCCTCCTCATGTACTCTGATTTGGTTGAGTGTAGGGTTGTTGCCAAGGGGTGGAACTTCTTTTTCAGCTTCCACCCACTGCCACAAGCCAAGCCCTCTCAAGTGAGCTTTCATTTTGACAGCCCAAACATGATAATTTTCACCATTGAAAATAGGGGGTGAAGGAGCTGCAGCATTGTTGAAGGCTATATATGTTTTGGTTTATGGTGTTTTTGTGTGGTAGGCTTTCTGGTTTTCACTCTTGGTTATACTCAGACCCCTTAAGATCATTTAAGCTCTGATTCCATGTTGTTAAACCAGAAAAACAGAGAAAACACAAAGAAAACCAGAACAAAAACGTTGGGGAGGAAGCATTGCAGCAAAAGCTTACATTTCATTCATATTTCTGCCTTATATATATGCAGAAAACTAGTACAATGACAGACAATAGCCCATGCTTGAAACCATACTTAGGCATGGCTATTTGAATAACTTTTTCACTTAAAATGTACTATAACAAGAACATAGTATTTAGCCATATTAAAAATACATTCAGCAACCAAATTAATTAGCTTAACAAAATATCTAAACTAATTTGAATATCAAAGGAAAATCTCAAAAGTCTAACATATGAATAGAGCTGGACTTTAACAAACTAACAAATAAATCCCTAATATCAGGGATGATAATAAACTAACAAATAGATCCCTCGTATTAAAGCATGATAACAAACTAACAAATAGATTTCTCATGTCAAGGCATAATAACAAACTAACAACTATTTTAAAATTAAAACAGATTTTGCTGATATCCTAGCAGATTTTTAGGCACTTTCACAACAAAATTCCAAAGATTTTGTGGGGGCAGCTATTCCTTTTATCTCTGAATTTGTCCAATCTTGAATATTTGCTCCTAGCTAACAACTACTTCAGTGGAACCCTGCAACACGCAATGCTCCTAAGTATAAAAGTATTAGATATTTCCAACAATAAGTTATGGGGTGCAATTCCTGGTTTCATTGGTAATCTTTCACAATTAAAAGTAATAAACCTATCAGGGAATAATTTCACAGGTGCACTGCTAAGAGAGCTTCGCAAACTTGACCTTCAATATTTACATCTCTCGCATTATAAGCTCGCAGGTTCTATACCAATTTGCTATTTAAACTCACCAAATTTAGCTAATCTACTGTTACGAAGCAATAGTCTTGTTGGTTCAATCCTGAAGTTGAAAATGAATAGGTCTCTGATATCACTTGACTTGAGGGACAACAATTTATCTGGAACAATTCCAAGTTAGGATGGTAAGAAATTGAGGGACCTGACAGCCCTTCTTCTGGGAGGTAATCATCTGCATGGTCAACTACATGATTCATTATGCCAGCTAAACAAAGTTAATTTTTTTGGATCTATCTTACAGTAACTTCATAGCATCAATACCTGTATGCTTTTCAAACGTCTTATTTGGAGGCTCTGCGCTCTCTTATTCAGATGTTAGTTATATTGCTATGATGATTTCAACAGCAACCTTGTATGGGTATCCTCATTTTCATTTGGAAATTATTTTCATACCACTAGTTTATACTTTGTCATCGACATCTAGCGCAATAGGAATGGAATTTAGGCCCAAGAGTTTGTTCCTCTCTTATGAAGGCACAATTCGGGAGCACATGTTAGGAATAGATTTGTCATGTAATCAATTGACCGGGTTGATCCGACATGAGATGGGTTATTTGGCTTCTCTCCATGCATTGAACTTATCTCACAACCATTTGAATGGATTCATCCTAGAAAGTTTCCACAATTTAGTGGACATAGAAAGCTTAGACCTTTCTTACAATAACTTAAATGGCAAAATCCCTCCTTGGTTGCAAGAACTCTTTGGGCATCTTTAATGTGTCCTACAACAATTTGTCAGGCACAGTGCCAGATAAGGGACAACTTGGAAGCTTTGCTGAGAGCAGCTTCTTGGGGAACCCATGTCTATTTTGGAACAATAGCAATAGAGGCACCACAAGACAGCCACCCCTAGCCACTAACTCTTCTGATGGAGAGGATGGTGACTCCGTAGTTGATTTCATTGTTTTCTATTGGAATTTTACTGCATCCTATATCACAGTTCTAATCTTGTTTGCCACAATCGTCTGGATCAATCCCCACTGGCGAATAACGTGGTTTTATTTCATTGGAGCATGCCCCTTCATGTGTTTTCATCGCATTATGAGAGATGCATTTTATTAGAAATCTATCATAGTTTGAAATAATTAGCTGACAATTACAGTTATTAAGTTTACTTGTTCCTTGTGTTATTCCTTTCGTTGTAACTTGTGTTGTTGCATTTTTCAGCTTGAGAGTTGCCAGCTTCTTTATGCTTTTGTATTTCCCTTAATGATAATATTGGCCAAATTTGATAATTTCATAGGTGTTTTCTAAGAATTTTCATTAGATGAACCTTTGGAAAAGTAACATTCAGGAATTATCAATTCATATATAGGCGGACTAAGTAATATAATAGCTCAACTGGAAGTTAGATACATTTCTGCCCTGCCCTACCCTACACTTGGTAATTAACATGCAAGTTTCTTGTCTAGTATAATTCACTTCCAAACGAGAAAAGGGTTCCATATCAACATAGCCAAGATCACCGGCAATCATTATTTGGATGTAAAATTTCATGTCTGGTTTCTTCTTCATTCCAAATGAACATTTAGGACAGCTTAAGATATGAACAGACTGATTGCTGATAAGTTTGTGGGTGGTAAATTGATGATAATTAAGGTAGCTTTGAACTGGAACTGTCAATTTTAGTTGTGCAACCAGTTGTTACATGTCATTTCATCTACATCGCATATGGTAAATTGGGTAAATATGGAACATGGCTTAGGAAAATCCATCTAGCATATGTCACGGGCTGGCGGCTCTGCAGCCAAAACCGTGCGACGCATGCTTGTCAGTCTTGGCCAATATGCCAGCTTTCCCTCATTATAACCCTCGTTTGGCACTCTTGGTAAAGATAGCGGGACTCATAAGTCTGCAAGATAATATCGTATGTCGCTGAAGCACCCACATATACCGAACTGCAGGATCCTTCCACATAGGAAGCCTTAGTGCACTACAGACCGTAAGGGACAAATAAATAGGAAGAGAGACACTCCGTTCGCTTGATTTATGTCTTATTCCATAACTTTAAGTGTGTAGAGGGATGGCCACAAGCTAACACACTCTGTCCCTAACTCAGTGTCTAGGTGCCCCACAAGCCCTTAGAGCACTCTACCCCCTTAAAAAGCATTTTGAACAAAAGACCTCCCATAAGAAGATGACATACTTTTTTTGAGTTGTCATAAGCCCTTTTCACCATGCTCCAGGTGTCCGTTCATCACAAAAACTAGCCAACACGAAGATAAAAATGTGAGGATTCCAAATATGGTCTTTTCGAACCCCGCCGGATTCTTAAACCTTTCAAAATGATTAAAATACCCACAAACTTGGGAAAATTGGGAAAAATAGTATGCAAGCCGGATTGGTCCCAAATTTCAGCCATAGGACCCTTATAACATGTTGGATTTTTCCACCAAGTCTTGTCTTAATCCAAGCATGTTTGCCTATCAAACTATTACAACTACCAGCTTGTGACATTCTCCCCCACTTCAAATGTCAATGCTTTCATTGACATTTCAATCTGACATGGCCTTGGTCTTTAGCCTACTCCACCGAGTTACTCCCTCGATTGTCTCAAAGCCTGTCTTTTTAAGCCCTATGAAATATTTCTCTCATCTTGAAGTTGGGCTGTCTGTTGCCTCTACAACATAAGTACTTAGCAAAATGCATCCTCCACAAAGTCACTCAAAGGGCTACCTCTGTAGTCATCTTACAAGTGTCCTGACACTCTCTCTAGTGCTGCTATCCCACATAGCTCTCCCAAACTCATTGCCTCCGTAACTTATTCGATGGGTAGTTACCTCTGCAACTGGTGTTCACTGCCTTCACAGATTGCACAATACGCCACCTCTGCGGCTTAAGTTTGTGCCAACTCTATGGCTCATGATAAATGCTTAGCACTTTGAATTATCTACTAACAGGTATCTTACACTAAGTGTCCCATAGCACCCGTACAAGAGACAAGACTTATGCTGGATCTACGTAGAGAGGGTGAACCTCGCTCTCTAGCCACTTGTTTGCATTTCAATCGATCCATTACACTTCGCAATGCCAATTCACACTCGATCGAATCCTTTGATCCTCTCTGGATCAATGCCCTCTGGCAATCACCAGCTATCATAGCCTAACTTTGGAGTTTGATGCTCACTAGCATTGCGGTTCTCATGATCACTCCTTGGCGTGCGTCCTCCAATGATTTCATGAGTGCATCCTCTGATGGCTCCCCTACTTCAACTCATAGAAGGGGGTTGAGCATAGAGCACTGTCCATTTTAGCTCCAAATAGCATTAATTCCTCTAAATCTTTGCTAAGCCATTTGGCTATAATGCTCCACTGAGTAGCACAAATGATCCCTCTGGATTATCTCAACACGATGTGGAAAACTCCTACTGGAGCAAACCATTTTGCCCTCTAGCAATGCTCCTTTGAGCATTCGAACGATCCTTTCAAACTTCTTTGACATGATTTTGGACTACTTCATCTGGAACGATCTACTCATGCCCTTCAACTGTGGTTATGCCTTTTGACACAACCGATGGCTTCACCCTCTGGTTCCACCAATCCCTCAAGTAGTCAAGCCTTCTAGCAAGACCAAGGCTTCTCCCATCGGATTAGTCGTCAATTCCCTCATCTCTCTAGATGGTAAGATTGCATCCCTCGATGCCACTACCATGAATGAGCACATAACCAATGTCCCTCGCACAACCGATAAGTAAGGTAGCCCACTTGGCACAAATGCTTGGGCCCTTCGTACAAATCCTTGATCACCAGTATGTACCATTCCTTGGCCCACTGGCTTCTCAGGACAATCCAATCTCTTGCACCCTTTGGTCAAGTCTTTGACAACGACACCATCGAGTTTGAAAGAATGATAGCTTCACACATATTGTATATTAAGGGACAAGCCACATCTAACCAATTGTGCCTACTCGATCTTGGCCCTTTGGCGCAAATCAAGCTCTGATACTAAATGTTACGGTTAGCTGCTAGGAGCACTGTTACATGTAAAATGGTTTATCAATTAGCGCAAGTGCACACTATCGTAAACAAGTAATAAAGTGATAAGTAAGTATCGTTCCCTCGAGAATTGTTTCACTAAGTACCAAAATTCATAATCCTAACACTATTTGGCAAATCGATTAGTTGGAGAATGAAGTAATTAAATAAAGATCTATGCAGAAAATATTTAAAGTAAGTATGAATGCAATTGGAGTAAAGATAAATATGAATAAAAGACCTAGGGATCAGACTTCACTTAACAACTTTGGATTGAATCTTCTATCTATACTAATCCAATTTTTCTCCCTTAATTGATAGTCGAGTTTCCCTAAATTAATTACTAGCCTCTTCCAAGGTCAAGTAATTCTATAATTAATTGCTAATCCACTATATTCCTATGTGAATTAAAACAACTAATCATGCATTAGGATTTATGGAACTCATTAAGACTACATAAATCATATGAATATATTCCTATTTCATATGCAATTTACGGTTTTAATTATAGGTTCCATACACATGTATCTCCTTCCAGTCTCAACACACATATTGAGTTCATTCAAAAGGTGGCCAATCAATTGAAAGCATTAAGAGCAATAATTAAAACTCAATCTAGGAAATAAAATCGAAATTAGTTTCAATAGATTAGAATTCAATCCGTTATTATTAAGTTACATCATCACCCTAGGAAGATGAAAATTAGAACATAATAAAATTAAAAACAAACTCAAAATAAAATAGAAACATCATCACATTCATGATATAAACACAAGGATACAATTACAAATGCATGAAAATGAAAATGCTATCCATCCATGTAGGAGGTAAAACCTTCCATGTAAGAGGAAAACCTAGCCTTCTATGTAGGAGGCATACAAGAACTAAAAATGCATGAAACTAAACTTTAAAATGCTCTCTCCAAGATGCCTTTTCTCAGTTGATCCCCTTGCTATTTATAGATGAATGGGTGCAAGAATTTCAACTTGCCAAGCCACCAATCTTGACTACTAGCCATAATCTTTGACCTCGGAGCAACCATATTTCAGCGTTTTTGCTAACTTTTGACACTTAAATTGGTGGATTCACGCATTTTAGTATTCATCAAAGTTGTAGCCGTGGATCTAAGCTTTCAAATGGCTGCAGGAGCTCCTAATTTTGAAATTTCTATCTCAAGTTATGATCAGATTGGTAGTCAAAGGTCAGATTCCGCCAGAACCACTGTTTTATCTTCCAAGCAGAATTTGAGATCCTTAGATCCCGAACTGGGATTTTATTTAAACATGAAAGTTGTAGGGCTTCTTCTTAGATTTTTAACCATATAAAGAACAACCCAATCCAGAATCTAGAACTCCAGATATAGCCTAAAACCTGAAACAGGGTCAAAATACAGCATTATCTAAAATATTTGATTTCATTTCAAATTCAAGATCCATTCACAAAATGCAACTAAATTTATTAAATTTAACAAGATAACATCCAAAAATGCATCATACAAGGGAAAATAAATATGTAAATATTTTACGTATCAAGCACCCTCACCAACACGACACTCTTTCCATCCACTCTACCTACTCTTCTGAATGCTTAGCGAGATAAGTGCTTGGCGTAGAACCAACCTTAACGTGGCAATTGTTGGTACCTACCAGAGCACTCTGTCCTGTAGTATCTCTTCGCAGCAATAAAGCCCTTGGGTGGAGAATCATGCTTTACCATTGTTCACATGCGAGAGTTCCCAAGAATCAGGTCTGCTGAGGCGGACAGACCCTTTGCTCTGATACTAAATGTCACAGGCCAACGGCTCTTCATTTGAAATCGTGCGGCACATGCTTGCCACTTTTGGCTAACATGCTAGCCTTCCCTCATTATAACCCTCGTTTGACACTCTTGGTAAAGATGGCAGGACTCACAAGTCCACAAGCTAATATCGTATGTTGCCAAAGCGCCCATACATACCGGACCACAGGATCCTTCCACACAGGAAGCCTCAGTACACTACGGACTATAAGGGACAAATGAATAGGGAGAGGGACACTCCATTCGCTTAGTTTATGCCTCATTCCATAGCTTTGAGTGTGCAGGGAGATGGCTACAAGCCAACAAACTCCATCCCTAGCTCAGTGTCTAGGCGTCCCGCAGGCCTTTAGAGTATTTTACCCCTTTAAAGAGCATTTTGAACAAAAAGCCTCCCGCAGGAAGATGACGTACTTTTTCTAAGTTGTCATAAGCCCTTTTCGCCATGCTTCGAGTATCTGTTCATCACAAAAACTAGCCGACATGAAGATAAAAATACGAGGATTCCAAATATGGTCTTTTCGAACCTTATTGGATTCTCAAATCTTTCGAAATGATCAAAATACCCCAAACTTGAAAAAATTAGGAAAAAATAGTACGTAAGTCAGATTGATCCTAAATTTTAGCCACAGGACCCTTATAACATGTTGATTTTTCCACCAAGTCTCGTCTCGTCTCAATCCAAGTATGTTTGCCTATTGAACTTTTACAACTACTAGCTTGTAACACATGACTTGATATATGTTAAATGCCAATTTTGTACATGCCATAAACGACAAAGAATGGGAAATATTCTCAAAATCTTTGTCAATCTAATGTTGTCACTTGTCCAAGCTGCAAAACTACCTATCATAGCGAGCATCATTCAGGGAATGCAATTAAAGGGCAAAAGGAATTCAAAACCAACTTCAATGTGACACATAAGGTAGATGAAAATTTTCAAGTGTTAATGAATGAATATGTATAACTTAAGTGGTAGTTTTCCAAATTTATAACTTATACAGTTGCTTAGTTTAAGTTCATGCTGTATAGATGAACTTCCCATTAGAGATTGACATCTTTTTAAGAATTTGTATCTGATGAAGTTGATGTTCATATGAAGAGAGGTACTAGGAGATGTGATAATTGTTCATAACGTATAAGAGCAGATTGTTAAGCACTTGGAAAAAGAATAGAATTTATAAAAACCATCCTTGTTTGAATCTAGTGCTATATCCAAGAATGTTCAAATTATAATGATAGAAAGAGAAGGATTAGAAGTCCCTTCTTAAAATTAAATTTCTCAATATATATTTACCTTGCTCTCTATATGACAATCTTTGGTTGGTTACTCAATCTAATTTCAGGTATGCTAGTTGGAAAATATAATGTCTACTAAATTCAAAGGATTAAGGTTACACTTAGAACAATAATATGTTGTCAATTCCTGTGACTATACATACGACATAATTTGAGTCAAATTAACTCCACTTGTTTTAAAATATACATGGCTAATATAACTCAAATTTTGACACCTAAAGCCTAAGCTGCACAAAAAGTGAAAATGAGACTAACATGATTCGATTCCAATGGAAGTATCTCACCCTTTGAACAATAGGTCTCGGCATCGTGTGAGAGTTGGCTTCTTGGAACATTTATGAAGAATTCTATTGTTGTTATCATTTCAAATTCTATTAAAAGAAGAATGTTGTTTCCTCTGAACATTTTAAAGCTAATAAGCCAAGAGGGGGTGAATTAGGCAATAAAAATTTTTGCAATCATAATTTTAAAAATCAATCTCTTCAAATGAAATTTCTTTCTATGTAAATCTCCTTTCATATCTGAATAAACAACTCTATGTACATCCCCATTTGGTTTTTTAAGTCCTAACCAAAGAGAACAACATGGATTAATAGAAAAGAAATTAAAGGAAACAAGTCCTTATATCTTTGGTACCTGCTAAGACCTGGAAAGCCAATTCCTTTGGTGCGGCAAATTAATTGCTGAAGGCCAAGAAAGGTACAATATTTATGCATAAGTGAGGGGAAGGGTCAAGATTTCTATTTACACGTTCCGCCTTCAATAACTACGGAGTTCTATGTTTCCGTTACTTTATAATTCTCTCTGATGTGGTTAAAAATAAAAGAGGCAGGCTGCAGTTTATGAGGCACTACATTTTCTTTTTCTAAGATTAATGTATGTTGACACCAATGAATTTTCTATGTATAAACCTCTCCATGGGCCATTTACTTGCCTGATATCATATTGTTCAACTATTATAATTATTCAATTGATATTATAATAGTTGTGGAAAACAACTTGTTGCAATAAACATTACGCATTCCAAACAGGCATTACAGTGACATTTCTACAATGCCTTGGAATTTTATAATGAGTTTTTGCATTGACTTGATTGGCTTAAATATTTTCCATTCCCTGGATTTTCAGTGTTTACCATTGACAAAATCATCTCTTTCCCACTTGTCCTACTGAAATATCTGCTTAATTGTTCACCTTAAACTCATTTTGTGGCAGTCATGTTTGATAAATTTCCTCAAGTCAATCAATGACACTAAGGTCTAATGCTTTTTATCAGAATCTGCATCAACTTGACTGAGTTTCATAATTCGCCCTTCCAAATTTCCACAGTAATCAATCAATGGCACATAGTGTAGTGAAACTTCTGCTAAAGAATTAATGCATGGACTAATTTTATCAGTTCATGCATTGACTTTATAATCTCCAATTAATTTTCATCATCCAGAATGAAAAAGGAAACAAACTAACTAGAGACTTGGAACAGCAAACCAGCTTCTTTCTTTCAAATATGTACACATATCAAACAATAAATCTCCATAGTTTCTGCAAAACAAGATAAATTTACTGTTCTTTTTGTATTTGTGTATTCTAGTTTTGGCACAGATCCAGGAAAGCAAAGGTTGCTTCACAAAAGAGAGGCAACTTTGGTTCATATACGTATAAAGACAATTCTTTTTAATCAACGTGTCCAATTCTTCTCCATATCCTGACTCTTTGATTCACACTGAAGGTACCCTACATTCATTTACATCTAACACATGATGCAAACAAATAGAAGATCATTTTTTTTTCGGTTGAGGGTTTAAACTTTGTTGACATTCATTATGCAGTATTTGTTTAAGTTTTCCAGCAATCTTTTGATTCAAAGGCTGAGGTCATGGATTGGAAACATTCTGAAAATAACTAAGAACTTATTCCGAAATTGGACAGTTAAATGGCATAAATTAATATGCATCGATCCATTATATATATATATATATATTGATCAATTTCATTTATGCTCCAATGCCAAAGAACCATAAATTGAGCACATGCTATTTAGACATTACTAGTTTTAAGGAGTTGCAAATTGGACATTCCCAGAGGTACTCTTCCTAGCTTCCTCCTATATCAGCATGAATTACATGTACCTTGAGCACTCAACAACTTGGATAGACAGTTTGCAAACTGGTTGCTGGTCGACAACACAAAGCTAAAGTCCTTGATATTACACACTAACTGCTCCATTGAAAGCTTGCTTCGTCTGCTTTTGTTTATCAACTATTTTTGTTTTGCATTTCAGGGTGATCATGTGCAACTTGCTGTAAATTCGATGGACACCATCTTTAGTCAATATAATATTGAAGCTTCTCCACTTCCATTGGAAATGTCACCTGTTTATATTACTGTATGTAAAATGCAGAAAAACTGATATGAAAAATTAAGCAATTCATACATGCTGTTTGTGGTTATTCAAAGTATAATGAAAAAATGAATTGGTGCAGAGTAAGAGGATTCTATGATAGTAGCTGCCCACGTTGACGGCCCTAAGAAGAATTCATATCTATAGAGTCTTCACTTTTCTGGAGCAATGAATTCATATCAATGGCTGCAGATTTGAACAATTATGTTGCTTAGATCATGAGTGGCCTTAAGAAGAATTGTGCTATGGTAGGTGAGAATAACTGCAGCTAACATGACAGCATTTCAAACTGGCTTCTTGGAATATGCTGGGAAGAATTCTGACTTGTTTTCATTTCAAATTGTAACAATTTGATTTGAAGAATGAATGTGGTTTCCGCTTAGAATTTTGTGCTTTATGCCTAGCAGTATTTCACATGATTTTATTCGAATCCCATGATTCACGAGTAATACTTTTGCTAATGTTGTAATTTCAAAGTGGAAAGAGTTTAAAGTCTTAAAAGATGCAATGTAGTGGCGTGCTTTGATTTAAATAGACTTATCTTTAGAAATATGGCGTGCCCAAGAGTGGCAGTTCTGCTGAAGTGTTAGTGGAAGAACACTTGTCTCGAAATGTAATGAGTTTCTGCATTGACTTGATTGACTCGGATTATATTTCACCATCCAAGAAAGAAAAAGGAAGCACTCTAACTATAGACTAAGAATAGCAAACAAGCTTCTTTCTTTCAATACACGCACACACACACATATGTACATGGGTAAGTATTAAGTAATTAATCTCCGGTACTTCTGCAAAACAAGATTAAGTTGTTGTTTGTGCTTTGGTTTTTGTGTATGCTAGTTTTGGCTCAAATTGATGAAAGCAAAGGTTACTACACAGAAGAGAGGGCAACTTTACTTTCCTAGGATCATTTTAGATTAAACATGAAAACCCTAGATATTGGCTTTCAATTATGACATGCACATAATGAAGAAACAATCAAAAACATAAATTGTTAAAACAAATACCTAGACCAATTGGTGATTCATCCTCGATCTTGCACTCATCGTGCCATTTGAATTAATATCTATAATACAGGAAGACATAAAATTATTACAGAGGTTTCTTTGCCTCTATCATAGCCACCCACTTTCACCTTATAAGGAGAGAATCAAACTATTTAAGCACTAATGGGATATGACACAAACTGGATGGATTACTAGAGTTAAGGGACCTCATTAAATAAATTGGGTTGGGTCATGGATCTTACCCATCATAGGATCCATATCCAACTAATCCACATTTGGGTCATAATATCACACAAGGCCCCAATACCAATTGTCACTTTATTTAAAGTCCACATAATAAAATTTAACATTGATTGCTATTTATTAAATTAATGTGAAGCCCATATTAAAATTTCTAATAATCTCCCACTTAGACCCACATTAATTAATAAGTGATGACTTTTTTGAAAAGAATTAATATTAAAATGGTATTGTCTCACCTATAGGTATAATTGAGATTATAAGAATCCAATAAACTAACTATTATATCCAAAGATATATTAATATAAAACATGTTGAATGCCTACACCTTACTAACTAAATAATTAAGTATAATGTGCATAACAGAATTTATATTATCTTAATGTGACTGAATGTAAATTCCTTATGCAATGGTCCCAACATCCACCTAAGATGCCTTATGAGAATCAAAATTCTCAACACATTAATGAGACAGGATCTAAATGTCTTTGTTTACTATCATGAGACTAGATCTAAATATCTTTATTCACAATAATGAGATTGGATCTAAATGTCTTTACTCTCATGCCATAACTAAAGTGTACGTAAATTATGGGGAAGGGATAAATATCTCATTATGAGTATTTTGCTTAAACATATCATAGGATATTAATGAGCTCATATCAACAAAACTCCTATTAACTTAAAGCACTAAAAAGGCTTAGGAAACTCACTTTATTCACATGATGATGCTTCATATTTACCCTTCAACCTTCTTGCTAGTGGGTTTGCAAGCATACAATTCATGAAAATTAAGTAATTTACTTGTGTATTTTCTTTCTCACAAATAGGTACTTCAATTTGAAGTCCTTTACATAGATGAATTTGTTATTACTAAGAGAAAATCCACAATAGCAATATTATTGCAACATAAATATGGTTAAAGCCAAAAAACCCTTAACTTGCTAACTTAATAAGGGATTTATTACATGCGACATGCCCTGCCCTTTAATAGAGGTTACTGCAATTGATTGCATAATAATTCTATAACACAACATAGTTTTATGATCAATTAGATAATTGATAGAATAAGTCTAAGTAACCTGTGCATACAAGATCTCTTAATTTTTTGTAAGTCAATGTGTAAACAATTATACCACATAAATAGAAAACCATTTACAGTCCAGAACCACTAATTTAAATCAATAACAAACTACTTATAACTAATGCATATGAGATAACCTTTATCACTTAGAAAATATTTAGGTATAATAAATTTAATCCTTTTGAATTAATTAACATAAGAGCACATCGACATATTGGACTCTTTTAATACTAAAATGAGAAAATGTCATGCCCCAAATCATTCAATGACTTCTTATAAGCCAAACTTATGGATAATGTAAACTTCATTCGATACAAATGACAAAAAGTTCATAAAATTAACAATTACTCAAAATTCATATGAAAATTTATGGGAAAAACATATACAATTTCTCCTATTTTTCATATACGTTACAAAGCACTACACATCTTAAAATTAAAACCCATAACACAAAATAACCATGATACCTTATGCATGATATATGTAACGCAATCCTATTCCAACTATCAAACGTCTTCAAGATAAGGCTTTTAATCACCCTAAGGTTTCTAGACTCTACAATATTAGTTTCAGGTTTGAAAATGTAATAAAAAAAGTAGTAAGTTACAAGAATCCAGTGAGTAAGTAAATTATTAAAACTTGCAACTAAAAATAATTATTTTTTCATAAAACCTTAACATTCTCAAAACATAAGAAATATTACAATTTTTTTGTGATATAATAAATTAGGAATAATATATTCAACACTAAAATTCCACTAATATCATATAAAAAATCAAAATTTTAAACTTTCAAACACAAACTTCATTTCACAAGTTCATTTAATAAAGACAATTATTTCAAAATCCAAACTTATTCTACATAAAACAAATTATACAAAATCTAAAATATTTAGAACATTGATCAGTCATCTTGATATTTAAAATATGGAAAATTAGTAGGATCCAATGGTAATTTCAACAAAGAACCAACAATAAAAATTCAATATTCAATTTTTAATATTGTCATTCACCTTGTCCCTCCAGCAATTCAATCTCTCCTTATCTCACCAATAATTTAATCTCTCCTTATCTTTCCAGCAATTCAATTTCTCTTTATCCCTCCAACATAGAAATTTTTCCAAGGATCCAAATTTATAAAATACAATTGATTTAAATTATTTTACAATTTTAATAGATAAAGCATTCATTCATTATAGTTTGTATAGAAATAAAACAATTCAAATACAAACATTTTAATTCCCATTAAGTGCGTTAAACATTATCAAGTTTCCATTCATTTCTGTTGTCATATAAAATTTTCCCAAGAAGCTCACTACCACATTTTCATATGAACAAACTTTTCAAGTATAAACATACTCATGCACAATAAGTATTTTTAATATAAATTATCACTAAAATATACATTTAGAAATAAAACATT
This sequence comes from Sindora glabra, assembly GCA_020226215.1. Lineage (NCBI taxonomy): Eukaryota > Viridiplantae > Streptophyta > Magnoliopsida > Fabales > Fabaceae > Sindora > Sindora glabra. The sequence goes on from CM035235.1 coordinate 71,048,152, forward strand.
TTAATTACATAGAAATATACAATAATTATGAGTTAAAGCAAAATATCCACCCATTTCAAAAAAAGAAAAAGAAAAATAAAAATCAAATTCTCTCTAACCTCAATCCTTACATATGTAGATGAATGCTTAACCTTTTCATTAATCCTAAAGGAAGAGCATCGGTATTAATTCTAATAATGCCACTAATATGATAAATTAAGAGAATGACAAACTAAAAGAACGGAAATAAAGGAAGCTAAGATGATGGGTAAGCTTAGAGATGGTTGGTGGGGATAGGAAGAGGGACATAGGGGAAATTATGGAGGCTCCACATGTGTCTCAGCCCTCCCATTGAATAGTGGGATAATTTCCAGCACGAAGCCTACTTGTTTCCGAGGCTACATCTCTGTAGTTTGTGGCCTAGGGACTTCCTTGAGTTCAGTCCCGAGAACAAGTATTTGCAAGAAACCTAGTCATATCACCTCGTGCTTTGTGCTGCTAACATCTTTCTTCCATAGCAAATGAAAACCTCATAACAGGGTGGCGGGTTTGTTGTACATATTGTTCCTAGTGGTTTACTGTGAGCTATGGGCTTGAAGTTGCAATGAACTATGTAGTGAGTTGATTTCTATTCTAAACTTGATCAAAAACTATATAGAACTATATCTTTATTCTGGAGAAATATTCAAAGAAAAGCTAAATACCCTTGGGATTTGTATAATATGGGTTCACCATACAAACAATTTTAAACTTATAAGCCCACTATGGATATATATATATATATATATATATATATATATATATATATATATATATATATATATATATATATATATATATATATGTGTGTTTTGATAAGCCTATTACACTTTACTCCTAAGCCACTTTTAACTAGGTTTAATTTAATTATTTTATCTCGACTAACATGTCTTAACATTGTTGGTGTGTGTCCTAAGAACCAATCATATAGATGATTGAAATACTACATAATATATTATGTTTTATTTCAAGCAATGCAATATTATATTTTATTTTCAACTTTGTTTAATTTATAACTTAATATAATAATTGTCCCTGGAATAATTTTACTATTCCTAAAATACCCCTAGTCAAGTATTATTACGAAAGGGATAGTAATAGTACATCGAGACTGGCATGTATAGTGACTGATGATTATAAATCATAGATATATAATATCAAGTTAATACATGAGTACATTGTTAGTAAACAGATGTACTAGACTGACTTAATATGAGAATACTGCATGGATAAGACTTATATTATTAGTAGTTCTTATATGATCACAATTGCATATAATCCTTTAACCTAAAGTCACTACGGTTCCCTACATGAGAGGTTACTCACTTTGATGTCGTCTTATATCACCTTTAATCAGGATGATAAGTAGGGCGTTAATTGGGTGTGTTACGAATCATGCAGATGGAAATGAGTGATGTAAATGAAATTTTGTTATTCTTATAAAGAAGAGATATATCCTTAGGCCCCTTGATTGAGTAAGACTTAGAAATGCATGGCCATGCTCAAATGGATCAATATATGATATTGATCATTTATTTTGAAATCTACTCAGTATCAAGAAATATAAATTGAACTTTGACGAGGATAACACTCTTCATACCTCCAGTTCAATTTGAATATTATTACAAAAGGGATTATGATGCAAAACGTTGATCATGTATTAGGTGGATGTTGAATCACAGATATTCTTACTACTTGAGTGGCAGTGATGTATTACTAGATATCGCTCACTTTCTATGGCTCAATAATGAGTCATTGTTAATATAGTAAGAATCTACAGGGTCATACAAAAGGAGTAGGAATAAGATAATAATTAATTGAACTTTACTTATATTAATATCCAATTAATTGGATTTATTTTTGTACATATATATATTATTAAATAATAATGTATTTTTTCACGTAATAAATGTAATTATTATTATGTGATATTAAAGTAATATCAAATATTTACGTTATCAGATATTAGATAAATATATTATGAGATAATAATATTTTGATATTTGATAACTATATGCAATTATCTAATATAAGATATTTATACTATGAGATAATATTATTATTTAATATTAGATAATTAATAGATAAGTCCTATCTCTCCTCATTATCTCTAGGATAAGGATAAGATAAGTTGTTAAGTGTGATTAGAATGTTGGAAGTATTATCCTAGTAGGACTAGGATTGTGGCTTGTGGCTTGTGGCTTGCCTAAGTTCTATAAAAGGGGACTTGAGGGTAGCACTTTTAATACACACTCATAACCTCCATAAAATCCTAAATCACTAAAAAAACATCCAATCCTAAATCCTAGAGAGAAAAATGCATCCTAGAGAGAAAAATGCATCCTAATAGATTCGTGGAGGGTGAGAGGTCATTGTTTACTCCGTGTGGATACTGTAGAGATATCGTACCTTCCGACCGACGTTTGATTCATCCGCTCTTAAGTTTTGATCAGTAGAAACATGAATGCCTAATAGGTAAAACCCTAATTATTGATTTATTCTTTTTGCATGGATCCTAAGTAGAATTCGGAATAAAATTTGAATTTTTGCTGCATGTGATAATCCGAATTACCAACAGTGGTATCAGAGCTTCTTGCATAAACATAAGTTTTGATTATGTGTTTTACTACCTTTAATGAATATTTATATAATAAATATATGTCAAATTTGTTTCGGTTTAAATTAAAAGTTACATATTTTGATGAATGTTTATGTGATAAATTAACATCAAATCAGTTTCTGTTTAAACTAGATATATATGAGATATATGCAAACTCGTTGTTTAGTTCTGATTTCGTAGATATATATATGATATATATAATTTGTATTTCGAATGTGATTAACAATTGATGAGATTAATTGTATGAATCTGATTATGCATTTTCTGATTCATGTTCAAATCTATTTCATGCGTAATTCTGGGTTTTTCATTTGAATTTGAATCTACTTCTGTGATTGATTCTGGGTTCTGTTTTAAATAAGAACTAATAAGATTAATTATGTGAAAATCATTTTCGATGTAATGAGGTTTTGTTGTGAATTAGAATTAATCAGACATAATCCTTAGGTTAGGTTGTATATATGTGATATATATGTGTGTTTTGGATTAGTATTTAAGTCTGAGCTTCAATATGATGAAACCTTGAATCTGTATTGTATATGTATTATAATATGCATTTAAAGAATATGATCTATTCTACACAGAATCAATGTGATCAATTTTGAATCTGTCTTCATATATAGGTCTGGTTAAATTTGTTTTAATGTGATTTGAAATAAATCTGGATTAATGTATGAAAAACATACGTGTATGGTATAATATGTTTGAATTTCGGGACTGCGATTTGAATGTCAAATAATGTCGAATTGTTTGACTAAAAAGGTGTGTCAATTGTTGATAGAAAAATTGTAATCTAAATGTTAGATGAATTTAATTTTTCGCTGGAGAGGCTCCGCCCCCCATGCCTCCTGGCAAAGGGCTCTGCCCTTTTGACCCCCGCCCGCTAATCGGCTAACGGGACTGCCGTGCTAACTCTGCGTAACTTTCAAAAATCATTTTTTATTCTTAAGGCGTTGTTTTAAAACATAATTTTTATGATGATTATGTTATGAAATATATATGTCAATCATCTGGCTTATCTTGGTTACATATATTTCTTAGCAATTATTACATATGATGCATGAATGTGTTGCATAGTATGGCCCTTGGAGTTTTTGTGGATGGATTTTAAATACAACCTACGTGTCATGTCTTCCTCTATTTCTCTAATGTATATTTTCTTCTCATCTCACTCCCTCCGAATGTAACTTGAGGTTTCTGTTGTAAATTTGTAATTGTAATGGAGCATTCTTGGCTTGGAATAAGGAGAAGTTAAGGAACTGTGGGACAAGAAGAAGCTAAGGAGTTAGTTAAGAATGTCATTAGAAAAAAAAATTTAGGGCCATACTATGTGACATTTTGATTACTTTACTATGTGATGATATTGATAAGCATGCATTTACTATGTGATAGAATGTGTTCCTACTATATGATAGTTCTATTCATTGCATGATATATGATATGCAGTAGTCTATTTTATTCATTTACTTTATATGACGTATAAGATATGCTAGATATAATGCATGAATAAATAGGCTAGTTATGGTGAGATCTAATAACGAATAAGTTAAAATCCCTCATCTGAAATATTAAGTCAGTAATAATTAAATGATGCCTTCCAATGCTTGGCACTCGTCAAGGCCTCGATCGACATTAGGTAGGTTTGCTAAAGCAAAGTACCTCGTTTATCTTAGTGAGACGTAACTGAATAATAGTGATATCCAAATGTTAAACATTGGGTCCGACTTAACTAGGATATCTCAATAGGATTGAGACCTAGAGGCATAGAGTTGGGTTTTAGTTCATAAGATGGATTAGAACAAGTGTTGTTCACCTAACTATCCAAGAGTTGTATATGATACAATTGGTAAGTATTACCTACCTAAATAACTAAGTTTTAAGTGTTTAGCCAAAGCTAACTTAAGGCTTGGTAAAATATGGATCTTGACCTACTAGAAAGCTTAGACAATGTGACTTTTCGAATTAATAGTGAGGACTATTAATTTGAATAAAATAGTGGGAGGTACATTTAATAAAAGACCTTATTAAATGTTTTAAACTTAATACTTACTTTACCTATTTCTGTTGTAGATAACCAATGGCTAATACATTAAATAATTTATCACTGTGATCGGTCCTTGAGAAGGACAAACTGAATAGGATAAACTTCTTGGACTGGTACAAGAATTTGAGGATAGTCTTCAAACATGAGCGAAAAATGTATATCCTAGAGGAACCTGTTCTTCAAGAACTTGAAGTTACTACCCCTCGAGCTAAAAAAGATGCTTATAAGAAGCATCATGATGACACATTAGATGTCGGTTGTCTCATGTTGGCTACCATGGACTCTGAGCTTCAAAAGCAATATGAGAACATGGAAGCTTATGACATGCTTGAGCACCTTAAGAAGCTTTATGAAGGTCAAGCTTAGCATGAGAGGTTTGAGGTGACAAAAGCATTGTTTCAATGCAAACTGACAGAAGGAAACCCTATTGGGCCTCATGTACTCAAAATGATTGGGTATGTTGAGAATCTTGAAAGATTAGGTACTCCACTAGGTCAAGAGTTAGCCACTAACTTAATTTTGCAATCGTTGCCATAGAGTTATGGTTAATTTATCATGAATTAGAACATAAATAAAATTGACAAACCACTGCCAGAATTGTTAAGCATGTTAAGAACTGCTGAATAAAATTTGCAAAAGACTAAGCCTAATACCATATGATGGTTCAAAAGGGCAAAGGCAAGGGAAAAAACAAGAAGGATTCCAAATCCAAAGGCAAGCCCAAGTCTAAGTCCTCTGCACTGAAACCAAAAAGGGGTGTGGCTAAGGAAGGGACATACTTCCATTGCGGTCAGACTGGACATTGAAAAAGAAACTGCAAGGTCTATCTAGAATATCTGAAAAAGAAGAAGGGAAGTGAGACTTCCACTTCAGGTATCTATGTTATAGAAATTAATATTTTCACTTCTACATCTTGGGTATTAGATACTGGATGCGGTTCTCACATTTGTACAAATGTGCAGGAACTACAAAGGAGTAGGACTCTAGTTAAAGGTGAAGTGGACCTACAAGTTGGCAATGGAGCAAGAGTTGTTGCACTAGCTATGGGAACATATTATCTATCTTTACCTTCTAATTTAGTAATAGAATTAAAGGATTGTTATTTTGTGCCTGCTATCAGCAGGAATATTATTTCTATTTCTTATTTGGACAAGAAATATTTTTCATTTATAAGAAAGGATAAAAGTTGTTCAGTTTATTTAAATGAAATATTTTACTGCAGTGCACAAATGTTCAATGGACTCTATATTCTTGATCTTGAAATGTCTGTCTATAACATAAACATAAAGCGATTTAAATCAAATGATTTAAATCCAACCTATCTTTAGCATTGTCATTTGGTCCATATAAATGAGAAGCACATATCTAAGCTTTATAAAGATGGATTCTTGGATTCATTTGATTTTGAATCATATGAAATATGCGAATCTTGTTTACTAGGTAAAATGACTAAAACACCATTCACTGGACACAATGAAAGGGCTAATGATCTATTAAGTCTCATACATATTAATGTATATGGGCCTATTAGTTCACCTGCTAGAGGAGGTTTCCAGTACTTCATTACATTTACTGATAATTTTAGTAGATATGGATATGTGTATCTTATGAAATACAAATCAGAATCCTTTAAAAAGTTCAAGGAATTCAAGAATGAAGTGCAAAACTAACTTGCCAAAAGTATTAAAATGCTTCAATTAAATCGAGGTGGAGAATACTTAAGCCAAAAATTTGATGACTATCTAAAGGAGTGTGATATAGTATCACAACTAACTCCACCTGGAACACCACAATGGAATGGTGTTTCAAAAAGGAGGAATCATACCTTGTTAGACATGGTATGATCTATGATGAGTCATACAGATCTTCCAATTTCCTTTCGAGGGCATTCTCTAGAGACAACTATTTTTACGCTCAACCATGTTCCCTCTAAAACGGTTCAAAAGACTCCATATGAGATATGAACTGGGAAGCGTCCCAGCTTATCTTTTATGATAATTTGGGGTTGCGAGGCTTATGTAAAACGTCAAGTTTCTGATAAACTTGGACCTAAATAAGATAAGTGCTACTTTGTAGGATATCCAAAGGAAACTAAGGGATACTATTTCTATAATCCTAGTAAAGGCAAAGTATTTGTTGCACGAACTGGTATTTTTCTTGAAAGAGAATTTATCTCTACGAAAAATAGTAGGAGGAGAGTAAAAATCGAAGAAGTACAAGACTTACAAAGTAATATTGAACCTGTAATAGAGCCTGAACAGAGACCATAAAATGTTGTGGCTCAGGAACTAGCTCAAGTAACACAAGGCCCACGTAGATCTAGTAGGATATGTCATGAGCTTGAGAAATATGGATTTCTTATGACTCACAATGGCGATGTTTTGCTCATAAATCAAGATGAGCTTACAATCTACTAAGAAGTTATAAAAGGGTTAGACTCTGAGAAGTGGCTTGAGGCCATAAAATCTGAGATGGATTCCATGTATACTAACTAAGTATGGACTTTAGTTGATCCACTTAAAAGGGTAAAACCTATTGGGTGCAAATGAATTTTCAAGAAGAAAATCGACATGGATGGTAATGTGCAAACCTTTAAAGGACAATTAGTCGCAAAAGGTTATAGGCAAGTTCATAATATAAACTATGATGAAACATATTCCCCAGTTGCCATGCTTAAATCCATCCGAATTTTGCTTGCTATTGCATCTTTTTATGATTATGAAATTTGGCAGATGGATGTCAAAACTGTTTTTCTTAATGGAAAGCTCCTCGAGGATGTGTACATGACACAGCCCGAAGGTTTTGTCATTCCTGAAATTGCTTGAATGGTATGTAAGCTACAACAATCTATTTATGGATTAAAGCAAGCTTCACGGAGTTGGAATCTTTGTTTTGACGAGGCAATCAAAGAATTTGATTTCGTTAAAAATGAAGATGAATCTTGTGTTTACAAAAGGTTTGGTGGGAACATAATTATTTTTCTTGTATTATATGTGGATGACATACTACTCATCGAAAATGATATCCCTACACTGTAAATAATAAAGACTTGGTTAGGGAATTATTTCTCGATGAAAGACTTAAGTGAAGCTGCTTATATACTAGGTATTAAGATCTATAGAAATAAATCAAGAAAATTGCTTGGCCTAAGTCAGAGTATATACATAGATAAAGTGTTAAAATGATTTAACATGCAAGAATCCAAAAAAGGATTTTTGCCTATGTCACATGGCATAAATTTGTCCAAAGCTCAGTGTCCTTTAACATAAGATGAGAAAGACCACATGAATAAGATACCATATGCATTAGTAATTGGATCTATCATGTATGCCATGATATGTACTCATCCTGATATCTCGTATGCTTTGAGCATGACAAGCAAGTACCAGTCAAATCTAGGTGAACCTCACTGGACTGCCATTGAGAATATCCTTAAATACTTGAGAAAGACTAAGGATTTATTCTTAATATATGGAGGAGAGGAAGAACTTGTTGTAAAAGGTTATACTGATACCAGTTTCCAATCCGACAAGGATGACTATAGATTGCAGTTAGGTTATGTATTTAGCCTAAATGGTGGTGTTGTGTGTTGGAAGAGTTCAAAGCAGGAAATAGCGGCCGACTCTATTATAGAGGCTGAGTATATCACTGCCTCTGATGCGTCAAAAGAGGATGTTTGGATCAAAAAGTTCATTATTGAACTTGGCGTTGTTCCTAGCATTGCAAACCCAGTGGATCTCTATTGTGACAACAATGGAGCCATTGCATAAGTCAAGGAACCCACATCTCACCAGCAATCTAAATATATACTTAGGCGCTTCCATCTTATTTGAAAAATCATCGATAAAGGAGATGTGAAGATATGTAAAGTACTAATTGATGATAATATCGCCGACCCACTGACAAAGTCTTTAGCGCAGAAAAAGCATAATGGTCATACTATGTTACTTGGTATTAGATACATGAGTGATTGGCTCTAGTCCAAGTGGGAGATTGTTGGTGTGTATCCTAGGAACCAATCATATAGATGATTGAAATAATACACAATGTATTATGTTTTATTTTAGGAAATACAATTATTATATTATTTTATTTTCATTTTATTAATTTTACATAATTTATAACCTAATATAATAATTATTCCTAGAATAATTTTATTATTCCTAAAATGCCCCTAATTAAGTATTATTATGAAAGAGATAATAATAGTACATTAAGACTGGCATGTATAGTGACCGATGATTATGAATCATGGATATGTGATATTAAGTCAATACATGAGTACATTGTTAGTGAACGGATGGACTGGACTAACCTAATATGAGAATACTACATGGATAAGACTGTGTCATTAGTAGTTCTTATATGGTCACAATTGCATATAATCCTTTGACTTGAAGTCACTACGGTTCCTTACATGAGAGGTTACTTATTTTGATGTCATCCTATGTCACCTTTAATCAAGATGATAAGTAGAGCGTTGATTGAGTGTGTCACGAATCATGCAGAAGGAAGTGAGTGATGTAGATAGAATTTTGTTACTCTTATAAAAAAAAAGATATATCCTTGGCCCCTTGATTGAGTAAGACTTAGAAATGTATGACCATGCTCAAATAGATTAATATGTGATATTGATCATTTGTTTTGAAGTTTACTCAGTATCAAGAAATATAAATTGAACTTTGACAAGGATGATACTCTCCATGCCTCCAGTTCAATTTGGATATTATTACAAAAGGGATTGTGATACAAAACGTTGATCATGTATTAGGTGGATGTCAAATCACAGGCATTCTTACTACTTAAGTGGCAGTGATGTATTGCTAGATACCACTCACTGTCTATGGCTCAATAATGAGTCATTGTCAACGTAGTAAGAACCTACAGGGTCACACAAAAGAAGTAGGAATAAGACAATAATTAATTGAACTTATTTTTGTGCATATATATATTATTAAATAATAATATATTTTTCACGTAATAAGTATAATTATTATGTGATATTATTTGATATTAAAGTAATATCAAAAAATTACCTTATCAAATATTAGATAAATATATTATGAGATAATATTATTTTGATATTTAATAATTATATTTAATTATCTAATATTAAGATATTTATATTATGAGATAATATTATTATCTAATATTAGATAATTAATAGATAAGTCTTATCTTTCCTTATTATCTTTAGGATAAGGATAAGATGAGTTGTTAAGTGTGATTAGGATTTTTTGGAGGCATTATCCTAGTAAGACTAGGATTGTGGCTTACCTAAGTTCTATAAAAGGGGACTTGAGGGCAGCACTTTATACGCTCATAACTTCCATAAAACCCTAAATCACTCAGAAAATATCCAATCCTAAATCCTAGAAAGAAAAATGCATCCTAGCAAATTCGTGGAGGGTGAGAGGTTGTTGTTCATTCCGTGTGGATATTGTAGAAATACCGTACCTTCCAGTCAGGATTTGATTCATCCACTCTCAAGTTTTAATCAGTAGAAACATGAGTGCCCAATAGGTAAAATCCTAATAATTGATTTATGCTTTTTACATGGATCCTAGGTAGAATTCGGATCAAATTTTGAATTTTTGCTGCATGTGATAATCCGAATTCCCAACAATGGTATTAGAGCTTCTTGCAAAACATAAGTTTTGATTATGTGTCTTACTACCTTTGATGAATATTTATATGATAAATATATGTCAAATCTGTTTCAGTTTAAATTAGAAGTTACACATTTTGGTGAATGTTTATGTGATAAATTAACATCGAATCAGTTTCTATTTAAACTAGATATATATGATATATATGCAAACTCGTTGTTTGGTTCTGATTTCGTATATATATATATATATATATAATCTGTATTTCGAATGTGATTAACAATTGATGAGATTAATTGTATGAATTTGATTATGCATTTTCTGGTTCATATTCAAATCTGTTTCATGTGTAATTTTGAGTTTTTGATTTGAATTTGAATCTGCTTTTGTGATTGATTCTGGGTTTTATTTTAAATAAGAACTAATAGGATTAATTACATGAAAATCATTTTCTGATGTAAAGAGGTTCTGTTGTGAATCAGAATTAATCAAACTTAATCCTTAAGTTAGGTTGTATATATGTGATATATATATATGCATTCTGGATTAGTATTTAATTCTGAGCTTTCATATGATGAAACCTTGAATCTGTATTGTATATGTGATATAATTTGCTTTTAAAGAATATGATCCGAATTACCAATATGGTCACGTAGATCTAAAATTACCAAAATGTTTGAATTCATCATACATTAATCTACATTGCCCTCCAAGAAAAATTACAATCTCACTAAAATGAGATATTGCTATATAAATAAGCATTATTCTTACTTTCAAAAAAATTTTTGGCTATCAGGTTACTAACTAAGAAGATTACTCTTTTTTCTGACTAATACAACTCTTACTAAAATGAGCTACTTTAGATCATAAGCGAGTTTTGAAATATTAAAAGAAAAGAGTCTTTGATGAATTGCATCTTTTTTATAAAATAGTTATTAATGACTAACCAATTTGATTTTGAACTCATAAATGCAATTGAACAACCCTCAAATACAAATTTGTATTTATTTTTTACTCTCACCTTTTACATAATTTGATAGTCTCCCACTATCCGAAGTTATCCTTAAATGGGTCAATCTTATTAAGCTGTAGAGATGACATTAAGGTTAAACTTTGAAATTTAAATTTTGTAAAATCTCAGACAACCTTTTCAAAACATGTATCCTAAAATACTTTAAAATTAACTTTTATTTACTAAAACTTGATAACCGATCAAAATAAAATTTTTTATTTTGAAATTCAATAAAATACTATATTTTTCTAGTATAACATGAAACAAAACCTGGCTTTCATTGCAAAATATTTTTCAAGAAGTTAACAAAATCTAGTAGAAAACATTTAATACATACCAATTTAGAAGAAAAAAAAATCAAAATTTTATATTTTTGTCAAATCAAACTAAAATAATATCCATAATGAGCCTCAATAACCCCTAAACCTCATTATTGATCATTTTCTTAATTAATGACCCTTTCTCAATCAATCTAATTTTATGGATTTTAAGTTTTTGAAATAAATGAGTCAAGCATTTATCAATTCAAGGATGCTTTGTTTGATGATCTGATCCAAAATGACCACCAAATTAACTTAATTTGAGTGAAAACAACTTTTGTGTTTCAATTTTACCCTATACTTGAATTTGAATTTGCAGTAGGTTCTACACTTAAAATCGTTAGATGTATTATCTAGAACTAAGCCCTATCAAACACAACTTGTCTCATTTACCATCTTAAAATTTTATGTCACGACTTAAAATTTTCCTAATCATGACTGGCATGAAACGTGTCTTTTTGACATTCTTCATAAGCCTTTTTCACATTTATTTCATATAACAATAACTTGAAAAGAGAGGTCTCATACTAATATATGTGTTATTTACAAAAGTATTATACAATGTTTTGAGGGCTTACATACATAGCAAAAGATGCCCCTTGTTTTGTACCTTACTATGCAACTATATGCATATAAGTTACAATATTCTAATTTATGGATAACAAATACTAAAAGGATTTGGGGTGGTCCTTTATGTCCATCATTCAAAAGTAGTGAAACTTCAATGTTAGTAGCCATGAGTTGAATGAAAGTCCTAAATTCAATCATTTCTCAAGAACCATCCAAGGGATTAGATTTTTCTATAATATCTAAAAAAAATTTGATAACGAAAGTGAGTATAAATACTAAGTAAGTAACTATCTAACCCATTCTTTGGTAAGTTATATAGTTAAACACATTCTTTTTTAAATAATATATTTATGCATCCTTAACTTATTAGTATATTCATGAAGATAAACACTAAGTTATAAATTTTAAATAAATTACCCAAATTTTAAATATAATATTTTCAAAGTATGTGAATAGAATGGCATTAAGGTATATAAATTTTCACCTTATTACTTCTTTCAACTATTGCCCTCTCTTCTCCAACCTTGTCCCTCCATTCAACCATAACCCTTTCTCTTGCAAATGACATTTAGCCAATATTTTTCCTCCTCATCTTTTTCATTTATTCCTTAATAAAAAAATTCAATTTTAAAAAATATACCTTTACTACCAAAACATGTTTTTTCAAATTTAAATTTAATTCATATATATATAGTAAAAAATATCTAAGTAACAAATACCCAATTATAATATATTGAGCACCAATATAAAATATATAAAACAAAATACTAGATAAAAGTAACCTTGTAATTTAACAATCACACTTGTCCAAATGTTTCTAATATAAATTATATTTGTCATGTTACCATTACACAGCTTAGATGTACATGCACAACCTATATGAACAAAACTGCATAATTTATGGACAGAGTACAAACATTAACAAGACCTAAATCACAATAATTCCCTTTACAATTTATATAATAATTTATGTGTAGTTTTCATTGCTAAAAATTTGAAGCAAACAATTATCAATATATAATAAATATAACCATATAATTTTTCAATATTATTAAATAATATAGTTCAGTATATTTTTTATAAAGTACTAGCATTAGATAGTTAAATATTATAAATATATACATTTTAAAAAAATTAACTATCTAATTCATCAAATAAAGGAAGAGAGTTACTTACCCAAATAAACGAAAATTGCGATCGACCAAAGTAGAATAGGTTCGGTTTCAAACTGCCAAACTTTTTATTAAGATAAGCAAATTAATAAATACCTGAGCTATGATTTTTTAATTATTGAAAGAGTAAAGCAGGTACTAATTTATGGCTTGAAATTTCTGAGATTGAGAGGAAACTGAGGGAAGTTGTTGAAGTGTGCGAGGGGGCGTCAGAAGTAGGGGGGTATATATAGGGCTTTGAGGGTGAGAAGTAATGATTATATCTATTTATTAATTGGAACACGTGTTATATCCTTGAATCTTGAGAAAGCATATGAGTTTTTAATGTCTTTTGATTACATCAAACTTGCTTGCTTCATAATTATTAGCAGACAAGAAGATATTTTGTTTCTGGTCCTTGCGTGATAAGGAAATGGGCAAGATAAGGATTACCTTATCGCATGTACTTGATCCATGCATTCGAGTTTTAAAAAAAATCAATTTCTGAGATCTTTCCTTCTCTTCGTTACACGAGGCAAGATAAGGAAAATCTCTATTTCCTTGTCTCATACTTTCTAGTTAATATAATTTTATCATAATATTTAAACATTGATATAGCACATCAAAATTTTGAACGATTAGTATTAACAGGGTGATATGACGTCGTGTGAAATTATTACTATGTCCAAAACCGTTTTGTTTCATGTGCCACAACGCCATGTAGAATTTACATATCTATTTAAGATTAACGTTCATTTTATTGAACACTATGTTTATAAATAAATAAAACTAACATTTGTTTCATATAATAATTTTTTTAACTTCCTAAAATTAAATCTTTATGATATTAATAAAACATAAAACGTACATTTTATAAACTGATAAATTATTGAAGACGTATTGTAAGTCATATACTTCAAGTCAACAAATATTTTATTTAATTCAAAATGTATGATATGATTAAGTATTTAATATTGAAAGTAATATAAATGCCCTTGTATATCCTTGTACAATTCCTTGTAAAATATTTATCATAACAGCGTAAATGTCTTCTCATAATAATGTCAAAAGTTTTTATTATAGAATAACTTAAATCTAAAACTCAAATATTATCATATTTAATATTTCTATTTCTAATAATTCTTTTAAATTTTATAATATTATACTATTTACTTAAAATTTCATTTCTACAATTCTATTTAATTTAATTTCTTATATGGATGTCACATTTTTTGCATAGACATTAAATTTAAAAAAATATTAAAATCATTTGATGTATGTCCAAATTTTAATCATGCAAGAAATTTCCTCACAAAATTACACTATATAATATTAGTCAGTACTACATTATAAGGACTAATATCGAAAGTGTATTTAAGTCCTTATAATATAATATAAGAGTCAAATATCATACTCCTATAATTAAACATTGAAAGTTATTTAAAATCTTAGAAATATAAGATCATATTATAGCCAACTTGTCATATCAATAACATAATATCAAAAAGTATTTAATATCATTAATATAACTTTTCCCTTGTATAATGTAAATCAAAATTTTCCTTTCAAAATTTTGCACAAAATTTCATGTAAATGATCCAACAAAAGCAAATACACAATTACATAAAATTTTTGTGGTATAATATAAGGATAAAGTAATTCCTAGTTAACATAATAATCCTCCAAAAATTATTACATTATACAAACAATGTCCAAAAATGCTACAAAAAACATTATAGGTAGCCAATAGCATAGGAATTATCTAAGAAAAAATTTAGCTCAAAATTATTTCAAATAATTATTCAAGAAATTTGGGCAAAAATTATCATAAATAAGTTTTAGTCCAAAAAATTTATGAAAAATGCCCAAAAGTATGTGCTTAAAGAGTAAAGTACAACTATATAACTTTTATCACCAGAAAATGACTAAAAGGCTGCATGTGAATTGCATGCACCACTGCCATGACTGATTGTCGCGCATGGGTTGGCCTAGATCAACTTCTTCACCCATTTCTCTACACTTCAGGTTAGGCCAACTTGATTCCAAACCTATGATTCAACCTAACTTTTCTTCCTTATTTTTGAGCATTTTCACATGGGTTTTTACAGAAAATCCATCCTTTACTCAATTTCTATATAATCTAATGAGATTTATCTCGAAAACATATTGAGAAGTTGGTTTTGTGATGTCCAATATTTTCATAAAACTTGGTGCATGCCCGACTTGTAGTTCTAGGAATTCCATGGTACTTTCAACTTCTAACAACTGAGTTTTTCACTTAAGTTCCACATAGGTTTTTCTCTGTGATATAGTACTAATAACCAACAAATTTTCTCCTATAAAATTGTTTCACACCCACATTTAACATTTCAAAAATTGGAAAATATAACTAATCCCAAATTTTAGGAAGCATTAGTAAATGATTTAGTCAATTAGTGAGCCTCACTTCTGAATTATCTCATCTTAATATCATGGTCCATAACAGATGGAATTTTGAATTTCAAACACCATGATCAACTCATTTTCATGTTTCTTGATAAAATTAATTTCCAAAAAAATCACTCTCTCCCTTAATCACATATCAAATTTCTTAGAACCAAAAATAGTATCTAGATGTACAAGAAGCATAAGAGAAATTGAATCCACTCATGAAGTAATGAGTAATACACAACCCCATAAGATTACTATGTTCCAAAAAACAAACTTAGCATAGAAACATACATTCATCTAAAAGGTATCAACCCAGAACATGCATGCACTTATTTGTAAAGTATAATAATACTTCTGGCAATGACTATTTTAAGGATATGTGTTGGACAAACAAATACATGATTTCATATATGTGTATATACTGAGCAGAGATAACCAAAAGTAATTATCAGGAAGCTTGGCAATAGCAAATAATTTATCATAAAATATACATCAGATCAACATTTCATAAATATATATGCACCATAGAGCATCTAATTAGGAGAGAGAGAATAGATTACACAATCTACAAGATTGCTTCAAAATTCCTAAAACAATCAACCATAATTCAAAACCTCAACTAAACTCTGATACCAATTGTTAGGATTATTTTAGATTAAACATGAAAACTTTGGATTTTGGTTTTCAATTATGACATGCACATAATGAAGGAACAATCAAATACATAAATTGTTAAAACAAATACCTGGACCAATTGGTGATTCATCCTCGATCTTGCACTCATCATGCGATTTGAATGAATATCTATAATATAGGCATACATAAAATTATTATGGAGGTTTCACTCCCTCTATCATAACCACCCACTTTCACTCTCTAAGGATAAAATCAAACTGTTTAAGTACTAATGGGATATGACACAAACTAGAGGATTACTAGAGTCAAGAAACCTTATTAAATAAACTAGGTTAGGTCATGAATCTTACCTATCACAGGATTCATGCCCAACATTCATATTTGGGTCGCAATAGCACACAGGACCCCAATACCAATTGTCATTTTATTTAGAGCTTAATAAAATTTAACATTAATTACCATTTATTAAATTAATATGAAACCCATGTTAAAATTTCTAACATGCTTCTCATCAAGGCATTTCGTTATAAGCAAACAGACCATTATGGTCACAAACACAATCATATTGCTGACGATTCTCTTTCTTCTCGAACTCATGATCCCATCAATGATTGTTATAAGTGGAACCGTATCATATGCAATCCCTTCTCTAGACATATGACGGGGCTTTACCTTCATAATCTTCCAATAGATGTTTTCATGTTCAGTCTCCAATAGACTTGTTTTTGTTTCAAACCTTTAAGGAGTTGAAAGTCCCCAACTTATTTAGTGGATATTTCGAATCTTTAATCCATGTTGAAGGTACGTTACCATCAATCCATTTACATCTAGTACTTGGTGTAAATAAATGAAGCATCATTTTTTCTTTTTTGGTTGAAGATTTTTACATTATTGACATTCATCATGTAGGATGTATTTAAGTTTTCTAGCAATCTTTCTGTCTGAAAGTTTAGTTCGGTACTTATAATAACAGCTCAATAGTAATCGGTAATTAAATATTTTTAAATGGGTTTAAAAATAAGGGGTAGTATCCACACATCCCACCCTATCTTTTTTTATTTGTTTTATTGATTTGATAATTAATTTAACATAAAATATTGCAAACTTTATCATAAAATTAAAGTTGTAAGACATAATACTTATATTACAACTTAGTCATTCACTTTTTTTTCTTTATTTTTTTTATTTGATATTTGACCTAACATTTTATATACTTGATATTTAATTATAAAAATGCATTTTTTTTTTCAAAATACTCACAACTCCTTGTTTAAATCATGTAACAAAATCATACTCCTACATAATACTTCTCATATTTCTTGCATCTTCAAAATTTATGTTATAACTTATAAATATAATGACATCTTATGTAGATGAGTTATAACTTCATACAAGTATATGATTAATCATAAAACAAAGTCATATATACAATACTTTTTCATACTTTATACAATTATAAAACTTATGTCATTACTTGTTAAACTACTGTCATTTAAGATAGTCATCAAGCAAGTCATAGCATAAACCTTAGACTTTATAAACCATAATTCCTAAACTCAATTTCATGTAAATCATCTATAAATTATGCAACAAATTAAGTCATATTATTTCCTATGACTCAAACAATTACAAAACATATGTTACCACTTGCAAACATAATTGTATCTAAGATAATTGTTGTGCAAGTCATACCATAACCCTTGTAAGGAACAAATATGATCCATAATCTCATGCAAGTCTACCATAAATCATAAAACAAACTCATATAATCTAAAACAATATAATACTTGTCATTCTTCATGCAACTGCAAAACCTATATCACCACTTACAAATATAATGACATCCAAGATAGCCATTATACAAATTATGCTATAAACTTTGAATCCTTAACTTTAAACATCAATCCCTAACCCTTAAATCAATAGCCTCAAGCATATATATAGTAGAGCATGCAATAAAATTATACTTATATACAATTCTTGCATATTTCATATAACTATAGAACTTATATCACACTCATGAATATAATGACATTTAACACATTCGTCATACAAGTTATACCAAAGCTTTTGCAAGGCATATTTATGAGCCATATCTCCATATATCTTAAACAAATTTACTATAAAACATTGTAAATTGTACTATAAATCTTATAACATATAGTAATAAGAGGGTGTATAAATACTACCTTAAATTGAGGTAGTTTAAAGAATTAGCCAAGGAGAAAAAAAAACTAGCGTCATACATGAGTATCAAATCTTATTGACACTCTTTCTCTCTTAAGAAGATGGTCTCTAGAGCTACCTTTTTCTTCATGCAAAACTAAAATAGTATTTATAATTAGTAAATATCTTATAGATTATGTAATAAATTAACTAATTTATATTTTATTGACCTGATTAATAAATTATATACTAATTTTTAGAGGTATTTTATGCATTAACTTATAAAAAAAATAAGTTCTAATTTAATAAATTATCTTATATAACTTATAAGATGGTAATTTTTTGAATTTTTTCAACTTTATTCCCTTTTTTATTAATTTATAATCCCTATGCATTTAATAAATGATTATGTTCTTATTTTAAATAATAAATAAGTTAATTAATTAAATAAAAATAAATACATGATGTCATAAAATATAATAAATGATTATGTTCTTATTTTAAATAATAAATAAGTTAATTAATTAAATAAAAATAAATACATGATGTCATAAAATATAATAAGCATATTTTAAGTAATTATATTTTAATTATAAATAATAATTAAATAAAAATTATGCAAAATCATAAAATACAATAAATTAAATTTTAAGCAATTATATTTTGTGTTAAAAATCTTGATTACATTAATATAATTTAATTTTTAAATAAATATGAGTTAACCTAATCTATATATTTATTTATGATAACATATCTTTTTATATTTTTAATTACTTCAATAATTAATTTTGTGAAATAATTTTTATATAATCAATTAACTTATCAATTATTAGTTAATTTATTAGTTATTAACTAATTTATTATGAAATTGAACCTAAAACTAACATTTTACGAAAAAAAAAGAAAAGAAAATCAGTTTAATTTTAGTAAAATTACAAGTAGTTATTTTTGAAGTTGAATAATCAATGAACTTTCTTAAACCCTAAACCTAAAACCAACATTTTACAAAAAAGGAAAAGAAAATTAGTTTAATTTTAGTAAAATTACAAGTAGTTATTTTTGAAGTTGAATAATTAATGAACTTTCTTAATATCCAATATCAGATTGAAAAGAGCAAAGTTTATCTTCAGATGAAGATTAAAATATTATTAGAAATCTTAAATCTCAAATCAAGATTAAATGTGAGTTATCTTATCAACTAACCTAAAACTAACATTTAAAGGATCAATTTAATTTAGTTAATTTTCAAGTAGTTATTTTGGAATTTGAATAATCAATGAACTTTCTTAATATCCAATCTCAGATCTTAGTATAAGTGAATAGAGCAAAGTCTATCATTAGATTAAGATTAAAATATTGTTAGAAATTTTAAATCAATCTTAACTAATGATTAAAGTGTTTGGCAAACAACTTTTCTATTAACTTTTAACTTGAGACTATTTTAATCGATTGATTTAGTCAATCACCAATTTTAAGTATTTAATAAACAATTGATTCAAGTAGTTAATTTCAAAAAAGTTAAAAAATTTAACATTTTTAAATAATTGATTCACTAATGTTTATAAAAAGTTAAAATTTCCCTCAAAATATATATTATATAATAATTGTTATTTTTATTCATTATTTTGTTAAGAATGTAAATCAGAAAAGTTGAACCCTAAACTCTTAACATATATAATAACCATAAATTAACCATTATGTCACTGTACAATGTACAAATTTAATATATACTAGAACTAGAATAAAATATTTTTTATAAATAATAAATGTTCATTTAACTTTTTATTAATTAAATTTATATAATAAAATTAATATTTTAATAAAATAATTATTATAATAAGTTAAAGATATTGTTATATAATTATTTAATGAATTTAATTTTTTTATATTAAAAGTAAAAATCAATAAAATTAATTTGTACACTTCGATAATAATACACACACATATATATTTAAATAAATCATAAAATAAACTTATGTGTTTGTATGAAGAAAAAAAATAATGATGTCTAAATTTGAATGGATTTAGAAATAAAGCTGATGTTTGTAATTGAGTAAAGGGTACCTTCCGTGTGGATCAACAATGAAAAGTAACCATTCGACAAGTTGAGGCTTCTTAATTCTGTGAATGCTCGAAACAAGGACATATCTAGTGAAATATTCGCCGCAGGAATCTGAAACTCCAGGAGATGGAGTTCAGTCACGTGACCGGATAAGCTATCGCACTTGACACGATTCCATCTGCAACACTCACTACTGGATCATGAATCCACGACGATAGAAAGTAGCCATCAGTACTCTCATTGTAGGAGAGCGTGTTAAGAAATTCTTTGATATGAAGCAGCGCTGTCCTTTCTTCTCTTAAGCAACCTCTGCATCCTAGGATTTGAGCCAAAACTAGGAAACTTAGAAAACAAAAAAAAAAAAGAACAATTTCAATTTTTTTTTGGGAAGTAACGTGAAAAAAACATTTAGTTTTGCTGAAACTCAGAAGAATGATGCACCAATTTATAGGAATCCTGTGTAGTTAAGTTAATTATAAGGCGTTTCCTTTTTGCTTCCTTGAGATGGTGAAATATCCATAGGAGTCAAGTCAATGCAGCGCGAGAGTGATTGTAATTAAATGACAATGGGAAACAGAGAAAATTAAGCAGATGGGATGATGAGTGGGAGGACTTTTTCAGACAGAAATGGAAAGCATACTGACCATTGACTTGATAAATCAGATTGTTCTGCTTGCATATTCATCATCTTCGGCATCCTTGTCATTGCACCCTCTTCGGTCCAGTATTTGAGAGTAAAAAAAGTATCATGAGTTTTTCTTTGGTACTCCTTCAAAATAAAGAGTATCGGTATGATTATTGGAAATTTTATACAATTTTTTTATAAAATTCATAATATTTTACATAAAATTTCCAACATCTTCTTAAATTTTCATATTATAAGATTATTATTTTATATTACAAAATTTATAGATAAAATTTCAAGATCTTATAAAAAATTTACAAATTATATGTGAACAATTGTATTTCATAAAACCTATTTCACATAAAAAATTATATATTTTGTGTAAAATGTTACGATTTTCTCATAAAATTCGCAATAAGTCATATTAATATGATCATTTTTATAGGTTGTATCGAAGTAAATCTCGGTCTATATTTATATGTTTTCTTGTGATTTTTATAGTTAAATGAGTAAAATGAGAATGGGGAAATTATTGATGTGTCCTCCGAATCAAACATGGGGACTTGCTAAAATTCAAGTTGGTTCAATAGTGCCAGACACTGCTGGTGGATAAGTGAAGGTTGGCATCCACATTTAATCCTTTCCTTTCAGAGATGGTGAAATATATATATTAGGGGTCAGCAAAGCCAAAATAAAAACTGATTATAACATTTTATCTTCAAGATGTTGCCGTTCAGTGTTCACACACATGGATCCTTTCGCAGTGCAAGTTTGTGATCTGAAACACCTGCATTCACAAAATTAGGACAGTAACATTGAAATGGAATTGGGAATGCAGGAATCCTCCCTGATCGACGGAAAAGTCACATTTGGTTTGTGAATGCATTTTTTAGTATCATGATGTCGTTAAAAATTCTGCATTGGAATGTCATATTATCAATGATTGATTCAAATTAAAAAGATTCTAAAGAATGGTATGATACTGTGCTTTAATTAATTTACGTATTTTTAATTAATATTATTGTTATATTAAAAAAAATGTCCTCATTGGCAATGTTACTAACTTCTTTCATTACATGAAATCCATTTTACACAACAACAGCTTTCGATGGAAGATTATGGTCATCATTGTTTACTATTTTTAAAAATAATTTTTTATTTTTTAAAAATAAAAAAGTTTGTTTGAAAATTTCTTTCATAATTTATTTTTAAAAATTATAAATGCAAATTTGTAATACAATAATCAGGCGCACACAATACAATAGAAATGGAGATTTAGTATATATTTTGCATGAAATTTCCTCCAATTCACGAACTCCAAGACAAAATATTTACAAGTTAATTTCCATCCTGTGACAGATTTTGTTGACTCTACTGGCTTCTGGGATATGCGTAAATGACAATCCTTGCTTCCTGCTTCTGTTTTAGAATGCGTAAAGACTGTTCTTCCCCCCAATAATGCTGATGGTGATAACTGCATGGTCTGGAATAGTGATCCGAGTAGAAAATTTCCCATCAAACCTGCCTATTGAATATTAACAGGCCACCACTTACTGAATGCTCCTGACAAGATCCCCATCGCACCAGAATTTTTCTGTGGCAAACTGCTCATGGCGGACTATACTAACGTGGGTCAAGGATAAGAATTTATAAAATTTCCAAAACGTCAGTCAAGTCAAGTCATTAAAAGCTGAAAAAAGTCAAGTCATTTCCAAAAAAATTTATAGAAGTCAATCAAGTCATCGCTAGACCTGATAGAATTTCCAAGGGGTCGATCTCATGCATTAAAAGCTTCATAGAAGATAAGCCTCCTATCTGTTTGTAATACACAACAATGGGCAAGGATAAGAATTTATGAATGACGGACTGAAAACTGAAGATTAAGGAAAATTGTGTAGGGAGGCCATTAACTATACTAACGTGGGAAAAATTTCTAATATTTTTCATATAATTTTCATCATTGAGTTTTTCTTTTATTTTTTCAATAAAAATCAGCTATAGGATTCATATTAATGTATTCTAGGAAATAAAAATAATTTTTTTTGTAATAGGAATGGAAATCAAATTTGATGATAAGAATTAGAAAAATAACACATTCAATAAAATTTATATGAAAATAACATTAAATTTTTAGCGCTAACATAACCTAAAAATTTTCATCTTACTTGATGATGAAATGTTAGAGATTCTTTAGTTTGTAGTAAATGATGAAATGTTAGGGATTCTTTAGTTTATAATAATAGTATGAAAAGTTCTACTTTCTAGAAAATAAAAAAGTTGTTTGAATGATCATTATTCAATAAATTGGAGGAAACAAAATTTTATAAAAATTTCTACTTCTTATTAAATATGAAAAATTATTTACTCACATCTCCTTAAATAAGTTCTACTTTTTATATTTTTTATGAATATAAAAATAAAACTATCTCTATTAAATTTCATTAATAATAATTAAAAATTATTAATTTATGTTATAATAATATTAAAATTATAATAATAATTTTATTAATATTGTTTAAGAAGTTTAAAATTCAACTAAATAAAACATAAAAAAATTACTTCATGCAATATAGCATTTTCTTAATGTCAACTAAATAATTTTAAATATATTACAAAAAATTTACGTGAAAAATTATTTTTAAGAAAATTTAATTTTTCATAAAAAATTACTTTCTATAAAAATCACATAATTCCTCAATATCAAATTTAAAGCAGATCAAGTATCAAAGCGTCGTGCCCAATCAGGTATTTATCAGAGCACATGACAGTCAATTTATAAAGTCAAACTCAAGACTTTACTCGATCGCGATTTTGCAGGTAAAGACCCCTTTTTTCTTCGTTTTTTCCCCCCTGATCGCCAGGAAACCCAAATATGGGGAAGGGAATTGGTCCACGTTCCAGGTCTGGATCGTAAAACATGGTTATACGATCAAGGCTTCATTGTCCGTTTCAAAAAGTCTGATAACGTATTTAAAAACACACTTTCAATCACTAATTGATTAGCTCATGGCATACCTAAAATATTTTCTATTTTATTTTTAAGTAAAATTTTTTAAATGATATTTGATTTGATTTTAAGTAAAATTTAATTTATAATTTTTATTTTAATTATATTTATATCATTATAAAATTCATTAAATTTTAGAAAAGATTTCATTATAATTTATTTCATTTGATTTAAAATGCATATTATATAAAAAATTTATCATTTATTATTATTATTTTTAATATTATATTTATGATATTATAAAATTTTACTTTTGAATTGAATTTCATATATTTTCCAATATCTTCCAAATAAAAAAAACTCATTTAAATATGAATTGAAATCATTATTTCTAACATAATTTTCAGATAATGGAATTCAATTATCAATAAATTGAAATTATTTTTATTAAAATGAAATGAAATTAAGTTTAAAAAACTTTGACGCCAAACGAATAATTAGTGAAAGCATACTTATTGCCAAGATATTTTGAGTTGAAGGATTTGTAGTTCACTTTTGGAAAGCATATATGTTAAGAGGGATCTACAACAAATTTATTGGGTTTATCCTGTTTTTTACTAAGAAACAACCCAAAAATAATTTTATTATGATCTGTAGAATGCATATTCAAATATATATATATATATATATATATATTGTTGGAAATCTTAAATCTCAAATTAAGATTAAATCTCAGCTAAATTATAGAACCTGAAACTAACATTTAAAAAAATCAATTTAATTTTAGTAAACTTACAAGTAGTTATTTTGGAAGTTGAATAATCAATGAACTTTCTTAATATCCAATCTCAAATTCTAGTATAAGTGAAAAGAGCAAAGTTTATTATCAGATTAAGATTAAAATATTCTTGGAAATCTTAAATCTATCTTAACTAATGGTTAAAATGTTTAACAAGCAACTTTTTCATTAGTTTTTAACTGATGGAGACTATTAATCAAATGACTTAGTCATTCACTAATTTTAAGTATTTAGTAAACAATTCAATTTAAAAAATTAGAAAATCAAACTTTTTCAAATAATTAATTTGTTAAATGTTTATAAACATTTAAATTGCCCTCAAACTATATATTATATAATAATTATTTTTTATTCATTATTTTGTTGAAAATGTAAATGAGAAAAGTTGAACCCTATGCTATTAACATATATAATACCCACAAATCAACCAGTACATCCATAATTTTATATATACTAATTTAATATATACTAGAATAAAATATTTTTTATAAATAATAAATAATCATTTAACTTTCTATTAATTAAATTTATATAATAAAATTAATATGTTTACAAAATAATTATTATAATAAGTTAAAGATATTGTTATATAATTATTCAATGAATTTAAATTTTTTATATTGAAAGTAAAAATTAATAAAATTAATT
Organism: Sindora glabra; assembly: GCA_020226215.1. Classification (NCBI taxonomy): domain Eukaryota; kingdom Viridiplantae; phylum Streptophyta; class Magnoliopsida; order Fabales; family Fabaceae; genus Sindora; species Sindora glabra. The sequence goes on from CM035235.1 coordinate 71,073,809, forward strand.
TGTATATATAGATAATAATATATATATACACACACATATATTTAAATAAATCATAGAATAACCCCCCTATATATATATATATAAACGATGTCTAAATTTTTTATAGATCTAGAAACAAAGTTGATGTTCGTAATTGAATAAAAGGTACCTTCCATGTGGATCGACAATGAAAAATAACCATTCGACAGGTTGAGGCTTCTTAATTCTGTGAAACTCTTGGAGATGGAGTTTGGTCACGTGACTGGATAAGACATCGCACGTGACATGATTCCACCTGCAATAATCATTACTTGATCATGAATTTACAAACATAGAAGGTAGCCATCAGTACTTTCATTGTAGGAGCACGTGGTAAGAAATTATTTGATATGAAGCAGTGCTGTCCTTTCTTCTCTTAAGCAACCTCTACATTCTAGGATTTGAGCCAAAATTAGAGAACTTAAAAAGAATAAGAACAACTTCATCTTGTTTAGGAAGTAATATGAATAAAAAACAACATTTAGTTTTGCTGAAACTCAGAAGAATGATGCACCGATTTATAGGAATCCTGTGCAGTTAAATTAATTACAAGGTGTTTCCTTTTTCCTTCCTTGGATGGCGAAATGTCCATAGGAGCCAAGTCAATGCAGCGAGAAAAGGTTTGTAATTAAATGACAATGGGAAACACAGAAAATTAAGCAGATAGGATGAACAGTGGAAGGTCTTTTTCCGACAGATATGGAAAGCATACTGGCCATTGACTTCACAAAACAGATTGTACTGCTTTCATATTCATCATTTTCAGCATCCATGTAATTGCACTCTCTTCGGTTCAGTATTTAAGGGAGGGGGGAAGTTTATATGGATTCTTCTTGGCTGCTTCCCTAAAATAGAGAGTACTAGTACAATTATTGAGAATTTTATATGATTTTTTTTATAAAATTTATAACATTTTACATAAATTTGACATCATTTTGCGTTTTTGTATTGCACCATTACTATTTTATATTGCAAAATTTATAAATAAAGTTGCTAATTTTATTTAAAAAAATTATAAATTTCATATGAATAATTATACTTTACATAACTTATATCATATAAAAAATATATATATTTTATATAATATGTTGTGAATTTTATTAAATTTTCATACAACTCGCAAAAAATCATATCGTTATAATCATTTTTGGAGGTTATTCCGAAATAAACCCCAGTTTATATCGATATGTTTTATTGCGATTTTTATAGCTAAATAAGTAAAATGAGAAGAGGGAAAACATCGATCTGTCCTCCAAATCAAACATGGGGACTTGCTAAAACTCAAGTTGGTCCAATAATGCCAGTGGGTAAGTGAAGATTGTCATCCACATTTAATCCTTTCCTTTCATGGATGGTGAAATATATTCGGAGTCAGTAAAACCAAAATAAAAACTGATCATAACGTTTTATCTTCAACACATTGCCGTTGTGTGTTCACACCTATCGATCCGGCCTTTCGTAGCGCAAGTTTTTTATTTGAAACACCTGCATTCACAAAATTAGGACAGTACAAAGAAATGGAATTGGAAAGGCAGGAGTCCTCTCTGATTGACCCAAAAAAAAAGAAAAAATTTGGTTTGCAAAGTCATTCATTTTTCAGAATCATGGTGTTCTTAAGAATTCCGCGTTGCAATGCCATACTACCAATGTTTGAATCAAATTAAAAAAAAAATTACTATAATTTATTTTTATTAATTTATATATTTTTAATTAAAATTATTATTATGTTATAAAAATGTTCTTGTCTAATGATACTAACTTCTTTCATTATATGAAATATATTTTACATAAAATTAACTCTCCAACGGAGATTACGTTGCAAAAGTTACTTTCTACAAGTTAATTTATTTTCTTACATTGCGTACATTTTAAATTATCATGCACCGGATTTTTTTTAGAACTCTCGGAATGGTCTCGGGGACTGATCCATGTCTCACAAGAGTGAAGTACACCAATTCTTGCACGTCACCATGCCCCTCACCAGAGTTTGGCAGGTCAACTTTCCATATTAGACTCACTCAATTTCAAACTCAGCTCCGACACTAATATCGTTGTGGAATGAGTGTTTGATGTCACGATAAACACGTCTCTACACCATACTCCTTCTGACAAAAATGTGCCCACAATACAATAGAAATTTAGTATATATTTTCAAGAATTTTCCACCGATTTACGGACTTCAAGATAAAACTTTTGCAAGTTAATACCCACCGTGGACGGCAAAATAGAGGAGATGACCCGGAAATTTGAGAGGGGAGGATAAGTATCGAGTGCAAATAGAAAGAGAAGGAAGGTGCGCCGGATTTGTAGCTAGATTTTGCACTAACCCCGCGTTTGCAGGGCTGGGGATCTATGAACACAGAGTCACTGACCCCACGCATGCAAGGGTGGGATTGGTGTAAATAATATAAAATGATGATATTGCCAAAAACGTAGTATTTCACGATAAGTTATATTTTGAACCAAATTATCTTCACTCCATCGCTCTTCACCCACAAATTATATTTTGAACCAACAATGTCTCAATATTGAAGGAGTACTTAATTATTAAAAAATGCCTTGATATTGAGCAGTGCTTTCTTTTCCTCATAAGGCAGCCTTTGCTTCTTCTAGAGATTAGAGACAAAACCAGCAAACACAACAGCAGCAACAACTTCATATTGCTCTTGTTTCGCGGAAACTCTGAAGGGTGAAGAGTAAAGAGAATTCTGTTATAGTTGTTAAGGAGTTTCATTTTTTCCTTCTTGAATGGGGAAACATATACAGAGTCAGTGAAGTCAATGCAAGACCAGATAAAATTTCCGAGGCGTCGATCTCATGATATGTAAAGCCATAAGTTCCCTATCTGTTTGTAATGCTCAACAACGGGCAAGGATAAGAATTTATGAATGACAGACTGAAAAACTGGAAGGCCATTAACTGTACTAATGTGGGAAAATCTTCTAGTATTACATTTATGCTGAAAATCCATTGTTACTTTCATATAATTTTTATCTTTGTGTGCGTGTGCGTGTGTGTTTTAATGAAAATCAGCTGAAAGATGCATATTAATTTATTTTAGGGAATATAAATCAAAAAAAATTTTGTAACAGAAGTAGAAATCAAATTTAATGATTAGAATTAAAAAAATAATACAATTAATAAAAATTATATGACAATAATTTTTTGTCCGCCATGGCTCCTTTTTCTTACTTGATGATGAAATATTAGAGATTATTTAATTCATAGTAATAGTATGAAAATTTTTATTTCTTAAAAAATAAAACAGAGAGAAGTTGTATGATTGATTATTATTTAATAAGTTGAAAAAAATAGAATTTCATAGAAAGTTTTACTTCCTATAGAATATGGTACCCATCCATTTTTTCCTTAAATAAATTCTACTTCTCATATTTTTTTATAAATATAAAGATAAAATTATATCTATTAAATTTAATTAATGATAATTAAAATTTATTAATTTATATTCTAATAATATTAAATATATAATAATTATTTTATTAATACTTTTTAAATAAAAAATTACTTCCTAAAATATATCACTTCTTTATCAATCAAATAGTTTCAAATATATTTCAAAAAATTTATATAAAAAATTACTTTTAAAAAGTTTAATTTTTCGTAAAAAATTACGTTTTATAAAAATCAAACGACTCCTTGATATCAAATATGAAGCAGATCAAGCGTCAAAGCGTCGTGCCCAAGTAGGCATTTGTCATAGCACATGACCATCGTCCTTTTACAAAGTCAAACGCACGATTTTACTCGATGGCGCTTTTGCAGGTAAAGACTTATTTATTTATTTATTTATTTTTCTTCGATGATTGCCAGGAAAACCAAATATAGGGAAGGGAATGGGTCCACGTTCCAGGTCCGAATCGTAAAACAATGGTTAAATGACTAAGACTTCATTGTCCATTTCAGAAGGTTTGAAAGCGTATTTAAAAACTCACCTTCAATCATTAAGTCATGGAATAGCTAATTTTTTTTTTATTTTATCTTTAAGTAAAATTATAAATGATATTTAATTTTAAGTAAACATATTTTTATTTCATTTGTAATTTTTATTTTAATTATATTTATACCATTATAAAATTTATCAAATTTTGCAAGATTTTCATTATAATTTGTTTCATTTGACTTAAAATGTTGGATAATTTAAAATTGATAAACATACATTCATTAAACAACATCATACATTCAAATTGGATCTTGAAAACTTATAATTTTCACTAACCTAGATTAGAAGAAGAAGCTATGATTTCCAATTCTACCCAAAAATTAATGAAATTGATTTCTCTCTCTTATCATTTCTTGTCAAACACACCTTGTGATGGAGGTTTTCTATCTAAAAATATAAAATAGAACTTGTTTGTTTTGTTGACAGGGAGAGGTCCAATTTATATGTATGTATGCAATTCAATCTGATACATTCATCAAATATCAAAACTAATGGATGAAATTGTCTCAAATAATTACGCATGGTTATGGGCAGTTACCATAATTTTAGGCCACTAGAGGGAAGTTACTAACTTATAACTTTCTAACATAAAACACATATTATACAAAAAATTTATCTTCTTTTAACATTGTATTTATTATAATATCTTAAAAATCTATTTTTTAATTAAATTTTATAAAATTTTCAATACGTTCCAAATAAAAGAACTTATATATATAAATTAAAATTATTATTTCCAACATAATTTTTAAATAGAATTTGATTGTAAATAAATTAAAATTATTTCTATTAAAATGTAATGAAATTAAGTTTAAAAAGCTTTAATTTCAAACGAATAATCAGCGAAAGCAGGCTCATTGCCAAGATATTTTAAGTTATAAGGATTCTTAGTTCAATTTTGGAAAGCATATTTGCTAGAAGGGATCTACAACAAATTTATTGCCATTTTTACTAATAAAAAACCCAAAAATTATTTTATTATGATCTGTAGAATGCACATATATATATATATATATATATATATATATCACTCCAATGCTTTACAGTTTTGGCTAATTAAGCAGCGCAGAAATCATTGGCACGAAAGAAAATTAAATTATGGCTCCCTTGTTTTGTCAGTATTTTTCATAAAAAAATATTATTTGTATATTTGTATATATATTACCAAAGGAGGAACATACCATTTCTATAGCTTATGGTTAAAAAATGATATTTATGATCCATTTGTTTTAGTAGAAAATATCTTTCATAAAAATATAATTATAAGATATTAAAATAATAAAAGATGTTCTATTTGATTAATGGTAAACGTGAAGAGGGTGATGAAAAAAAATCCTTCCATTTAACAGAGGAAGTGTTTTTCTGTACTATCATACCACTAAGTATTATAATTTTTCAATTAAGTTATATATTCTCTTTTATTTATACAAGTAAATAAGATTTTTCAATTAAAAATGGCTTCTAACAAAATAAAAAGATATTCATAGAGTCATGGTAAAAAAAGAAAATAATTTTTTAAAATTGAAAATATTATTTTTTTCAAATTCTTCATATTTAAAATTAAATAAATAGAACATGTTTCTTTATTTTAATGTTTTAGAATTATATTTTAAAAAAATGTTTTTCTTCAAAACAAGGGAACCTAATTGTTGTCAAAATGGTTCTTGATATTAATAATTTCTTAACATGATTATTTGTTGTTTCCCCTTAACTTTTGGCCGTAGGCCTGTGTGGATTGACAAAGCTTCTTGTGCTAGATCTCAGTCACAGTAAGTTCTATGATTCTTTGCCAAAGTGCCTTGGCAACTTGACATCTTTTCAAATACCTGATCTCACATGAAATCATCTTAGTGGAGAAATACCAATATGCAAGCCTGTTATGGTTAACTTATGCTTTGCTTGCCTATTTGCTCAATCTATATTCAATAGTGGTACGTACGGGAAAGATTTTTTTCCCATTAAAATCTATTAAGTAATGCTACCTTTATGTCAATTATACATAATCATTTTTGACGTAACGGTAACGTTTAGGTCAAGTTGATCCGACTTACTCTAAAACCTGTGTAGCCAATTTAACATTGATTTTGATACTCTTACAATTGTGAATGGAGTTGTAGGAAAGTGTAAGTGAGGCAAGCATTTTTCAATTCTAATAAAATTACTTTTCTACTCGGACAGCTGAACCCATGATTGTTTTGTGCGGGAATCGCACGGTTTTCGTGACAATCGGACACCCGGAGCATGGCGAAAAGGGCTTATGACAACTCGGAAAAAGTATGTCATCTTCCCACGGGAGGGCTTTTGTTCAAAATGCTCTTTAAGGGGGTGAGTGCTCTACGGGCCTGCGGGGCGCCGGGACACTGAGCTGGGGACGGAGTGTGTTGGCTTGTGGCCATCCCCTTGCACACTCAAAGCTATGTAATGAGGCATAAACCAAGCGAACGGAGTGTCCCTCTCCCTATTCATTTGTCCCTTCCGGTCCGTAGTGCACGGAGGCTTCCTGTGTGGAAGGATCCTGCGGTCCGGTATGCGCGGGGTGCTTCGGCGACATACGATATTGGCGTACGGACATGTTGTACATGGACTTGTTGTATGGGCGATAAGTCTTGATGTCCCGCTATCTTTACCCAAGCGTGCCAAACGAGGGTTTAATGTTGGAAGGCTGACATGTTGGCCAAGAGTGGCAAGCATGCGCCGCACGGTTTCGGCTGGAGAGCCGCCGGCTCGTGACACTTTACCTGCAAAATCATGAGTAAAGTCACAAGTTGGATCTTATTTAGCGACTAATGTCATACAGCACAGTTTTACCAGCTTGAACACGATGGTTTGAAATTTGATCCGTTTCCGCGTATTGAATTCGACACTGACTTCACCGACAAGTAAGAAAAAGGAAACGCGTTAACTAGACTAAGAACAGTTAATGGTCTCTTTCCATAAATATTAATCTTCAATGTTTCAACACATACTAATGATAAAATCATTTTTGGCCACTTCTTCCAATTTAACTTGTAGGTTGTTGCATATGGTGTCACAATCACATAGGAACTCATGACTTATCTTCTTCGAATCCTTTAATACATGAGAACCACCCCATGGAAATTTTGTCAGTTCTTACTTGACTCGACTGACTTCTACATTTCAAGAAACAGGAAACACCTTTGTAACCATGCAGAGAGAGTTACCGGGCCTCTTTCTATAAATGGGACATCAAACCTATTACTCTTAATCCATCAGAGTTTCTGCAAAACCAAATGTTTTTGTTTAGCTCTAATTTCCTAAACAAAAATAAGATGAGGTTGTTGCTGTTGTGTTTGCTGGTTTTGGCTCACATCCTTGGAAGCAAAGGCTGCTTCAAGGAAGAGAAGAATGCCTTGCTCAATATCAAGGCGTATCTGGGCGTGTATACCAATATTGAAAATGAACTATCTTCATGGATTCATGATCCCAACAGTGATTGTTGCAGGTGGAGTCGAGTCACGTGCGATCCCTTTTCTGGTTATGTGACCAAACTTCAACTCCAAGCTCCTGACACTCTTATTGGTTCACATGGACCAATAGACTTGTCCTTGTTTCAACCTTTTAAAGAATTGAGGAGCCTCAACTTGTCCGATAGACATTTCGATTCTTTGATCCACGCTGAAGGTACCTTTTATACATTTACATCTAACTTGCACGTGGTAAGCAAATTGAAAAGTCACCTTGCTTGATTGGTTTATGAAGATTTAGGCAGCATTTAAATTTATTACGCCTGTTGAATTTTTCTTCAATGATTTGTGATTGTTACATTCGAAAATAAGTTATAAGTTATTTAAAAATGGATATATTAGAAGGGTATTTGACAAATAGTTTTTTAATGAATTTTTAGTTGATTTGAATATCTTTAATTATTTAACTAAACCAATCAGCTTATTTGAGTATTTAATGAATAATTGTTTCAACTAGTTTATTCACCTTTAATAACTTAATTTGAAAAAGTTAGAAATAGTAGTTTTTTAAATTAATTGATTTACAATTAATATAAAAAAAAAGACATTCTCACCAATAGTTATACAATTTTTTATGCTTCTATTATTGAAATATAAGAAAATTTTAAATTATAATTATTTATTTCTTAAATAAAAATATATATTAAATTATAATTATATATTTTTGAGTAAAAATTATATTAGTATAATAAATTATATTAAAATACATATGCTTTATAATGAAAAGATATTTGAATATAATCACGTATTTTCTATCAAATCATATAAAAAAGAAGAAAAATATATATTTCATTTCATAGAGAATAATAAAAAATGTGCTGAGAATATTATCTATCCTTTTTCAAATGATATCTTTTGAATTAAAAAATAACATATTAAAAAAAGAAAAAAGGGATAATATTACTTGTGAAAGATGGTTTTTATACTTAAAATGTATAATTCTCATCAATATTTTTAATAATAAACATATGAATTTTAAATTTAATATTGGAAATGCTTAAAAAATTTTAATAGTTATTACATGCATAAAATATTATAAGAGTCTCTTAACTAGAAAATTATATTTATTTAGTTTTTAAAGGAAAACAAAATTAGTATAATAAACTATAATGATCTATTTTTTAAAATAATTAATCTAATAAATAATATATTATAATATAAAATATTATTAAACCAAAAGAATGCTTAAATAAATCATGAAATATGCATATGTCTTAATTTATCATTTTACATATAAATAATTAATTTTATCAAATATCTTTATATAAATAGTTAATGGTATTGACTAAATAAATCAGTTAATATAATTAATTAATAATTAACTATTAATGTAATCAATTGAATGTTAAATAGGGCCTACATATGTTATGCATCTGTCAGTTTTTTTTTAGTCAATCCCAATTAATAGGAAAGAAATAGTTATTTTTTTTATTGATGTGAATGTCTTCTTACTTAAACTAAGCATGCATTACTTTAGTGAATAAACATATTATTTAATTACTCATTTATAAATATGGTAATTATGACATCTATCAAATTTTATAACTAATAGTATTAATATTTTATTTTTGCATTTGTTATAATTATTTGTCTTCCTAGTAGTTATAATTAAAGCAAAAATAAAGGACCAAAATTGCTTGTTATGAAATTGACGGTTGTAATAATCATCACTTTTATAAATAAGGTACTAAATATTATGTTTACTCACACTCCAACATCACTAAAATTTTAGTTTAATCATTAGATAACTTACACTCACCTCCTTAAGGTTTGGTATAATTACACTTATATCACTTCTATTTTTAGGAATATATGTCAACTTTCCTTTTCTTTATTTTAAACATTCACTTATCTCTCATGCTCCCAAAAAAATAAAAATAAAAAAGATGAATGCATTTTTTTGAAAATAAAAAAAGGTATAAATGTAATTAAGTAAATTAAATTTTAGGGGAATGAATGTAATTTATTTTGAGTTATATGAATACCAAATTCGAGGACTAATCCATGATCACAAGCTTGTTCAAAAACATCTTGCTATCAGATTAAAAGGTAAATCAACACAAAAACATGACATCTTCCAAAAGAAATTAATGTTATTATTATCTCTAACAATTATTACATACCAATTACACAGTTTTGGCAAATTTAAGCAATTTGGAAGTCCTTAGCATGAGAGACAATTATTTTCGGCAACCTTTGCCTATTCAAGGTGAGAAATTTTTTTGAAAAAGTTTTCTAATTTTCATATATATTCCACTTAAACTTGTTCGTGATTATATAATCCTAAGCTCCACTTGCCATTTCATCCTTTTTGGGTATAGGTTTGTGTGGATTGAAGAAAATTCGTGTGCTTGATCTTAGTCACAATGACTTCGAACGCCACCTACCTAGATGCATTGGCAACTTGACATCTCTTCAAGCTCTTGATCTCACATATAATTTGATAAGTGGAGAAATACCAACATCAGTCATTGCAAGCCTCCCAAACTTAGAGTACCTTTCTCTTGCATTTAATGAGTTTGAAGGCCTATTCACCTTGACCTCTTTTTCTAACAATTCAAAACTTAAGGTATTAGCACTAGAAATGGATGCTACTTACACAAAGTTGCAAGTAAACACTGAAGGTGAAGGTGATATTCCATGGGTGCCTTCTTTCCAACTGGAAGTCCTTCATATACCCCATTGCAAATTGAATGCACCTCAACATAATCTTCCAAGCTTCCTCTTATATCAGCATGAATTGCAATACCTTGACCTCTCCAACAATGATTTGGTTGGACAGTTTCCAGATTGGTTGTTGGTCAATAACACAAAGCTAATGTCTCTGATTTTGCATCACAATTCCTTCAGTGGGCATTTTGAGCTCCCATCCAATTTGGATCTTCTCCATCTTCCATTAAGTGATTTGGAACTAGGACACAATAACATAGCAAGTAAGCTGCCCAAAGATATTGGTCGAATGTTTCCAAACTTGGAGTATCTGAATCTGTCTAGCAATGGACTTTATGGCACCATTCCTACTTCAGTAGGAAACTTGTCAAAGTTACTTGCTCTAGATTTAAGCAGTAATAATTTTTCTGGTCAAGTTCCAGAAACTTTGTGGATGGGCTGTGCCTCATTGGAATTCTTGATGTTATCACATAATAACTTTTGGGGGCAGATATTTCCTTCACCTTTGAACTTGCCCGATCTCGTATTGTTATTTATGGATGACAACCATTTCAATGGGACCTTCCCATATGAATTGTTGCAGCTAACAAGGTTGCGAGTATTGGGTATTTCCAACAACAATTTATGGGGTAAAATTCCAGGTTTCATTGGTAATCTGTCACATTTAAATGTGATAAACCTGTCAGGGAATAATTTTACGGGTCCACTACCTAGAGAGATTTGCAAACTTGACCTTTATCATGTACACCTCTCTCACAATAAGCTCTTTGGCTCAATACCAAATTGCTATTTGAATTTGGAAAGTTTATCTTCTCTGCACCTGCAGGGCAATGGCCTTGTTGGTTCCATCCCTCAATTGAGGAAAACAAGCAGCTTTCTAACATCACTTGATTTGAGAGACAACAATTTATCTGGAACAATTCCGGATTGGATTGATGAAAGGTTAGAATTCTTTAGAGCTTTACTTTTGGGTGGTAATCATTTGCATGGTCCAATTCCTGATTCATTGTGCCAGCTAAAGAGAATTAACATTTTGGACCTGTCACGTAATAACTTCACAGGAACTATACCCGCTTGCTTTTCCAATGGCTCATTCGGAGGCTGGACAGACAGATTTACAGAATTTGATTATACGCTAATTCCAATAACTTCCTCGTATGAATATCATCATCTTCATTTACAGCTATTTTTCTTACAAAATACGTACTATTTTAGTTCCATATCCAGTGGACTAGAAGTGGAATTTAGGACCAAGGCTTCGTTGCTCACATATAGAGGTGACATTATGAGGTTTATGTCAGGAGTAGACTTGTCATGTAATCAATTAACAGGGTTCATCCCACAGGACTTGGGAAATATAGCTTCCCTTCATGCGCTGAACTTATCTCACAACCGATTGAATGGATCCATTCCAGAAAGTTTCCACAACCTAACGGAGATAGAGAGCTTAGACCTCTCTTACAACAACTTGAGCAGCAAAATCCCTCTTCAGCTGCAAGACTTGAACTCCTTGGGCGTTTTCAATGTGTCTTACAACAATTTGTCAGGCATGGTACCAGATAAGGGACAGTTTGGGACCTTTGATGAGAGCAGCTTTAGAGGTAACCCACATCTTCTTTTGAATAACAGCAATAGAGGCACCACCAGACAACAATCGCCGCCACCAGGTGCTTCCTCTGATGAAGAGCATGATGATTCTGTAATCGATTTCACTGTTTTTTATTGGAGTTTTGCTGCATCATATGTCACAGTCATCCTGCTGCTGATTACAATTCTGTGGATCAATCCCCGCTGGCGAAGAAAATGGTTTTATTTTATTGAAACATGCCTCTTCAAGTGTTTCCATCGCATATTGAAGGATGCATTTTACTAGTAAGATATTAGAGCTTGAATAATATGCAGGCAGACTTCAGTTATCATATCTGCTTCTCCCTTGTATCATTCCGTTGGTTGTTAGCCTTTGTTGCTGCATTTGTGTTTTATCTATGTATCTTTATGCTTTGTGTTGGGAATTGTCATTCTATACAGATGGGCCTCCAAGGAGATGTATCTTCAAGAATTCATAAATGAAATAGCTTTTATTATGAAGGAAAGAAGATGTGATAATTCATGGTAATGCATGACTCATAAGGTAGATCTGCCGGAAGAAGCGTCGACATTGTATTCATGTTTCCTGTGATATTAAATACGTTATCTGTACTGTATTTAGAGACTGCGTTATCGAACACTGGAATAAATTAAAAAAGGAACCTGATAAATCTAAATACATGGTCCTTAACTCTTCGGTGTATTCAGGATGCAAAGATACAGCTAGAACATTCTTCAAACTTTGGTATTTCCTTGTAGAAGTTACTTAGTTTGGCTTATCTGATTTCTCATTTTTTTAACTACCACTTACATATTTTAATAGTATATTAATACATCTATGCTGGAACATACTTCTCTGCATTTTACATATACAATGGAAGAAACCAATTTTTCCAGCAATTTTATTCTATACGTCTTGTGCCGGTGTTCGGTTATTTATTTTTTTATTTATTTATAGCATTGAGGTAAATTTAAACCTGTGATAAAAAAGAGTCATAATGATTTTATCTGAGTTCTTACAACTAGTTGAACCAACCTGCGTTGGCATGCTTGTGTTTAGTTTGATAGCAGAGGAAGCTTACAAGTATTGATCATTTGTACCATATATATATATATATATATATATATATATTGCAGGTGATGTAGTCTGCTGTCCCTTTGTCACAGTCCTTGAAAGATTTATTCCTATTAAATTCAAATGAGTTATGCTACTCCTTTTTTCTTTTTTAGGTGAAAGGAATGAGTTATGCTACTCTTACAACAATGGTATACAATCATTTTCGTAACTACACACATGTGGCATAATCTATATAAAATTGATCCCATTTACTTCAAGAGGGACTAATTCAACTCAGATTTTGATATCTATATAGCTAAGATAGAGTTGTAAAATAGTGAAAGTAAAACTAGCATTATATAATACCAGAAGAATTACCTTACTCCTTGGATTATCACGAGGAAATTGTATGGCATGGACATGTGTGATGAGAGTTTCTTAAAATGGATGTATTAATGCTGAAATTTTGTAGTACCACCTGAAAGAAAGTCTTGGCTTTAAGAAGTCATTCGTAAAGTCATGAGTTTGACTTTATAAAAAGGAATGTCATACCCTACAGTTTGGAAGTGTCGATCCCTTCTTTAAGTTTCTGCATACAGTGTCACAGTCATACGAGAAGTTGTGACTTATCTTCTTCGAAGCTTTTAATGCATGAGAACGACACCTTAGAAATTTTATCGGTTTCTGCATTGACTTGACTGACTTCACCATTCAAGAAAGAGAGAAACACCTTGACATCCATAGCAGAAGTGGTAACCAGGCCTCTTTCTATTATTGGATACCCTTCTCCCTTGAGTGTTTCTGCAAAATCAACCATTTACAAGATGAAGTTGTTCTTGTTTTGTTTCCTACTTCTGGCACAACTCCATGGAAGCCAAGGTTGCTTTGTAGAAGAGAGGACAGCTTTGCTTCATGTCAAATCAATTGAAATTCTTTATGATTTTCCTGGATCATTATTGTGTAATTAACAAAAGAGAAAATTTATAGAATTGGGTAGATGAGTGTTATAAATATCTTGAACCATCTTTGGATGAATCCAAATTTTGGTTCCTCCAATTACCCAGTTACATCTTCAGTCATCTTAAATGTGTTTGCAAAACATAAATAAAGAAATTGATGATGGACTTATACTCCCTCTTTGATAGTCTATTGATACTATTTATTCTTTGATAAGTGAACCCTCCCTACACTTTGACAGGACTAAATGCAACATCAAGGACTACTAGATGTAAGATATCCATTTTAATTAATCAGGTTGGATCATAAATTCTATTTATAATGGAATCCATGATCAGCTAGCCCTATTGAATCTAAATACCGTACACAACCCAATACATTATAGTTACTAAAATACTGAGTATAAAATAATATTAATGTTAATAATTATTTACAAATTAACTCACATATAAAATTTTTAACAATCTCCTACTTGGTCCCATATTAATTTTTAAATAATGACCACATTTTAAAATTAATGTTAATATTCATTGGTCATAAATCTAATTGATATTATAAACATCCCATAACATTAAATATTATATCCTAAGGAATATTAATTAGAAAATGCCAACAGGGTTACAAAATGCCCTTACACAGGATAGCAGAGTGCAACAGAATCTATTTGTTGGGTTACATTGCTGAAATAATGAATCATAATAAAATACAAACCATAAGCTACTGGATTCTATAGAAGACAAAAAAATTTTCAGCCAAACGCATAATAGTGACTCTTAATTGGAAATCTCACAACAATTCTTGAGATTTCGTTTGTCTTAGTTCTGGAATGATGAAGATACACTTGGTGAAAGGAAAAGAAAACTAAAAACTTTGAGCCAATTAGCCAAAAGAGGATGCAGAGCTAGCGACCAAAACATCACAGAAACTAAGCAGATATATTTCTGTCAAAGCCTTTAGGTTGTGCTTGTCATCACACAACTTTTGCGTCTTCTCGCGATTTGGCTGATACACTCCTATTGTATCCCCAGTAACGGTTGGTTCTGACAAATATATGTTCCTTAATCTGTCAGCATACTCTGGATCTAAAGATGCTACCAGAACAGATTTTGAGGCCTGGTTTTTCCATGGATGAGCTACTGATTCTTGCGTGTCTAATTCAGGCAGTATCTTATTCTTTAGAGTGCAGCTTAAAAATTGATCCATAATTGTTTCATGTAGAGTGAGATCAGTGCTAAATACTCTTATTTGGAGGTCAATGAGGAAATGAATGGGTTAATAAAATACTTTTTGGCCCAATATTTTATAACTCATTAGCATTAAATTATACTTCCACCTACGAATATAATTGCGATTTAGAATCATAATTCTCCATCGGTCTGTGTTCTGCAAATATAAACAGGGATTACATTCACTTCAATTTAATCAATTCACTTAACACAGACCGATGGAGAATTATGATTCTAAATTGCAATTATATTCGTAGGTGGAAGTATACTTTTTGGCCCAATAATTGTTTCAATAAGAAAAGTTTTTGAATAATGATGTTTAGAGTTTGGATTAGGAAGAATAATAATAATCTGGGATGGGATGTGGAAATTTTGGTACGGGGGGGCCCACAAGTTAACAGGTCCAGCATGGACCTTTGTTGTTGTTGTTGTTGATATTGACCCAAAAATTGTCCACTTACATCGATCGATTTTGAGTTTTGGGGTCATCTAATTCATTTTTTTGAAGGGCGTTGCACCCATGATGTCTCTTGGATAGGACCCATTTAATTGTGAATTTGGATTCGGAATAGATTGAGCAACCAATATTTCAAAAAAAAAAAACTCTTTATTATTTTTTAGATAAATAGACATATATTTTACATACGTATTGAGATGGGATTTTAAAAACATTATATTTATTTCCTTAGACTAAGCTTTGTAATTCCTCTCAATAGTAGTACTAATACATATTTCGCGAAAAAAAATGAATAACTTTTTTAATACATTTTGTATATTTTTTTATAACTATCTATTGTAGTTTGTATCTTACTGATTTTTCTATAATTGTTTGGGCACTTAGCTGGAGCTAGTAGTAGGTGTTTTATTAAGAGTGATTGAACGAAAAATGTTAATAATATTAACACAACAAATGATAACATAAAATTAAAATTTTTATTGAAATTATCTTAACATCTTCATATTTAAATTGAATTATTACATATAGATTATAGTGTTTCTTATTATTATATAGTTAAACAAAATATATATATATATATATGAATATGGGAGTGTTTGATAGTATAATCTTTTTATGACCCTTATCCGTATCCACTATGATATCTGGACTTAATGGTAAAACAATGTAATCATTTACTTCTGTATAGGGCATTGTGCCCTTCCCACGTGTCGCCAACTCGGTGAATTTTTTCTCCCCCAAATTTTCTTCTTTTATGTAATTTTTTAATTTTGTTTTATATTCTTATATTATTTTAATTCTTATCATTTATATTATTTTCAATACACGTAATCATATTTATTAATCATTTATATAAATATAAATTTTATATAAAAATAATTTAACTGCATATTTTATTTTTAATTCATATTACTTAATAACTCACAAACTATCTTTCTTATTTTTATTTACTATATTGCATATTTTTAGTTTTTATGTGAATTCCTATTATTTATGACTGAAATGTTGATGTTACTAAAAAAATATAAATATAATATGATATATTTTTCTTTCACAATAAAATATTACAAACAAATTAAAGATTTAATCTAATTAAAAAACTTAATTATATTTTTATATTTTAAACATATATTATTTAATTTTATAATTCTTTTTATGTAATTTTTAAAATTTATTTTTAATTTTATATTACTTCAATTTTGATCACTTTTATTAGTTATAGCACACATATTAATAAAAATATTTAAAATATGTTAAAATTTAATTTAATTTAATTATTTAATTATAGAAAAATAAGAAAAATAGTATGTGAGTTGTAAAATAATATAACAGCTAAAAATATAATATATATAGTTAAATAATTTAATTAAATTAAATCAATAACTTAATTATAATATTTTTAAATGAAAAAATATATATAATTATTAACATAAATAATAACTATTAACATAGATATAATAATAAATTATTATTATTATTTTATTAAATAATAACAAGAACAAATATGGAAAAGAATAGTGATAGAATGTGAATTATAAAATAATATAAAAGTTAAAATGTAATATTTATTTAAATAATTAAATTAAATTAAATCAATAACTTAATTATAATTTTGTAAATAAAATACATAATTATTAGCATAAATAATTATTATTATTAAATAATAATAGGAATGAATACAAAAAAGAAGTTGAATTATACATAAGTTATAAAATAATATAAGAGTTCAAAAAAATAATATGTAGTTAGATAATTAAATTAAATTAAATTAATAATTTATTTATAATATTTTATAAAAAAAATTAAAATATACAGTTGCTAGTAAAAATAATATTTATTAGTATAAATATAGCATTAAATAATAATTATTATTTTATTAAATAATAACAAGAATGAGCATAGGAAAGAAGAAAAATAGTATGAGTTATAAAATAATATAAGACTTAAAAATATAATATGCATGTAAACAATTTTATTAAGTTAAATCAATAGCTTATTTACAATGTTCTCAAATAAAATAAGATATATAATTGTTAGCATAAATAATAATTATGAGTATAAATAGAACAATAAATAATAAATAATTACTATTATTTTATTAAATAATAACAACAAAGGAAAGAAGATGAATAGTATTATGTGGGTTACAAAATTATATAAGAATTAAAAATATAATATAGAGTTAAATAATTTAATTAAATTAAATTAATAACTTATTTACAATGGGGATGGATCATAAAATAAGTATCTTACATTCCTATAGCATGGAATGTTTTATTAATATAAATAAGTAATTTTGTTCACCATTTCACTAAAAAAACCTCATTATTTTTAACACCTTATTTCATCATCATCATCTAGCATGGTTGGTCATCACCACCACTATCCACCACCCAAATACTATATCGCAAAACTTTAAAAATTTCAAGAATTAAATGCTCACCTGAGACGAACATGAATAATTTTAGGCTTGATTGCAATTTTGGTGTCTCTCTTCTCAAAGAAGTCATAGTTTTAGTTCCATATTTTCATTTTTTGCTATTATATCTCCAAATTTTAGATCACAACTATGAGACCTCTTATCCTGCATGGTAGCTGGTATGGCAAAAAAATCATTGCCAAGTTACACATGCCATGTCATCCCTCTTAATTTGGCAATTGAAAGGACAAAATTGGTGTAGTAGTTATGATAACTATTAAATGTAATTGCAATAATTAAGAACACAAAGCTAATATTGTAATTATTTTTAAATGCACATCAGCCAAATTTACATGAGGTACATAATTTTGTCACTCTAATATTAATTACTTACTAATTAAATATGTATCTCAGTTTAGCTAATCTAAGCAATATGGAAGTCCTTAGCATGGAAGCCAACTTCTTTAGAGGACCCTTGCCAACTAAAGGTAAGGAACTTTTTGAGGTTAATTAATAGTTTATCAAAACAATTGGTTATATTAATTATACTCCTGGTATTCATTTCTCATCTTCTCAAGCTGGGGTATTTTTGGCTATATAAGTTTATGTGGAATGGAAAAAAAATCCAAGTGCTAGATCTCAGGGACAATGATCTCTCAGGTCCCCTACCTAAATGCGTTGCCAACTTAACATCTCTCCAAGTTCTTGACCTCTTGCGGAATCATCTAAGTGAAGAGATACCAAAATTTACTATTACTGGCCTTACATCCTTATAGTACCTTTCACTTTTATACAACTCTTTTGAAAGCATGTTCCATTTGAGCTCTTTAGCTAACAATTCAAAGTGAAAAGTATTAGCACTTGAAATGCTTGATTATGTTAATGTCATAGAGTTACTAGTAGACGAAGAAGGTGAAGGTGATGTTCCATGGATGCCTTCTTTCCAATTGGAAGTCCTTCATATGCCCAATTGCAAATTGAATGCTCCAAAAGGTATTCTTCCTAGCTTCCTCTTATATCAACATGAATTGCAGCACCTTGACCTTTCAGAAAACAATCTGGTTGGAGAGTTTCCAAATTGATTGTTGGTCAACAACATAAAATTAAAGTCTATAAAATTGCATGGCAACTCCTTCACTGGACCTTTTGAGCTCCCAGCCAATATGGAACTTCTCCTTCACCCATTATATTATTTGAAACTAACACTTAATAAAATAGCAAGTAAGCTACCAGAAGATATTGGCCATATCTTTCCAAATATGAAGTATCTAAATTTATCTAGCAATGGACTTCATGGCACCATACCTACATCAGTCAGAAACATATCAAAGTTAATTGCTTTGGACTTAGGCAAAAACAAGTTTTCTAGTAAAGTTCCACCAACTTTGTGGAAGGGTTGTGCTTCATTAAGATTAATAATACTTTTAGATAATGGCTTGTTAAGGAAACCATTTGCTTTTCCTTTGAACTTGTCCTATCACGAATTGTTGTTTATGGATAACAACTACTTCAATGGGACCTTGCAAAATGCAATATTGCATCTCCCAAAGTTGGGCATGTTAGATATTTCCAACAAGAGTTATTAGGTACAATTCTTGGTTTCATTAGTAATCTTTCAAAATTACAAGTGATAAACTTTTCAGCGAATAATTTAACTGGTACATTACCCACAAAGCTTTGCAAACTTGACCTTTCTGGTGTACACCTCTCTGATAATGAGCTCTTAGGCTCAATACCAGCATGCTATTTGAATTTGACACATTCAATTACTCTACAGCTATAAAGTAATGATCTTGATGGTTCCATCCCACAATTAAGCCATACAAGTAGCTTGGTTACATTGCTTGATTTGAGAAACAACAATTTATATGGAACAATTCCAGATTGGCTTGATAATTGGGTAAATTTGTTGAGAGCTCTTCTACTTGGTGGTAATTGTTTGCATGGTCAACTACCGAAATAACTGTGTCAGCTAACAAGAATAAATTTTTTTAGACTTGTCAAGGTATAGATTCACAGGAATGATACCAGCATGCTTTTCAAACTTCTCATTTGATTGGTCCTTAGATTACTTTGCGTAATATGTAGAGGTAGAAATTCCACAAGTTTCCCAATATTAATATCATCACCACCATATGCTGCTATGGCTTATAGAAGATGATAATAGTGTTCCTGCTAAATCCCATACGATAGAAGTGGAATTTAGGACCAAGGCTTTATTGTGTTGGAAGTATGAATTAAAATCTCAAAATATAAAATTAATCATAATAAAATTATGAATGTACCTGGAGTATAATTTGATGAGATCATGATTGATCTGAATGATGATTAGTAGAATTGAAACCTACTTCACTTCTTAGGTTATCCAGATAAAAAGAGAAAAGGAGAGAAAATTTTAGAAGTGTGAGAATCCTTAATTTTTAGTATCAAAATAATAACCCTGATCTCTCTATTTAAGGTCAAACTTGTGATAGGAAACTACTAACTACTAAAAGGGCTATAGGTTGGAACCTCTACCCATATGGGATTATACATGATCTAACATATCATGGATCATACACATTAAACCAGGGCTCGATCTATTCTATACTTAATGTTAAAATACAAAACTAATTACTTAAATAAATATTTTATTAATTAATTAATACTAATCCACATAATATTTCTAATAAAATTAATTATTTTAAAATATAACAATCTCCCACTTGGATAGCATTCATTAATTTTATGGAATAATTGAAACATTAATAATTAAGCAATTAGTTATACATTAAGCTATAAGCTTAATTCAGAGAATAAAAGTATACAGAATCACTGAATCCGATAGGGAGATAAGTGATATAATGTCTCATCATCACAAAGGAACAGAATAAAGTTTAGTCTTTCAACTACAGCTCAAAAGAGAAATAACTTAAAATCATTGAATTCGATAGGAAAATAAATGATTTATATATATATGTATAAAATATATTACTAATATTTTAATATCCAAACTGAGCAATGATTGCATAAGTGGAAAGAGACCATACAAAATCACTAAATCCGATAGGGAGACAAGTGATGTAAAATTGATGTCTCATAATCTTAAAGGAACTAGATATATGTAGGTTAGTCTTTTGACCATAACTCATAAGAAAAATAACTCAAAATTATTGAATCCGATAAGGAAGCAAATGATTTATATATGTATAAAACATATCATCAATGTTTCAATATGAGCAATTACTGGTCACAGACATCAATAAAATAAGCATATCTCAAACTCCCACTAAACTAAGGCTTCATTAAAAGATTTAACAAGACCCATTAAGTTACTTAATTTTAAATACTCCTATAGGTAAGCCTTAAGTCAACAGATCCCTAGCATGTCTCCACTAGGGCTGTGTTCAATACGAGTCCGAGATTCAACAATCTTCTCTCTTTAACGAATAAAAGTTTAACATAAAAAAAATGTTCAATATGACTAGAATTCCTATTGTTTTGAGAGAAGCACATAGCGGGAGAATTATCACAATAAAATTTAGTAAAGGTCATGATACAGAATTAACCAATTACATGCCAGATATCAATTTCCTCAACCATATAGCCTGATAAGTGGCCTCATAATATACGATAAACTCTACTTCCATTGTTAAGGTAGCTGTGAGTGTCTATTTAACACTTTTTCATGAGACGACTCCTCCAAACATCATAAAGATGTATCCATATATTGTCTTACGATCATTAATACATAAGGCATAATCAGAATCTAAATAACTAACACCCTTAAGTAAAATTAGATTATCTACAAGTTAACATATGATTCTTGGTATCTTAAGGATACCTCATTATCTTCTTAGCTACTTTCCAATGATCCATCCCAGGATCACTTGAGTATCTTCCAAGCACACTAATAGTAAAAGCTATATCTAAACAAATGTAGACCTGTGCATTCATAAGATTACTAATAGCGGAAGCGTAAGGAATCTTGTCCATTTCAGCCCTTTCAATATCAGATTGAGGGCAATATAATTGAGACGACATATCGTCTTTCTAAGTAGGCATTGGACTAAACACACAAGTATCATTTTAAATCTTTCAAGCACCTGTTCAATCAAATTGGCTTGGTACAAACCGAAAATACTATGAGTTTTATCACGATGGATTTGAATTCCAAGAATAAAAGATGTTTCGCTAAGATTAAAATAACATGATAACATGTGTTTTGACTCATCTAGAAAATGATCGAGTTACTAGCTAGCAAAATATCATCAATATAAAGTACTAAGATGACAAAACTACCCTATTAAATTTATTGAAATTCTTATAAGTACATAATATAGTCATTTAGTATTACAAGTCTCTGAACTCTTTTGAGTTCGTCTAAACTCAGTAGCTAGCTGATTAGGTTCTTCAACATGAGGATTTTTATTTATATGAACTGGACTGTTAACATTATCTCCTTTAGTGGTAAAGGAATCAAAATAGGTATAGGTAGAATGGTGGCCTTGTCACGTAAATTGATAGCCCTAAGCATCAAACTCCCACTATTCAAGTCATCCATAAAATAAAATGTCTGATCAAACTTAATGATCTTGGTACTTATAAGTGGGATAATAAAATCTATAACCTTTTGATCCAATTCAATACTTAATGAAGAATCCACTGATTGTTCTAGAATCTAACTTCTTCAATTAGGGATTATATGATCTTACATTTACTTTACAACCCCACAATCAAAGAGGTTTCAAAATCTAAGAAATCTAGGTCTATCAACACATCTTTTTTTACCAATCTTTCTAATCTCTCTTAATAAAAATGGCCTAAAATTGATCCCATAAAATGGAAGAATTCTAACTCATTCTAGATGTTTATGCCTAATTATAACATTGATGGGAATATCAGAAGATACAACAGGATAATGTTTCAAATTCAAATGATACAGATTATTTTATAAGGTGGCATACCAAAAATACCAAAATCATAATAAATTTTCTTTGTCAAAAGGAATAACTACAATTATTCAAAATAGAACTAGAAATCAAATTTCTTCTTGAAAAAGGTACTTAAATGACATAATTCAAATTAAAAGTGTCTAGAAGATAAACATAAAGAAATAAAATGATCCTATCTAATTTTATCCCTAGTTCTTGCTACTCCAAATACAATCTCTCCCGTCCCACTTGGGATCTGTCTATTTTTTAGCCCCTTCTTGCTCACGCTTGTTCTTTAACTTATAACATTAAGACTTTTTATATTTAGGGATCTTGCAATAATTGCACTTACCCCTAAATTTCTTTTGTTGTCCCTTGCCCTTATCACCACTTTTCTTAAACTTAGGCTTTCTAGATATCTGTCTCTCTGGTTTCTTTCCTCTTTTATCATTTCCACCTAACTTATTGTAGGAGACCTAAGATAAGTAGTTGATGGAATGTGGTTGTGAATTACTTTTCATAGTCTCCTCCTCTTGAGTTACTATAGAAATTATTTAGTCTATTGTCCATTCTCCCTCTTGTGAATTATAGGAAGTTCTTAGGTAGCTATATTCAGCTGGCAATGACTGAAGGATTCTACAGACTAAAATACTTTCTCCTAGATCAACACTATATGATCTCAGCTTATTGTAGTAATGAATCATTTTCATGATGTGCTCTCTGATGCCCAAAATTCCATCATAATGAGTGTTATCAAGCATAGAGAGGTAGTAGTCTTTTTGAATCTTATCAAGCTTCTTGAATTTTTCACCAACAGCTTTCATGTACTCCACAGCAGTGTCCTTATCTGGGATACTTTCTCTAATTCCCTTTTCAATGGTAAACTTAATCACTACCAAACAGATCTGGTTTAACTCATACCATTATTTGTAATAGGTCTTATCTGCAATACTAGACTCTGGTAAGAGATCAATCGCCTTTGGTTCTCTAAGAGTCAAATCCTCCTTAGAGATTATCAAGTACATGTTCAAAGACTCTTTCCATTCATCATAATTTGTTCTATTAAAAGTCCTCATCATAGATAGTTATTGAAATAATGAGACTGATGCAACAGGATTAGTAAATTATTAATTATACGTGCACAACATAATTATAACACATGATTCCTAATTAAATAAATTAGTCAAACAACTATATAATAAAGTGATATCAAAATTACATGCACCATATGATTTAGCTTATATAAGAGCCTAAATTAAAATGTAATTAATATAGTCATACCGATAGGGTACAAGAAATATTAAAAATATTAGAAACGCTGCATGCCTATTCTAAAAAGTTTAAAATCTAAAATTACATTAATAATATCACACCGATAGGGTATATCCATCATTAATGCAATGTGCTCCTAAATATCCTAGAATGACAATATTTTATGTAAGATAGTCTTATTTTATATCCATAATCTATCACCGGTGTGAAATAAATAGTTTTATATGTTTTTATATGTATAAAATTACATTATTAATGGCTTAAAATTAATCTAATAAAGCTATGCTTACAACCAGAAAGAGTGACTTCTCACCAAATCCAAAAAAAAATGTGAAGAATTTCCACGAATTTTTTCAAGCTAAAATTCCATAAATTAAATGTAATTTTACATAATATAAACCTTACAAAATTCAAAATAAATATTTACTTGCCTAGAAAAAATCTGAAAAAATTACATAAAGTAGAAAATAAAATTTCACACAAATGGGCCAAAACTGGGCCCCAAAAGCCAAGCAAGTGGCTCGCATGCTCTAACACTCGTATAGGCCGTGCAAAGGATAGACTCAAGCACAGAAAGTCCACTGATAGGTGTATCACACGCCACACACGCACGTGGTTAACGCGTGCTCGCTAACTGGTCAAAATCTGACCTACTATGTTGGCGTGCGTATCCCACGTGCCACTGGCGCGTGATTCCCACGCGCTACCAGAAAATAGTTACATTGTTGGCGTGTAAGACCTACGCGCACAAGCAACAGAAACTGTTCGTCTTCCTCCTTCCTCTAGTTCGTTTATTTTGCTTTTTTTTTTGCCATTAATAGGTTTTAAGCTCTAAAAAAATTTATTTTTAATCCCTTTTAATCCCAAAAAATTATATCTAGCCTATTTTTAACACGGATTCATGCATTACTCAGAAGAAAAGGTTTCAAAACTGTATAGTTTATGTTTATAGATTTTTTTGAAAAATCCAAACTCATTCAAAATAATGATGAATTTGATGAAATTAAATAACAGAGTAATATTTCTCATGCATACCATATCAGGATTTAATATTTAATTAAAGGAGAAAAAATAGATCCAAATTGTTCCAAAATTAAAATCATCAATTTCAAAATTTTCATGTATGAAAAGAAGAAAAAAAGAGAAATTTTATGAGTCTGTCCAGATAATCAAATTGCTCATAATCAAATATTCATACTTTTAACATGCTCTGATACCAATTATTGAAAGTATGAATTAAAATCTCAAAATATAAAATTGATCATAATAAAATTATGAGCATATATAAAACATAATTTGATGAGGCTATGACTGATTTGAATGATGATGAGCAGAATTGTAACCTACTTCACCCCTTAGGTTATCCAAATAGAAAGAGAAAAGGAGAGAAAATTTTAGTAGTGTGGGAATCCTTATTTTTCAGTATCAAAATAATAACCCTGATCTCCCTATTTAATGTCAGACTTGTAATAGGAAACTACTGACCACTAAAAAGGCTATAGGTTGGGACCTCTATCCATATGGGCTTATGCATGATCCAACCTATCATGGATCATACACATTAAACCAGGGCCTAATCTGTTCTATACTTAATGTTAAAATACAAAATTAATTACTTAAATAAATATTTCATTAATTAATTAATGCTAATCCACATAATATTTCTAATAAAATAAATTATTTTATTTTAAAATACAACATGTTGCTTCCATACAAAAAGGACATTATGAAGTTGATGTCAGGAATTGATTTGTCATGTAATCAGTTGACAGATTTGATCCCACAGGAGTTGGGATATTTAGCTTTCCTTTACGGATTGAACTTATCTCACAATCATTTGAAGGGACCCATTCCGAAAAGTTTCCAAAAATGAAAAGAGACAAAGAGCTTAGACCTTTCTTACAACAACTTGAGTGGCGAAATCCCTCCTTAGTTGCAAGACCTAAACACTTTGGGAGTGTTCATTGTATCCTACATCAATTTGTCAAGAATTGTGCCCGACAAAGGACAACTTGGAAGCTTTAATGAGAGTAGCTTCAAAGAAAACCCATATCTTTCTTGGAAGAACAGCAATAGAGGAACTGCAATACCACCAATGGAGAAAAAGATGAAACTACAATTGACTTCACTGCCTTTTATTAGAACTTTTCTGCTTCTTATGTCACAGTGCTAGCAGTGTTAGTAACCATCCTTTAGATCAACCCCTAATGGCGAAGAGCATGGTTTTACTTCATTAAAACATGTCTCTTCAAGTGTTTTCATCCTATCCTTAAAGATGCATTTTGTTAGTCTATTCTATGAGTTTGGAATAATAACTGCAGATAGACATTAGTTATGATGTCTGCTACTCCTCTTTATCATTTTCATTAGTTATAATTTGTGTTGTGGCTTTAATTTCCAAGTTGTGATTTGTCTACTTCTTCTTCCTTTTTTTTTTGCTTGTAATTTTCTTAATGGAGATGTTGGCCAAATTTGACACAGATATTTGCCTTCTCTGAATATCATATTGCACTAACGAACATCTTGGGAGAGATTTTATAATTTGTATCTGACCTTTGAAAGGAGGTATAAGGCAATGCAATGAGTAATCTTGGGGTATAAGAGCATTGCTCCTGCACAAAAGTCGAAGTTACGTTCGAGCAAATTGGATGTAATTTTGCTCTGTTGCGCCTATGCTAACTAACATGCAGGTTTCTTGTTAGGTCTTATTCAATGTAAAAATTGTTTCATATACTAATAACTAACATTTGGGATCTAAATTTTTGTACCCACACACTTTTCTTTTCTTTTCTTTCTTTTTTTTTTTTGGAACAGCTAGAGACAATTTAAGATATGAACTGACTAATTGCTCTTATGTAGTGGTTTTCTTTAATTACAAGCAATTAATGAAATTTGAATGTTAATGTTTCATATTACATGTCTAAGAAAAACATATTGAATATTGATTGTAGAGGAAAGTGCAACTTGTATCAACAATTTAGGTTTCTTTCAATTTCATGTCTAAATAAACAACTTCGTATATTATGATCTGTTTCTACATAATTACTTAATTGGCTTAAATATTATCCATTCCTTGGATTTTCAGTGTATACCAAGTCAGTCATAAACTGCCGACTTATGTGCTCTAGAGTGGTCTAATTTGTTATTAAGCTTTATTTAGAAGTCAGAAGTTTTCTTTGTTAGCTAAGCATACAGGCATTATGCTAGAAAGCTTCTGCTAACTAATGTATATTTCTGGGATTTTTCTAAGTCGGTGTTGACTTTTTACAACTTCTGCTAAAGAGCTAATGCATGCACAATCACTATAAACTAAGAAAAAGGAAACATCATGACTATAGTTTAATCGATCAATGACACCAAGTCTCCAAATTTTCTGAGTTTATGAATTGACTTTAATGACTCCAAATATTTTTCACATTCCAAAAAGAAAAGGAAAACATCTAAACTATCGACAAAGAAGAGCCAACCAGCTTCTTTCTTTCAATATATATACCTATATAATATCAAACAATAAATCTGCTATTGGAAATAATGGATCTTTGAAGGATAGAAAAGGAAAATGAAGAAGAAGAAAAGTGTGCACAATGTCTTCAAGGCGTGGATAAGCACTTTTCTTTAGGCTTAATTCACCCTTACCAATAACCACAATTTGAGTGCAACTTGGGTTAATAGCGAATTTCTTTTAGGATACAACAAAAATCCTTGAGTATGGTTTGCACTCCCAAAACTCAAATTGTGACAATAATGGTATTTACAGAATAATAATTTTACTATTATCTCTTGTGCATTAAAGGTAAAGGCAAATGAATTTATGAATGTAAGGAGAGAATGGAAAGAAAAAATTTTCACATTCTTTGTGAACGATGAATAGCCCTATTTATAGACACTTCATGTCTATTCATGAAGAGTCACCCCATTTCACTTTGTGTCTATTCATGCAAGAATATGTTCCATAATTCAAATATTTATAATTAACTTGCATAAACATTATATCTATTAATTAAACCAAGATAATTTTTCAATTTAAATGAAGCAATACAACTTTTCATTTAACCTGAAGAAAGATAACTCTTTATGTTTTGAAAAAAAAATTCACATTCCCTCACCATTTTCAAAACATCCATAAACTCTTATTACTCTGGAAATCTCATGTTTTCAGTAAAAGTGTCTCTAAAACTTGAACCCTTACTTAGTAAGGCATGGTTTCACCCATCTGAAATAATATGGTAAGTAAGCTTTGAACTAATTGTCCCATTTGAATAAGTGTGCATACCTTATGCATAAAATCTCTAACCACTATATGTCATTTTTAGTTGACACATTTTTAAAGGCATTATGTCTTATATCCTTTTCATGAAAGCTTTAAGAGTCAAGCCCAAAGACTCCAAGAAGTGGCCCTACTTTACTCTCATATAGGTAAACCCTATCAAGAGTACCACCATGATAAGCACTCTAGCAAATATATGCTTATAGATCTATTAAGAGCCAAAGCTCAACCTTCATGTGTAAACTCATGGTAACCAAGTACTTTTCAAACCTTGGGATGAATATCATATTATAAATACTTGCAATCACTCTAATAGTGTACTTTTGCCATTAAACTCAAAACTTGATATTACTCAAGTATGAGTTAGGTTTCCACCATGGTGATCATAGTTTTTATGGGCTTCAATCCCATCCCCTTTGATGTTTTCAACACAAAATCTCTTGGCAATCCTTTCATCAAAGGATCTACAAGATTTAAATCAGACTTTATATAATTAATAGAAATTACTTCATTTATAATTAAATCCTTCACATAGCTATGTCTTATTCCAATATGTCGAGACTTCCCATTATAAACTTGACTATAAGCCTTTGAAAGTGTAGATTGATTATCACAATGGATAGTTATTGGTGTCATTGGCTTAGGCCATACCAGTATTTCAAGCAATAAATTTCTAGGCCAATATGCTTCCTTACTACCCCCGGCTAATGCTATAAACTCAGCCGACATTGTGGAATCTGCAATACATATTTTTTTCTTAAATCCCCAAGAAATAGTACCCCCACCAAAAGTGTAGACCCAACTGCTTGTAGAAACATGGTCCTCTATGTAAGTTACCCAACTAGCATCTGTATAACCTTATAAGATCAAAGGATTATCACTATATGTCAAACTATAGTTTATTGTCCCTTTTAAATACTTTAGTATTCTATAAATAGCATGCTAATGCTTTCTATTCGGATTGCTTGTGTATTTGATTAATCTTCCAACAGCATAAGCTATATCCAATTACCTTTACATATTCATATTGTTTCATAGGATAACCTTTATTTGGTTCTAATTTGATGCTAGGATCAAATGGTGTAGCAACAGGACAATAATCAAAATAATCAAATTTCTTTAATATTTTCTCAATGTAGTAAGATTGTGATAAAGCAAAACAATTGTCATACCTAATAATTTTAATTCCTAAAATTACATCTGCTACTCTCATATCTTTCATATCAAAATTATCAATTAAGAATTTCTTAGTTTTCTTTATTTCATATAAATCAGTACCAAATATCAACATATCATCTACATACAAACAAATTATGACTCATTTTCCATTATTAAACTTACTATAAACACACTTGTTAGATTTATTAATTTTGTACCCATTTGCTAGAACCGCTTCATCAAATTTGTTATGTCATTGCTTAGGGGCTTGCTTAAGTTCATAAAAGGACATAATTAATTTATATACTTCATGTTCCTAGCCAAGAACCATAAACCCTTCCGATTGCATCATATATACCTCTTCTTCTAACTCTCCATTAAGGAAAGCTGTTTTTACATCTATTTAATGTATTAGAAGATTATATATTGAGACAAGTACTATAAGTACTCTAATTGTAGATATTCTTGCAATAGGTGCATATGTATCAAAATAGTTTATCCCTTCCTTTTGTGTAAACCCCTTAGCAACTAACTTTGCTTTAAACTTATCTATGGTTCCATTTATTTTCATTTTCTTTTTGAAAATTCACTTACAACCAATGGGTTTTGAACTAGGAGGAAGATCTACTAGTTTTCATATTTTATTACCTAATATAGAGTTCATTTCATCTTGTATAACTTCCTTTTAAAAGGCTACATCTTGAGATTTCATTGCCTCTTTAAAAGTTTCAAGGTTACTTTCCATATTAAAACACATAGATACATTACTTTCCATGCCTTCTCTAGTCCCTTCAATAAGGAATATAAAGAAATCCAAACTATAAGTTTTTACCTTTCTTACCCTTTTACTCCTCTTAGGTTCCACTTCTTCTAATATATCATTATTTGATATGCTTCCATCTGGATTAACTTGCTTATTGAAATGAATGATGTTTTTGGACCTTGGAATTGAATTAAACCTATTTTCTTGAAAAATAGCATCCCTTGACTTAATAACTTTATTTATAGGGTATGAGTCATTTAATTCAATAACTAAAAATCAATATGCCTTGCTATTTTTAGCATAACCTAAGAATATACATTCAATCCCTTTTTCACCTAATTTCTTCCTTTTGGGTTCTAGAACTTTTACTACTACTCTACATCCCCATACTTTGAAATAATTGAGGTTAAGCTTTCTTTTCTTCAAAAGCTCATATGGGGTAACCTTGTTGCTTTTATTAGGAACTTTATTTAGTATATAGCATGCAATTAGCAATGTTTCACCCCAATATCCATTTGCTATATTAGAATAAGATAATATAACATTTACCATTTCTTCTAGAACCATATTTTTCCTTTCTGCAACACCATTTTGTTATGGCGAATAAGGAGTAGTTACTTGATGTATTATTCCAATGGACTCAAAATATTTTTTATCATAGTATTCTTTTGCTATATCCGATCTTAGACATTTAATGAAAGTTTCACATTGAAATTCTACGTCATTTTTAAATATTTTAAATTTCTCTAAAACTTTATCCTTTAAGTGCATTAAATAGACATAGTAATATCTAGTGTAGTCATCAATGAAAGTTATAAAATACTTTTTGCCACCTATTGTAGGCCAACCATGCAAATTACAAACATCAAAGTGAATCAAATCTAACACTTTTGAATTTCTTTCTACTCTAAGGAAACATTGTTAAGTTCTCTTAGTTAACATACAAGTAGTAAAAAATTCATGATGTCTAGTAGTGTTTGGAATTAAGTCAAGAGTCATCATATCATTTAATTTACCAAAATTAACATGTCCTAAATGATTATGTCAAATTATAAGAGTTAATCATATAAGCAGAATTGTAAATATTATTATTAACTTTAGCAACATTTAACTTAAACATACTATTATAAAAGTAACCCTTGCCTTCAAACATACCACCCTTACAGAGAATAAACTTGTCCCCCTCAAAAATAGACTTGAACCCAAACTTATTAAATAAAGGTATAGATATTAAGTTCTTCCTAACTTCTAGTACATAATATATATCTTTTAAAGTAAGAACTTTCCCAGAAGTGAACTCTATTTCCACAGTTCCTACACCCTTGACTTTGGCACTTAAACCATTTTCTATGTAGAGCATAACTCCCTCTTCTTCTTTGAGTGTTTTGAAAAAAAATTTGTTTTTGCACACATGACAAGTAGCACCAGAGTCCACCTACCATGATTCAACATCTTCAATCATATTGATTTTAGAAATTATTACTACTACAAGGTTGTTTTTTGAAAAGGAACTCTTTTCTTTATTCTTCTTAGCGACACTCCTTTTTGTAATGACCTGACTTTCCTCAAATGAAATAATTTCCTTTTCTTTTCTTATTCTTGTTGTCATATTATGCATGGGATTTATCCTTATTTTTCCTTCTTTTCTTAAAGGTTTTGTAAGACTTCCCTTCTTCCATCATATAATGAGCACTAGTTTCTTCAGTATCATCCTATTTTTGATACTCTTCTTCTAAGCGAAGATTATTCCCCAATTGCTCAAGAGAAATATCATCTTTTCTATATTTGAGACTCTTTTTGAAGTCTTTCCATGAAGGAGGAAGTTTGTCTATGATTGAGGAGACAATGATGATTTCATCCATATGCATGTTATGTTGTTTGAAATTATTCAAAATATGTTCAATTTCATACATTTGTTCCATGATAGATTTTCCATCAACCATTTTATAGTTATTGAAATGACTAATAAGAAATTTCTTACTTATTGCATCTTCTTGCATGTATCTTGCTCTAATTTCTCCCATAGTTCCTTTGCAGAGATGGAATCTTTATAAACATTAAAGAGTACATCACTTAGCCCATTGAGTATATGTTCAGTGCAAATGTAGTCATCATTCTCCCACTTTTGTCTTTCTCTTGCCTCTGCAATTGTTTCTCCTTCTCTTTCTTGAGGTTTGGGAGTGGTGAGGACATAGACCACTTTCAAAGTAGTAAGGAGAAATTTCATCTTCTTTTGCCATCTTAGGAACTTGCCTCCTTCAAACATTTCTAACTTCACAAAATCCATCATCAAATCCTTCAAAGTAGCCATTTGCGAGCAAATATTAAGCCTAAAGATTGCTAGAAATAATGGATTTTTGAAGAGTAGAAAAAGAAGATGAAAAAGAAGAAAAGTGTGCACAATAACCTTTAGAATTGTGCTTGTTGTCACACAACTTTTGCTGCACCTCATGACTTGGTTGAAACACTCCTATTGAGAGAATTCTGTACATTGTTTGTTCATTACCGTGAGTGTTCCTTAAAATAATTATATTAGTGTAGGAATAATACGGTGCCATTAATGTAGGGTGTTCTTGGCACCATGTCCTTCTTTACCAGCAATCATCGGTAAACCTTATAAAATGAATTCTTTGCGTGATGCACTATAGTTTGGGTCGGTGAGAGTGCACACAGGTTTCAAAAGGTATATTATCACAATCTGACTTTAAAAGGTGTTGATCATGGTTCTCTGATCATGAAGCCAATAAGGTCGTATTTCTTTCTGAATGATTCCCTTCTGTCTTCCTTTCCATTATCACTCAGTAGTTAGAAACACCTCTATGAAAGACTCTTAAATTTCCCTACCCAACTAAGAAAAAGGAACCGCTTTAACTACACTAAGAACAGATGTCATCGGTCGTTTGCTGTCCCTTGATCACAGTTGGGATCAGATAACAGTTTATCCATTCCAATCCCATGTTTCACGAGTAATGATGCTTCTCCACTTCCATTGGCAATGTCATCTGTTCATATTACTGTATGTAAAGTGCAGAAAAACTGATTGTATGGTAGTAACTGGCCGTGTCATCCACGGAAACAAATGGTCCCGGGGAGAGTTCATATCTATGGTCTTCCTTTTTCGGGAGCATTCAATTCATATCTATGGCTAGTGGCTACCGAGCTAACGCAGCTAATTTGGCAGCATTCCAAACTGGCACATGCTGGGAAGAATTCAATCTTGTTTTCATTTCAAATACTAAAAGAATGAATGTGGTTTCCATGTAGAATTCTGTGGTTTATACCAGTAAATAATTATATATGTAGCAGTACTCCACAGGATTCTATTCCAATCCCATGTTTCACGGGTAATATTTTTGCATTAATTTGATTGACTCGGATTATATTTCACCAACCAAGAAAGAAAAAGGAAATACCCTAACTATAGACTAAGAACAGTAAACCAGCTTCTCTTTAAATATATACATACACATACATGGCCAAATCTTAAACAACTAATCTCCAAAGTTTCTGCAAAACAAGATGAAGTTGTTGCTCTTGTTTTCATGTATTCTAGTCTTGGCACAAATCCATGAAAGCAACTGTTGCCTTCCAGAAGAGAGGGCAGCTTTGCTTAATATCAAGGCATTTCTTTATAATCAAATTGATCATTATGGTCACACACACAATCCTATTGCTGGTTATACTCTGTCTTCTTGGATTCATGATCCCAGTAGTGATTGTTGCAGGTGGAATCGTGTCATGTGCAATCTCTCATCTGGTCACGTGACCAAGCTTTACCTTCAAGATCTTGGAATTTTTGCCTTCAATTTCACGATGGACTTGTCCCTGTTTCAAACCTTTAAAGAGTTGAGAAGCCTCAACTTGTCTAATGGAAATTTTCATTCTTTGATCCACACTTTACCATCAATCCATTTACATCTAGCACAATGTATAAATCAAATGGGGATTTACATACTCTTGACATTTTGCAGGATGTATTTAAGTTTTCCTGCAATCTTTGGATCTAAAAATTTAATTCGGTACTTATGGTAATATTTCAAAAATAACTCAGAAGTTATCCTGGAATTAGATAGTTGAATATGTACAAGGTTTTCCCTTTTTTTTTTCTTTTGTGGATATATTAAACAAGCTCCACCTTTTTAATATGCATCTCTTCAATTTAATTTTCTTTTAATACTGAGCATTTTCACTTGGGTTTCAATAGCAAATTATTATTGGTCATCTTTTTAAAGAAAAATACTATAGATATAAAAAATGAGTCCAAAATTGAATTTGAAAACTTTTATGTTTATTAGAATTACTTCATAGATTTTTCTAACCATTATGTATTTAATGATAGTTTGATTTCCATTTGAAACTCATTTTTTGTGTGTGTATATACCATTACTTGTTTTTAAATTAGTGTGATAGAAGGTCAAAACATAAATTAAGCATCTGCTACTTATATAGCATTTTATCTTAATTAGACTTGAAAAATTAAGTTAAATTATTGGCTTGGTCAAAAAGATTTAGGCACCACATAAAAAGTTAAAAGACAAAATTAATAATTTCTTTTTTAAAATTGTAAGACGTTGACAAAATAATCCATAAATTATATAAAATTATAATTTTATTTCTAAATAATAGTACTTATATATAATATGGTCCCTCTATACAAACAATTTTGTCCTTGAATTATACATTTAAATAATAAAATTGTATATAAAAACTATTATTTAGGAGAGAAATTATAATTTTATGTAATTTAGAAACTATTTTACTAACACTCTATAATTTAAGGACAAAATTGTTGATTTTGTCAAATTAAAATAACAAAAATTTAAGATCATAAGCTAAGAACTTGTTGTTACTAGGTTCAAACTTATGTATTAAACTTTTAAATTTAGAATTATATTTTGATATATATATATATATATATATATATATATATATATATATATATATATATATATATATATATGAAAACAATGATAGGGTTATATTTTTGTATGTTTTGTGAAAAAAAATTAATTTTTCACAACTTTTATTACTAAAAGTTGTAATTTTTAAATAAAGAAACTTTTGAAAATTTTTCATTAATAGAATTGTAACTATATTTGAATTTATTACACACATAATTTTTACAAAATTATATGTTATTGTAAAAAAACTTCAAGATTTTATAAACAAAATTGTAAATTTAATGTCAAAACTTCAGAAAAGCTAGTAAATCTACTTCTATGTACAAAAGTATTATCTTAAATTTTGATTATAATATTACCATGTTATTAATACTGATTAAGAATAAAATAAAAATATAAAATAAACCTAGCATATCGTAATTGATCTCAATTAACTTTTATATTTTCAAATTATTGCATTTACCATCACTGTCATTAAAATTTATATATATACCAAGACAATTAAATTATTCAAGGGAATAAAAAATAAAATTATGCTCACCTTCTTATTTATTAATTGACTTACTCAAATTCAACCATTAAGAGACTAGTTTAAATGCCATTTGCATTATATTTCAATAATTAGTTATCGTACATTGATTAAAGAAAAAAATTGGCTGCATTACCATTTGTCAAGAGAGAGACTTAAAGAATAAAAATTAAAGATATATAAATATTAGCATTTATAAAAAGTTATAGATTAAAGAAAAATCATCATTAATTGATAAGACATACTTCACTATATAGATATAATTGAATCATATTGAATACAAAACTACAATTTTTATGGTGAACTCACCGTTAAAGAATGAATGCTGTTCATTTTCTAATTTTACCATATTGTAGTAGTTTTGAATTTTAAAATTTAATGAATGTGTGTGTGTAACACTTTAATGTATTTTATATTACATTTAGAGGTTCGATATTTTGATTTACATATATTTGTGTAAGTATGGCTCTACCATTGATCACAAGAGATGACACACATAAATAATTATATTTGTACTTCTAATAATTCTAATATACTAATAAAATATGTGTAACACTTCGTTGCTATACAGTTTTAGCTAATTTAAGTAACTTGGAAGTCTTTAGCATGAAAACAAATGACATTGAGCAGCCCTTACCTATTCAAGGTGAGAAACTATTTTAAGAAACTTTCTCAAGGTTCATGCATATTTCAATCTAACATATTCGTACTTAGGTAAATAATATCCTATTATCTTATTGACATTTCGTCCATTTGAATATAGGTTTGTGTGGATTGAAGAACATTCGCGTGCTGGATCTTGGTGAAAATAGTTTTCAGTGCCCATTGCCCACGTGTTTTGCTAACTTAACATCTCTCCAAGGTCTTGATCTCTCATTGAATAAGTTAAGCAGAGAAATACCAGCATCTGTTATTGCTAGTCTCACATCTTTAGAGTATCTTTCCCTCGAATTTAATGCTTTTGAGGGCTTATTCCATTTGAGCTCCTTTGGCAACAATTCGCAACTCAAGGTATTAACACTTGGAAAGTCAAGGAATCACAAAATTTTCCAAGTGGCGACTAAAGGTGAGGGTGATGTTCCATGGATGCCTTCTTTCCAATTAGAAATCCTTCATATAGCCAATTGCGAGTTGAATGCTCCCAAAAGTATTCTTCCTAACTTCCTCCTATATCAGCATGAATTGCAGCACCTTGACCTTTCAAACAACAATTTGGTGGGACAATTTCCAAATTAGTTGTTGATAAACAACACAAAGTTGAAGTTCATGATAATTGCTTCACTGGATCATTTGACCCCCAGTGGGATGGGGATCAACATCCATACTCATTGAATTATTTAAATTTAGCAAACAATAAAATTGCAAGTTGCCTCGAAATATCGGCGACATGTTTCCAAATTTGAGGTATCTTTCTCTGCCTTGCAATGGATTTTATGGCACAATTCCTTCACCTTTAAACTTGTCCCATCTTGAATATTTGTTCCTAGATAACAACTATTTTGATGGGCCCCTGCAACATGGAATGCTCCCGAACATATATATATTAGACATTTCCAACAATAATTTATGGGGTAAAATTCCTCCTTTTATAGGTGATCTCTCAACTTTACAAGTGATCAACTTGTCAGGAAACAATTTTAGCGGTGCACTACCCGAGGAGATTTGCAAAGTTGGACTTCTCGCTGTGCATCTCTCTAATAATAGGCTCTCAGGCTCAATACCACCCTGCTATTTGAACTTACCACACTTAACTACTTTGTATTTGCAAAACAATAGTCTGGTGGGTTTAATACCGAATTTGAGGATAACAAGTAGCTCATTGAGATCACTTAATTTGAGGGACAACAATTTATCTGGAGATATTACAAGTTGGGTTGATGATAAGGTAAGGAACCTGACAGCACTTCTTTTGGCTGGCAATCATTTGCAGGGTCAACTACCTAATTCATTGTGCCAGCTAAAGAATATCAACTTGTTGGATTTGTCTCGCAATAAGTTCGCAGGATCTATACCTGCATGCTTTTCCAATATCTCATTCGGAGAATACACGGGCATATTTTCAGATGAGGATTATCCTGCTTCGATGGCGCCATGGGAACCTAGTCGATATTATCATCTTAATTTGACAATTGTTATTCCACTAGAAGATTTTTTCACTCTGTATGAGACATCTAGTGTAACAGAAGTGGAATTTAGGACGAAGGGTTCAGTCCTCTCTTATAAAGGTGAAATTCGGGCGTATATGTCTGGAATAGATTTGTCGTGTAATCAGTTGATAGGTTTGATCCCACAGGAGTTGGGCGATCTAGCCTCTCTCCATGCATTGAACTTATCTCACAATCATTTGAATGGATTTATCCCAGAAAGTTTCCACAATTTAGCGGACATAGAAAGTCTAGACCTTTCGTACAACAACTTAAGTGGCAAAATCCCTCCTCAACTGCAAGACTTGAACTCTTTGGGCGTCTTCAACGTGTCCTACAACAATTTGTCAGGCATGGTGCCTGATAAGGGACAGCTTGGAAGCTTTGATGAGAGTAGCTTCATTGGGAACCCATATCTGCTTTGGAACAACAGCAATAGAGGCACTGCAAGACAACCAACCCCAACAACGGACTCTTCTGATGGAGAGGATGATGACTCCATAATTGATTTCACTGTTTTTTATTGGAGTTTTGCTGCGTCCTACTTCTCAGTTGTACTGTTGTTTGCAACAATACTCTGGATCAACCCCCAGTGGCCAAGAGTGTGGTTTGATTTCCTCGAAACGTGCCTCTTCAAGTGTTTTTTATCGCATTCTGAAGGATGCTTTTTACTAGAAATCCGCCAACAGCTTGAATTAAATTTGCTGACAAACTTCAGTTTTTAGGTCTGCTTCTGCCATCTATCATATCCTTGTGTTGTTGCATTTTCCGATTTGAGATTTTTCTTTTTCTTTGTGCTTTCGAAAGGATGTAGACAAACTTTTATTTTTCTAAGCAATGCAAGACTGAAGCTCAATAAATTTCACAATTTTATGTTTGCCTTCAATTGTCAAAGTCTGCCCTTCCTTGCAAGTCTCCCTGAAGGCTGAATGACTGCTCAGAGTTGGGTAGCATATGCTCTTCAATCTTAGAATTATTTATTTTTTACAATTTCCTTTTATTTTGAACTAATTTGCAAAAGATGCATTCTTCTAACTACGAAAAAAAATCTAAGGTATATATTAAAAAAAATAGCATAAAATTAACAGTTAGTAATGGCAAAGTAACACAAAATGCATTTGCTAAATTTCTATGAAGTCAAGAATTATGATAGAATACAAACAATAACCCCAGTTGATATCTACTTATTACCATTGATCAGCTTCATTCCATTTGCAAAATCCATACATGATCTTGTATTAGGAAAGGAAGAACCAAAATCATCTATTAGCTTTCCATTGCAATGATGCTTAGGAGGAAAGTGAAAACAAGGCTCCATAGAGAAGTCCCTTTGACATGGTGGATTTGGGGTATTCTTATCCACTACCCTATAGAGAACCCACGGCTTTTGGGCTCCCAAACTTTGAGCCACATAACCAAAAGAGGATACAGAGGTAGTGACCAAAACATCACACAAACTCAGTAGATATATTTCTGTCAAAGCCTTTAGGTTGTGCTTGTTATCATATGACTTCTGCTTCTCCTCGTGACTTGGCTGATACACTCCTATTGTATCCCCAGTAACGGTTGGTTTTGACAAATACATATTCCTTAATCTGTCACCATACTCTGGATGCAAAGATGTTACCAGAACAGATTTTGAGGTCTGGTTTTTCCATGGAGAAGCCACTGATTCTTCTGTGTCTAATTCAGGCAGTACCTTATTCTTTAGAGTGCAGCTTAAAATTTGATCCGTAATTGTTTCATGTGGAGTGAGATCAGTACTAAATACTCTTATTTGGAGGCCAATTCTCTCATCTGCCTTTGCCAAGTATGCTTGATAGAATCTGCTTATTGATCCCCACACCTCGTTTGACGGCAGAAAAAGGTATCGTCCCAAATGGTGGAAAGCAGTGTCCTTCTCAGGGAACATTTTGCTCAGTTCTTGGTCGAAAGATGGAACCATAAAAAGAGAAGGAAGGAAATATTGATCAGATGCCAACATTATAAGAGGAACTTTCTGGACAAGAGCCTGGCTGTGATCGCAGTGGAAAAACTTTTCCGGATCATCATTGGTGTGATGCAGGTCAAGGTAAATGACTGAAGGTAAAATCATTGAACTATTTTCCCTTTCATTTTTCAGCATGTTTTGATACTTATCGAGACGACTTTGGGTGCCCTTGAAAGGAAAATCTATGGGCAATATCCATGATGTATTGGGGAATGGTTCACAAAATAGACCGAGCATATCAGCCTCAAATTCGACAAGAAGGACTCGGTCCGTGAGGACTGCAAAAAGGAATGCTGAAGCCATGCTTACCATTCTGTTCCCCAAGCCATTGACCGGTGTCCAAACAATGTAGTTACACATAGTAGATTTGTGCTTCCCAGGTGTTGTGAGCTTTCTCATGGTTCTATTGTAGGCTTTGGTATGAGGTCCGCACCTTCTATGAAGATTTTCATAGTTACGAAGTTTGGATATCAAATATGGAGAAGGTTTGTGTAGGGAAGCCTTGCGGTATAAGTGGGACTGAAACCTGCTTATGCATGATTCTTCACTGAAATCAGAAGAAAGAAGTCCATCTAGCAGTTTGTCCGCTGGGATTCTAGTGGATGAGCTGTTTGTTGAACTCATAGATGAACCAGTTTTTGATGAGCCTGTGGATTTGAAAGAAGATTATCAATTTAGAGATTAGCAAGTTGATAAAGGTTCCTGCTGCAATTCTGCTGAAGAGACAATAGAGGGAGTCACATCCATATATCTGCAAGTAACTTCTTAAAGTCAAGTAATAACTACTCAAGCAATATTTTCCTAATAAGAATTTCAGAATGTTTCTTACTTTTCACTAGGAAAAATTACTATTTTAATTCAGGAAAGTTACTCCCGACTGCCTATGAGTGGAGTGGGTGGAGTCCTTGACGTGTGTCTAGCATATTTTCTTCCTGCTGTCAAGGTGTCATTTTAAATATTGAATTGAAATTAAAATAACTGAAGGAGATATCAGCACTTATGGTAGTTCTGTGTTTAAAGGTGGTTAACAAATTGAGCTCTTAAACTAACCAATATTAGCTTCTATATTATTAAAGCAGCACCAAACTATCAATCATTCCAAGTTTAGAAAATGAGAATACTGTACATTGAATACCTGCAACATTCTGAGTACTTTCTTCCAAGTTTGTAATATTTTCAGTTTTTCTCGGCATGACCTAAGTATGGCAAGTCCATGGAAAGAAATTTAGTTTTGGTACACTACAATAATAAGAGTCCCAATAATCTCACTTTCAGTGAGTTCACTCTGAGTGCCCTCCCTCTCACACAAAGTGTGGTCAGGAAACACGCACAAGCTTCTATGCTCTGATAGAGAGTGCACTAAGAGAGAGTTCAGTGAAATTGTAAAAGTGAGAGTAGACTTTGCTCAATAGTAATCAGAAATAACGAGGTAAGAACAGAAGAACATATATGATGATTATAAATACAAGTACGCTGCAAACAGCAAAAACTGAAAGAAGAAAAAGGTTAAAATTTATATGCTGAAAATGGCTTTACTTACTTACCCTTGACATTGGTGTGTTAGATCCTCCTCTCAAGAACTCAGTTGTGTTATTTTGAGCTGTTGCTCCTAATGCCTTGTCTTGTGTAAAACCCCCAAAATGACCGAAGCTTAAATTTTGGTATATGATAGTAGCTATGAGCAATAGAGCAGCAATGCTGAAGACAAGCAAGGATTTTCTGAATTTTTTGGAACTCAACTCCAACTTCTCCATTGCATTTTGAAGGTTTTCCATAATGTGGTAGATTTCTGATCTTGATTGATAGCAGAAACTAATCACTGCTTCCTTTAACATTTAGAGGAATGCACATCATCAAATCTCAAAAGCAAAACATGCTAAATAACAAAATAGATTAAAATCAATTATTTCAAATGACAAGATACAAGATCCATTTTTTTATGGGAATTGACAAAATTCAAATCTTCTGAGAATCAAAACACACATGAAATTTGCAATGACAACCGATAAAGAAGTTCATCATCAAATTAAGAGTCTTAAAATTTCATCCTATATGGATTAAAAATTAAGATAACATCCCTAACCATGTATCTTTGTCTTTTCAATGAAACTAAAAAGCCATGAAAAAGGTAAAAATCTATGGAAAACACTCATTCTTGTCTTATATTTTTCTTGTTTGGGGGATTGATTACAAACTGTTTAAATCAAAATTGGCATAGCAAAAGAAAAAACTAGCATTCACTTTCCTAGCTATTCGAAAGTCATAAAGTAAAGTTCATTTTTGCTATATATACAATGCCAGAAGCCAGAATAAAGAGAACACATTCAAAAAAGACTCCCCTTTTTCCAGGGATTAGAAAAATCGTACACCAGATTTATAAACTATCCATTGTCAAAACAAAAAGACTTCAACTTTCTCTTGCTTCATGGAGGGCTAAGATTACAGGAAGAAATTTCTTTCAGAGAAAGAGAAAAAGAAGGGATTAAATTCAATCTACAGTCTACGGAAAGACATAACTAAATCGTGGTGCAATATTTACAATACTGGAGTTTGAGAAATAATACTAGAATTCAAGGGCAGCTTACCTAAGAGTATCTTTAGTCCTTATATTCAACCATGGGAGAGAGATATATATGAAGGAGGAGACTTCACAATAATCCTTTGAAATTGCTATTTTAATGTAAAATGATTTCTTTCCTTAAAGTTAATTTGATATTGTCATATTTTACTTTAATGTAAAATATTATCACATTCCCGTGTATCAAAATCTGAGTGCTTGATTTAAAATGAAACTCCTTAATTATATACGGGAGATTCTTATATGCTTCAAGTATATCATCTGTTCTTAATCTTATCAAATAATAAATTGATAACTGCATTCACTATTATTTTTTTACAAATTTTTCTAAACTAGCTTCCAAAATGGCTGGCTTAGCATTGTTTGACTCAAGTATTTATTACTTTTTATTGCTCAAAACTCCATACTAATGATAGAGTCAATGGTTTTTATGGGGAAAAAAAAAGGTTAATATTGCTTTTATTATTTTTTAAGTACTAAAAAAAGAATTAATGACTTCTTTTATTAATTTTTAAACGTTCCTCTTTTCCTAGACTTATGCACTGTCACTATTGATATCTCGGAGACCTGATTCCTGAATACCATTTTTTTTCATTTTTTAAGTTCATAAAATAAAATGTTCTCTTCGATATGAATGTTTGAGGTATGTTTTTATTTTACTTTCACTTGATTTTATTTTCAATCATACTTCCTTTTCAATTTTTATTTTTTATTTATATGCTTTTACTATTATTTAATAAAATGCTGTATATTTTCTAAGTAATTTTATACTCAATAGTAATTTTTTCCCACATATCCAAACAAAATCTGTTTATAAAAGTAATTCTTAATTTGCATTTCTTAACTCCTACTCTTACTAAATTATTTCTATTAAAATTAATTTTTGTATTACACTTCCGGTACAATCCATCTAATATTGCAATTTTATCTCATTGTAATTTAAAATGGTTTAGATAAAATTAGTTGTAGTTTTTTTTTTAGATAACAAAAAAATCAAAAAGGAATCTAACAAATTGGAAATTTTCAAAACTTCAAAGTTTAAAGATAGGATAATTTAAGACTTTGGTTATTTGAAGGGGAAGGGGAAAAAAATAACTCTGATGTTTCTCTGCTCTTAAGAAATATGATGCGGTTTGAAGAAAAGGGGAAAAATGGGGAAAAAAAAGGGGACCTGGGGAGTCATGGGAAAAAAAACTAGAACCTTTAAAAAAAATACATAGACAAAATACTTCTTTCCATTTTAGCATGATTGTATTTTATCTCACTAACTTTAAAATTTTGTAAATTAAATCATTAAATTATAAAAAAACTTGCAATTATCATCCACCATACAATTAATTAATCATTTTATTAAATTACATAAGATTTTCACTATATTTTTAAACAAGAATCATAGTATTATTATTTATTATTTTATTAAAT
This sequence comes from Sindora glabra, assembly GCA_020226215.1. Lineage (NCBI taxonomy): Eukaryota > Viridiplantae > Streptophyta > Magnoliopsida > Fabales > Fabaceae > Sindora > Sindora glabra. The sequence goes on from CM035235.1 coordinate 71,117,583, forward strand.
TATTTTTTATACATAATTTTGTAAATCATTCTCAAGTATTTAATTAAAATTTCGTATATCAAATTTAATTTATATTAATTATATAACATAAAAATTATATGCAAAAAATAAAATAATAAATTAATATACAATAATATTATGATTCTTGTTTAAAACTTCTTCAGAAAATAACATAATTTTATAAAATGATTAAATAATGAGTGTTAATTATAAATTTTATATAGTTTGTGAGTTTAATTTACAAGTTTCAAATTTTGTGTAAGTAAAATATAACTACTCTAAAATTAATAGAAGTAGTTTGCATGTTTCTCAAAAATATTTTTTTTAACGTAATAAGTCAATGGATCCATAAGTAATAAAGACTTAAGCATTAGAAAATGTTGAAATAAATAATAATGGATTATACTATAACTCTACAAGCATTTATTTTATCTATAAGTTATACTAGGTAAATGCTAACAGCAACTTGTAGGACAGTTATTAAGTATTAAATGCATATTCCTAACTAAGTATATTAAATATTTTATTATTTATTTTTAATAATATAATATTTCTTCTATTCCTATTTATCTGTCATAATTAACCAATTTCTTATATATTAAGAAAATAATTTAATTTATTTATTTTTAATAAATTTTTCAAGATTATTCTTTATACACAAAATTCAAGATAATTGAAAATAAAAATATAAATATAATAGAATAAATGCAAGTGGGTTGGTTACGTAGAATAATGAAATATTTATTAATGAAAAAGAAAAGTAAATTTAAAAAAAATATTTAATATTTTATTAAAATTTTAAAGTGGTAAATAAAAAGAAATAAAAAAATTTTCAAATGTGACAAATAAAAAGAAGCGGAAAGAATATATAATAATACATTAAATGTTTTAAAAAAATAAAAATAAAATATTAAATATAATCTAATTATTAAATATATTATCATTTATTATATTATTAAAAATAAAAATAAGAAATTTAATTCAATTAATTAAGAATATGTATTTAGTATTTAATAGCAATCGGAGACTGTTATTAGCATTTTCTGTTATGTCACATGGTTTAGTTGAATTTGTTGATAAATACTGAAGAATTCCTTGCTCGAGTTAGTAATAGAAAAAAACGTAAGATCCTATAAAATTGGAAGGGAAGACCTTAACTTACGCTAGTGCTATCCTGATTTTGACTTGGGCTAAGCCTATAATAAAAACTGGAACTTCAAAGATGAAAACTCAAAGGAGGTTAGATGAGATTGCTCTTGGCCAGAGTCTCAATTTGATCGAAATTATACTTCAAAGCTAATGTTTTTCCTCTTTAATTAAAAAAAAAAAAAACAATTTCATGTTTAGTAGAAAGACATAAGAGATTATTGACTACCATGATAGAATAATTGATATAAATTATATATATAATAATTTTATATGTGACACAATTATTAATAGTAATTAATTTTTAAAAAGATAATTAAAATTAAATATTTTAACGAAGAAAAAATTATGATTAAAAATAAATTATTTTTATGACATATATTTTAATTGTAAATTTATTCCTATTAAAAAAATTTACACGAATTATCCTTAAAATAATAAATTATTCATAAAAAATCTGGTAGCTGGACCGATATAGATCTGGAGAACCTGGTAGGGAAGATGGAGGTTGTAACTTGTAAGATCCTGAATATTGGATCCGGCTGCGAGGTGGAAAGACAAAAATCTCGAAAAACACGAACTGTTGCGCCTCGATGCTTGATTCTTTCATAAGTCAAAATTAAACATTGCATTGCTATTTTACCAAAAAAATAAAAACACTATTGTATTACTATTAGTACATGATTAATTAAATATTAACGTACTTCAACGCACGACTGAGAGGCTCATCGGGAAAAAAGATTTATTAATTCTATTAAATAAAAATAATTTCATTAACTATTTGTTTGCTTTAGCATTAAATTACCATTAATGGGCAGAAGTTGTATCGAGAACTTGTATTATTTTGATTGTTATAATTACCACTGAAGTCAAAGTATGCATGATTAATCTCCAACATTTGCGTAATCAACAATCATTAATTTGTATCACTTTCTTGGGCAAAACAATAATTTCCATTGCTTTCTTAAAACTTATTACTTACTAGTATTTTATAGAAAATTGGTGGAAATAAAATGAAAAAGAAGTAAAAAATAATATTTTACCTTACTTTTAACGGTAAAAGAAGGAATGGAAGAGAAAAGAAGCGAAAAAAAGAAGAAGAGATATACGTTAAAAAAAAAATTGACAAATATGAATGAAAAATAAGTAAAAAAACTAGTTTATTACAATTATATCCTTAATTTCATTTAATTTGAAAAGTAACTTATTATTTTGAAGAATAAATTTGTCATTCAATTTGATCTAATTTTCTTTTCTTTTACCTTTTTATCAAAACAAGTAAAGAAAAATTACTTCGTTATTCTTTTTTTTTCTGTATTTTATCTGCATTCGAGTAAGAAAATAAGAAAAGCAAAAAAAATCTTTTCTTATTATTTTTTTTTTCTTTTCTTTTTCAACCAAGGTAGAACTCTAGTCTACCGTTAAGAAAACAAGGTTCTCTCCTTTTTCAGGATGTTATATACTCCTTCCGTTTTTGTCGTTTAAGATAAATGAATAAAAATTTAAAAAATATTAAATGCTCTAAATTTTAGAGAATAAAAGTTATAATTTACTAATATTTTTATTAAAAGTTAACTAATAAATAAAATTATTGAACATTTATTAAAATAATAGAGGTAATATTTGAAAAATAAATAAATATAACATTAATTTATAAGATGATAGATAAATAAGAACAAAAATATTTCTCTCAGATTAAGTGAATCAAATCAGGTAACCTGCCCTTTACTTCTTTAGTTTACTTGTGCCCCAAAGAGATGAAACCTGCATAGGATTCTAACAGCTCCCAAATTTGGGGATCGTAAGCCAGCTTCATTCCCCAACGAGAATCTTCGCTACGCTTCAATGAAACATTTAGTAAATATTAAAAATTTTTAAAGTTTTGCATTGCAAATGAATTATTTTGCTTAATTCTCATAAATGAAGAAAAAGAGTCAATATGATATTTGAAGAGTAAATGTAAAATTTTTAAATAAATATCTATTTTAATTAAATTTAAAATATCAAATTTGATAATTTAAATTATTCTCTTATAATATTTAAATAATTCATAAATTTTATTTATTTATTACTAAACAAAACACTCTAATTTATAAAACTTAAATTACTTCGTAATTGAATTGCTAGTTTCAATTTCCAAATCTAGTCGTAACATTAAGGAAAAGCGAAGTGGCATTCAAAACGGTATTTACCAAACGAATGTATACATCGCTTGTTTACAGATATGTTCATTGATAATGAAAAACACTCTTGGACGGTGTCGAAATTAGACCTTGTGTTTCATTATGCGTAAAATAACAAATGAAGTTCAAATGTTTGTGTCGATACTTTTTACCTAATTATAATCACCAACCAACTTCACTCCACTCCTAACATCTTCACAATACCTAGTGCGAGGGAAAAGGGAAGTAACATTAACGATGTTATTGGCCCTGCAATCATACTTGGGAGGGTAATGAAAACACGGCTCCATGGACATGGCTCGTTGGCAAGGCGGATTCGGAACATCTTCACCGTAGGCTCTCTGCAGAATCCATGGCTTCAAACCTCCTAGACTTTGAGCAACATACCCAAATGTAGACTTGGGGCTAGTAATCAATGCATCACACAAACTCAGTAAATATATTTCAGTCCATGCCTTCATGATGTGCATGGTGTCATTTCTCTTTTGATGCTCTTCGTGACTAGGCTGATAAACTCTAATCTCCTTGCTGGTTTCAGATGTGTTTGCTGAATACATGGTCCCTAGCTTCTCTCCATATTCTGAGTATAAGGACGTAACTAGAACAGCTTTCAATTTCTGGTTCTTCGATGGAGAAATTACTGACTTCTGCTTATCTACTTCAGGCAGCAGCTTATGCTTGATACTACAGGATAAAATTTCATTTATAACGGTTTGATGAGGGGCTCGACGAGGGTTAAATAATCTTATTTGTATGCCAATGCTCTCATCTGCATCTGCCAAGTATGTCTGATAGAACTTACTGATCAGTTCCCATGCCTCATTTGACGGGTGAAAAAGGTAACGTCCCAAATGGTGGAAGACTGTGTCCTTCTCAGGGAACATTTTGCTTAGCTCCTGTCTGAAATAAGGAATCATGAAAAGAGAAGGGACAAAATATTGATCTGAACTCAAAATCAACACAGGAACTTTTTGAAGAACGACTTGACTATGATCACACCAAAAGATTTCATGACCATCACGGCTGTGTTGTAAATTAAGAAGCAGAAATGATGGCAAAGAATCCTTTGAAGCATTTTCCTTGTCACCCTTCAGAATGGTTTCGTATGTTTTAATACGCTTCTGATTTTTCCAATAAGGAAAATTACTGGGCAATAGCCAAGATGAATAAGGAAATGGCTCGCAAAATAGACCAACCATATCAGTTCCGAATTTGACAAGCAGAACTCGATCTGTAAGGATTGAATATAAAAATGCTGCAGCCAAGGTTATCATCCTGTTCCCTAAGCCATTGGAAGCAAACCAGACAAGGTATTTGCATCCTGTAGCAGCATTATCATAGCTAGAATTTAAGCCCTTCCTCATGGTTGTCTCATAGAATTTGGTGTGAGGACCACATCTTCTATGAAGAAGTTCATAGTTACGCAGCTTGGATTTCAGATGCAAAGAAGGTTTATAAGGGGAAGCCTTGCGGAACAAGTAAGATTGATACCTACTCAAGCATGTTTGTTCATCAAATGTGGAAGCAAGAAGCCCATCAAGCAATTTATAATTAGCAATGCTGGTAGATAGAGATGGATTATTCTTGAAATCCACAAATGAATGATTATTTGGACCTGTATACTTGGAAGGAAAGATCACAAACAAGGTTGTAAGTAGATGAAGAAAATTGAACAAACATTTGCAATGAATATTTAGAGATTCCAAGTAATGTACTTGATTCAATATTCAAATTGTAAGCTCCGACCACATAAATATGGCTAGAAAAAATGAGTATTCTTAATAGGAACTGGGAAGAAATGAAATGAGAAGGCAGAACATAGAAGCAGACTGAAATTAAAAGTAAAAGGAGAAAGTAACATTGAAAATAGTTGTCCTTTGAGTTGAATATTATTTTGAAATTGTTTCTCCTAAATCAACGTACATTCAAGATACAAGTTGAGAAAATTCAAGATTAAGCACATTGGACAAAGTAACCTTGAGTGATGGACTAAGGAAATATGATTGAACAAAATAAGAATGCTGTAAATGATCGGAATAGGTTTTTACGTGGCCTTACCTACCTCTGATCCTATTATGTTCTCAGCTTTCATTTCTCCAGCTGAAGCAGCATCTCCTTTTAAATTATGACTGGCAGCATCCGTAACTCTTCCGCCCAAAGCATTAAATTTGGAGAATGCATCAACGAGATCAAAGATTGAGTTTTTGTGTATCAGAGTAATCGTGACTAAAATGGGGAAGACTATGGAACCCACAATCAACACCTTTTTGAATCTCTTAAAACTCAACCCGGTTTTCTCCATTATTACTTGGAAATTTGCAGCATTTCTAAATGGCTAAGCTTTGATGGCAATAGTCAAGTCCTTCAAAATCATAATAGAAGCAACTTTAGACATCAAATTAATTGCTTCAAGTATGCATGCTGATATTCAAATAGTAGTATGCCAGACATGAATATGAAAGAAGATCGCCATTTTCGACATCAAATTAATTGCTTCTGAGAACGCGTACTTGAAATTCTTATAGGGTGTGCTAGAAATGAATATCAAAGAAAATTGCTAGATTAAGAGGGCTTCCAAATCTTAGTTGGGTGTTCTGCTTCTACATAAATATTCAGCTCACTGAGTCAGCTGAACTGAGGGAAAAAAAAAGCCAGAAATAATAAATACATAAACCCGTGATTCTTATCACCAAGTAGATTTAAACATAAACTCAGAATCAACAAATGCATAAAGCCTAGATTTTTATGAATAAGAAACAAGACACTTCCAACAAAATAGAGAATCCAATCTCGAACATTCAGCAACAAATGCAATCAAAAAGTTAAATCGAACTTAAAAAACAAGTACGCACGAATTTTTGTGCTGTTCCTATGTAATGCACTTATTCTCTGGTCAACCAAACAAAAAGAGAAAATGAGAGAAAATACCCACATTCACGATCAATGAAACAAAAGCGACGATCGAAATCCAAAGACCTTGACCTTGACATCAGGAGCAGACCTGAAGCTCTGACAACTACGCCAAAGACGTATACGAATTTTCTGGACAAAAGGAACCCTTGATAAAATTTCAAATTCCAACCTCTGCCCCTGTCTTCAACTTAGCGGATTCCCGATCCCGATCCAAAATTCACTGGAAATTGCTTCTTGTCTGCGCCGTCCAACACCGTCCTAGAAAGCAGCTTCGCTGTTCTCCACCGCAAGTTGCGCCATCGTATAGATTTAACTTCCGTTTCTTTCTGTACAGATTCAAAGCAGAAGCTATTTCGGTGTCTAAGGTTAATGGAACTAAAACTATAGGATGACAGACGGAATATGGAACAGAAAGGTTCAAACTTGTAACTTATTTGCAGGTATGAAATTCAATGGTAATTCAGTTTAGGCAATAAACTCTACCACAAATCATTGTCCGTATAAACCTTGTTCCGAGCTCTAAGTTGTTGGAATATGGGATTGTTTTAAACAGTAATTGCAGTTCATTCAAGCTCAAAACCTTATCCGAGATGAATCTCTCAGCGGAATTTTCAGTCTTTAAGAACACAAACAAGGAATTTGCAGCATCCGTTTTATATGATTTGCCAAAAACAAATTGTAATTTTATTTTATTTAATTGTAAAATGAATGAAGTAAAATTGATTTATAAGTTTGATGATAAAATAAGCGAGGTTTTTTCCTAGTTTATTTTTTTCCTTCTCTTTCTAACATTTTCTCTTATTCATTATTCTAAATATAATTTTAATTCTCTAAAAATATAAATTATATAATTCTAACTTAAAATAATTTAAATATTTAATTAATATAATTTTAATCTTCATCCTAATTTTTGTCAATTTCTATTAAGAAAAACTTCGCTATAGGTAACTATTCTTGTTTCTTAACCTAATATTTTTTGTAGTAGTATTTTACAATTTTTTATTTTATTTCTCCATTTTTATTTTTATTTTATTTTCTCCTTGTTCAATGGGAAAATATTTCTGATATTAAGGCCTAGTTACATAAGCCAACCAAATATACCAATTAAATTGCATAAGTCGACAGCTATTAGATAGGAGAATAAAAAATAACGAAAATTGACGAAAACAAAATTGAAATATTAAAATCACTGTAATTAAATATTTAAAGGAATCAATAAATTATTTTAAATTTGATATCAAAATTACACTATTTGCATTTTAATAGAATAAAAATTACATTTTTTTTTCACACAACTAGATTATTATTACATGTGCGGTTCAACAATGCCGAGCTGGGCTTTCACAAAATGCAAATGGGCAAAGAGACAACAATCACATCTGGGCCTCACTAATAAGGCGTACACACAGCATCATTTTTTTCACACATGGATTGCCTTGCTGAAATCTTCCAAATTTGATTAGTAAGGTTCCTGCACTGGTAAATCAGAGATTTGTGCTTCAGTGCTACCTAAAATTCACCAGTAAGAATATAAACCAATAGCTTTTAATCCAATTCCAAAATAACCAACTTGTAACCTAGCTACTAAGTCAAACTGAGACCATGAAATACACGTCATAACTCAGTTGTAAATTAGGAGCAAATACCCAGGTTTGGATCAAAACCCCCCACCCATCAACCTTTTTCATTGCAGAAAATACCTCCACATCCTGCAGTTGCCGGGTTCTGTTTTCGGACACCGTCTATATTAATTTTAATCCAACCTTCCCAACGAGGCTGCCAATAAATCTCCACCTGAGCTCTTTCATCTGACTGAACTTTGTTTGCCATAGTGTTAGCCCCACAAAATTGTTCCACTTAGGCAGAATAAAATTGACGGGTCAAAAGGCTTATGAAACTCAGCATAAAGAATTTGTCTATTTTGCCACTTCCACACCCACTATGCATAAATCTCCCACATTAAAGCCCAGTCGAAGTCACTTCTTTTTCCCAGTTGCTGCGATAAATTCATCGCAGACCATTCCTCAACACCCAATCCAAAGAACAGAGAACGGTGCTTGACATTCAGGACAGCCAACAGATTTTCTGACACCCAGCCTGTCCCTAAGTGCATGCAACAAATCCTCACTGGTTTCTTTTTCATTTTCTTCTCTTTTGTGATAGTAAGAATGTCAGTGTCACTTGAATCAAAAGATGTCAGCACCCTCAGTCTTATTACACAGCGAATAATGTAGCAGGTCCTAAACCCTTCGGTTGACGAGCCATATTAGCGAAAAGACCAGCAAGACAACATTTCCATAGAAAAAGTCTGACCTTCTCGGGACGATTCCAAGTCCAGATTTGCTTTCGTAAAATAACTGCATGGGATCAATAATGGGGCCTCGAATTATAATATGCAGATTTAATACTAAAAACACCATCAGCTGTATGTTTCCAGATTAAAGAAACAGGGCCCATACGATCATGAGGAGGTGGCATAGCCGTAATTTGAAGGACAATCTCCTAGGATAGCCATCTCTTCAACGTTGCCAAGTCCCACAGCCGCCTAAAACTGCAAAATCAGTCGCCGAAACATGGCTAGTAGCAGATGAAATTGGAAGAATAGCTTTCTCTCGCAGGTATGCATCAGTAAACCAACATTCATTCCAAAAAGATAAAAGGAAAAATGGAGTTTTTTAACAAGCAGATTCATAATTAATCGATACAGAAGAAAAAATGGAGTTTTTTACTATTATGAATGATTTTTATTTTATTGTAACATCAATATCAATTTTAAATCAAATAAATTTTCATTCATATATGTCAATGTTAAAACATTTGATCAATTATATTTAATATTATGAAATTTAATTTTAAGAAATATAATATTAAGAAAATGGTTATTTATGGTGCAAAAAATAGGGAAAAATTAGAATTTTAAAAAAGAAATAAAAATTTAATTCAAAATTTCTAATAACAAGAGTTAGTTTTTAAATCATAGCGGCAAAGACAACAAAGTAGTGAAAAAATAATGTCAATAGGAATAATAAGATATAAAAAAAATAATAATTTAATGAATAAATAGATGGATAAAATTAATCATATATCAAATGTTACGGATTATTTATGATTTATTTAAATTTTTATATTGCATTATAAATAAATAAATAAATCAATTATGACATATTTATTTTGATTCAATTTATATCCATCTTAACTAATCTATTTATTAACTCTACTCAGAACTAAGTGTAGTTAGAATTTTAGCCTCACTAAATTTTAGCTGCTATTCCACCGAACATAGTATATGGTCCAGCATTTCAAACAACTGAGCGTAGTTATGAAGCTTTGGCCTTTTCCATGAGAATCAGCCTCCGTGCATATCAACCTTCAGCAAATTACAATTATTAATTCTTTCATGAAAAATATTAGCTCTATGCTAATTAAATTATTCTCTGCCTAAATATCATTAAAATCTCTTAAAAACAGCCAATGGATATATTATGGTAAAGATTTAGCATATCCTCCCAAAGCACTGCCTTTAACGCATTATTCGGATTAATATATATAAAAGCGATAAACTAATTGTCCTCATTGTCTGGGCATGCTTTTAAATGAATATACCGAAAATTTTTCACAAGAACCTCTGATGTAATTTTTCTCATTTTTCCAAGCTATCTAAATACCATCGACAAGCCCATCATCTTTAAGCAATTCCCATCTCTTAAAACCTTGAGCTTTAAAGATACTTTAGCTCTATGACAAGCAATTCTAGTTTCAACCAATGCTAGAGCTTCTGGATTTTTTTTTTTTTGTCCAAAATCAAGTGTTGACTCTATTCACAAATTCTTTATTTCCTATGCCATGACAGGCAAAAGTATCAGATTACTGTGTTTTCGAAAACTTATTTCGGTTTTACCATTGTTTGAAAACATATTACCAAAATACGCGTGAGAGGCGGAGGTGTCAAGCCGGATGGCGTCACTGGTGATCCTTGGGAGGCGCTATTTTGAATGGCACCCTGCGCAAATAAATTAAATAGTAAACAAAACTGGTAAGTGATAATAAGCAAAGATTAGGAGATTCATTTACAAAGAAACTTACAACAAAACAAGATGAGTCAATAAAGATTTCGGGCATGGACGCAGGATCACTGATGCTCCTCCTAAGCCCCCCCATTAGCAGCATTTATCCCCGTATCTATTCCACTGCATGAAGCTATTTGTTGTGCTGGATTGAATTGAAGATAGGCAGTGTTAGTCATGTCTGTTGACATCCCTATGGCTGGAAGACTTGGTGCAAATGGAGGACATATCTAAAAGGGATCGAGTAGAAGAAATTCCAGTAAAATTACACAGAAAAAGAATCATGAAGTTCTGATGATGCTTGAATTTTCCTTACCTCTTCGGAAAACAGATCATTGATGTTCAAATCAAGGTCCGGATTTAATGCTGCTAATTTCATCGACAAGAACTACATATGATGAATAAGTCACATATTTTAATTATCCCAACAGACTAAGTTGGCCAATAAATAAGCCTTCAGACAAAGAATGAAATAGGTCTAATGATCTAACTCACCTCTACTTGTTTTTGAAGAGATTGAATGTAGTTGATAATCTCATCAAGCATTCCAGCTTTGCTTGTAATTTGGTTACAACCTGATATTAGATCTCGCAAATACTTCATTCTCTCACTAATTTTTTCTCTTCTTGCCTGCGTTAAAACAAAACAACCATTTCCTTAAGTTCACATCCAATGACAAAATCAATAGAGGGAGCAAAAAACCGTTGATTTCAACTCACTCTTTCAGCTAAACTATGGCTATCGGTGGATTGTCCGTGTCAAGTTCGGACATGAATGTAGTCAGGCTTTGGAACCTCAGAGGCTTTAGAATTCTCCTTGGAATTGTCTGCAGAAGTATCTCCGCCATTTTTGTTACTAGTCGTTGTATTCGTGTGGTTCTTAGTGCTGGTTTCCTCTGTAATTTTGGATTCCCTAGCTTCCTCAGCACGCACTTTGATCCTCTTGTCTTTGTTTTCAGGAGGCACCAAATGGAATGGCGCCTCTCCGAAAAATGAAATCCAATGGGGCGCCAGGTGGGATGACGCCTTCAATAGGCACCATTTCAGCCTTGAAGCGCCAATCAAACTAGCGCCCTTGCATGGTTTATGTACTCCAAAGGCGCCAGACAGTGTGGCGCCTCCAAGTTAATTGGCGCCTTGCATGCTTTGGTAATATGTTTCCATATCACAGTAAAACGAAAAAAAAATTGTAAAATAATCGTGTTTCGGTATTTTACCCGCCATGACAATTCCATATCATGATTTTTTTAATCATTGTAAAAAATTATGAAAGAGAAAAAGTGCTCACCATAATGACAAACTCATGCAAGATCCATTGTTTCTCGTCTTCCGTGAGAAGCATCACCTTTATGTGGATCATGAGGTATGTTAACCATATGCAAACTACACCAAGAAGAAAAGACGTCCATATGGCGGGGTTTTATCCTGAAGATAGTTTGTTTCGAGGAAAAATTCTCTTTCCCTATATTCCCACTCTTGTCCAGATTGTTTGTATCAAAGTCATTAGCCATTGAAGTTTTGGGAACAATGGATTTTTGTGAAAGTGTGTTAGAATCCAATGGATCAACCTTGTTTTAGTCTTTTACTATAAAGTCCAACCTTGTTTTAGCAATCATGTTGGGCTTTCTCCAAAAGTATTGAACTATCATGTCGCTAAGCTTCTCATACTTGGGTGCAACTCTGAGTATTGGCATTAAAGCTACAACTCCTAATAGCCTCCAAAAAAGATATTCCTCTACCTAACACTTCTATATTGCTACTTTGATTCATTAATTCATAGAAAAGATAGTGCATTATCATTAGCAATATCTATAGCATTTTTCTCCTGACCATCAACACAATCCCCCTCAATGATCTCAGTATTTAGCACCTCGAATTAGGATCTCATTTTATTTTCCACTAAGTTTTTTTGGAATGTTAATATTTCAACAGTTTGGGCTCAGCTTTTTTACATATTCTCCTATTTCTCTGGGCAATCATCTAACTACCAGATTTGAGTTTATTTCCCTGGTTTGCTTCATTTTTTATGCATCAAGTCTCCCCATGAACTTCCCCACACCAAATTAAGACAATGTTTCATGTAATAGCCATATTTCTTATAACTAAAACATATGGTGTGTAGGCTCTCATATTAAATAAAATTGTTTTTTCTTAATTGAACGCTCAAAAAAGCATATTTTTTGTTAAATCCACTTCCACATATATCCAAGCATATTTTCCCCTCGCTTGTTCGAGAATTGGCATCCACCTTCTAAGTTTTTCCTACCATATTATTGCCTAAGAAAATTAGGAATTTCCTATCAAAAAATCTAATATCAAGGTTAAAGATTCAAATCTACACTGCTACCTTTTCTATGACTGCCTCGATTGGATCAAAATTCAAGTCCCAAGAATGTTCTATCAAATAGGGTCTCCTATAGAACAAATTCGTTTTCCATAAAAGCAACAAATTTCCATGAGTAATAATCATTCGATAAAGCAGTGATTTGAGGATGCCATCTCTAGCCTATAATTGCTATAGTTTTAATTCCAACATTAAAAAACTAATCCTTTTTGCTAAGAGCTTAATTATCAAGGTTTTCCACCATTATTTATTTATCATTTCCTGCTCCTTTTACAATATTAAAAATATTAAGGCATAGATGATCATCATTCAAATTTTCCTCCACTATAAAGCCACTACAGTCCTCATCATCCTCCATCCCCTCCTCTTTAGATGAATTCTACACCCCTTCCGTAACACTATAACCATCTCCTCCCATCAAGGTTTCTTTGTACGATTTCTCCCTCTTATCCCGACCAGCTGAAGGGTCTTTCAAAAAATCATCATGATACAGCGTAAATCCTCCTCTTCCTTTTTGTAAAGGTATAACTTCCTTATTCGATCTTTTTAGCACTCCTAAATAATAAGATAGCTTCCTCCTTTAAAGTTGCAAGCGTCAAATGTAAAAATATTTTGGACTACCATTAATTGGATCTTTTATTTTATTTAAAATGGGCCGAGTCTGATCCTAGAGTTATATTTTTAAGTCCAGCTTTTGTGATCACTTTTATGAATTATAAATGCCTGGTGGGCTGATGTGTTTTGCAGCAAGTGTAGACCTTTAACCAACTGGGCTTTTGATGGGTGAGCCCAGTAGGGCTTTCTATTTAAGCAGGTTAGGTCCCCCTAGCCACTCTACGCGCTCTATCATTAACCACAAAATATTTTGTGAATCCTGGTGCCCCATCGGCTGCAAAATTCGTAGAGAAGGCAAGGAAGACCAAACCTTTGTTCATCAATTTATTATGACGAACACAGGTACGCTATCTATTTTCTTAAATCATGTATTTTATATTCTTAATCTATGTAAGTTTATATCCTGTTTGAATATTTTTTGCTTACATTAAAGGCATAAGGTCATCTATTCACAAGTCCTAGCATAGTTCAATGATGATTTTTGCATTTTTTTTTAAATATATACTAACCCTTTCTACTTCTAGAAAATAAAAAAAGTGAGTGTACGTTTTTATAAATAGAATGAGTATAAATGTAATTAAATTAACATTAGGAGTGTAAATATAATTTATCCAAATTATAATTTTATATAAAAATTTTAAATTTTAATAATTTATTTATAAATATCAATAAATTATACTTCCATCACTCATAATTACATAAAAATATAAAAATGTATTTTATACAAATTTATGAATTTTAAAAATATACAAAAATAGAAATATTTTCATAAAACTTAAAAGATACATATCAATCTAGATTTTGGATTATATCAAAGCAAAACCTTGTCCGTCTTTCATGATTGTAAGTTTAAAAAGAAATCAACAATGTGTTAATATTATGATATACTAATATATTATTAAATTAAAGATTAAGATGTTATTGTGTAGTGTATATTTAAAGATTGTTAACTTGATATGGGTTTGAATTAAATAGTATGCTAATGCACTAGTGTACTATATATTCTCATAAACCCAATGCACTTTGATGTCATCTTTTAATATGCTTTATTTATTTATTTATGTGTTGCTGCAATGCGCGTGCGTGAGTATCAGTTGTGAACATGGCAGCCCAGTACGGAGTATCTTTACCTTTTTCAGTAGACTCCTTTCTTTTAAATAAAGTATTTCCACTTCCACACCAAACACTGAGAAAAAGAGAGAAGGAACAAAACAAAAGCAGAAGGGAAAGAGGTCATCTCTTATCACTATTAGATTCCATCAGCACTATCTCAACCAAAACAAAAGAACGAAAAAAGGGTTTCTGCCTTTTTTTTAAAGAAGAAGCCACAACAAAAGAGCAATGGGAAAATGGAGATACGAAGAAGGGAAAGAAGCCATCTTTTATAATTATTATAAACCCGCTGTTAGTTAGTTAAATACGGAACTTGCCAGTGCCACGTACTCTTTGAATTTTAAAATTTATACTAATTGGTTAGATGGAAATCATTTAATCATAACTGTTGTATTTTAACGAATGTAATGAAACATTTTCAAATTCATAATTCTTGAGCTTATTATGCTATTTTAACAGGTATAAAATAATTTCAATTCCGTTACTCTTGAATTTATTATGCCACTTTAAATATCGAAGCCCTAAGGGCAACTCATTTACCTATATTTAATAAATACACCTCTACAATAATAATAATAATAATAATAATAATAATAATAATAATAATAATAATAATAATAATAATAATGAATATATGAAAACCTTTAATTTCATATGTATAGTATAAATATGGTTATTACATAATTTTATCTTTTAAGAGATTGAAAATTTTTATTATCAGATAATATTTTCTAAACCTTAATGTATTAAAAATAATATGAAAGTAATAATTAATTATATGATATGATAAAATAGCTAAAAGTTAAAATTTGGTACTAACCATATAATAATTTATATTTAACAAGAAATAATTAAAAGTTTTAGTTTTGATGTCATTATTAATAGCTTTTAAGTCCTTGAAAGAGAAAAGAAAATTATTTTGAATAGAAGTATTTCTAATATGTTCTAATTCAATAATTTATTTACTTTCTCCTAAATTTTTAACAATGATTAATTATAAAATTATATTTAAAATATTTAATAATAAACAAAATTCTAAAAGTTATATAATGTTATAATTTTTTATATATTAAAAATATTTTTAATTTAGCTCTCTAAAAATTTTAGTCTAATTCTGTCACTACCCATTATACTCAACGGATGATGAAATATATCTCACGTTAGGGCACAACAAATTTAGATGAGTTGAGTATTTATGTGCACAGAATTAAATTCATGAAAGATAAATGATACATTGAAGCTTCGTAAAATTTGAATAATTCAAATTTGATTTCAAGTTTACTTTGAATATAAGTTCAAATAATTTCATGCAAATATATTATTAAATTTTAATTTTTCATCAAATTTAGAATATTTCATATTTGAATTCAAATTCAAATTTTCAATGGATATGAATAAAATGAGTTTATATGACCTTACTCAAGCAACTTATTATTTTACTAAAATTTAAGCATAGAAAATCCTATTTTTTATAAATAAACTAAATATCAAAATTTTAATCTCGTTTTATTAATATAATTTTTTAAAACTTTTAAATCTATCAAAAACATCTACATATTTTTACATAATAATAATAATTACACTTAATAAAAAATAAAATATATTATAAAACTAATTATTTTAACCAAAGCATCTTATATCTTCAAGCAACATTAAAAATTATTAATGTGATTAAATTTTTTTACATATTATATTATTTATATAAAGTATAAAAATAAAAATATATTTTTTATTATTAACCTCATTTAGACTCAAGAATAATTTGAATTAAGTAATCTGAAATTTAAGTTTAACTTATACATTAATCATATTCAATTATTTAAACTTGTTTAAAATCAAATTTTAATCAATTTTTTTAAGTTGGTGGCAAATTATTTATAAATAACTTGACTCATTTATATCTCTATCTCATGTAAAAAATAAAATTGCACATGAAATCATCATTTTATGTTTAAATGATCATTATTATGAAATCACATTGCTAAGAACAGGATCAACGTTTATTTTAAACAAAAGTAAAAAAAAAATACAATATTGTTTGTTTCTCTCAATTGTTTCAAATATTAGAGTTTAAAATGAAGCATTATTAGTGTAAATATTTCATAATATTAATGGATAAAAAGAAGATATATCATTATAAACATATAGTAATTAAGAATTTTCAATAATAATAAAAAGTTTTAATAATTCTTTTTTAACATGATAATACATATATAAATGATAGTATATAGTTGATTTATACCATAGAAATCCTTATTAATATTATTTTTTATATCATTTTTTAGGTAAAGATTATTTTTTATTTGTGTACAAAAAAAGATTATTTTTATATTATTAATATGATAAAATTAATCATTTCATTTCTTAAATTATAAAATATTAGTAAAATTATTCTTAAATCTTATGATGTTATAATTTATTCCCTAAATAATAATTTATACATCTAATTTTATCTTCTTGTACAGTAGTTAAGGGATGAAATTTTTTATACAAATCATCATTTAAAAAAATTACAATTTCATGTAATTTAGAAATTATTTTATCAATATTTTATAATTTAATGAAATCGTTTTTTTGTCTTAATTTATTTTAGAAGCCCTTGAAATTGAGAATAAACAAAAATATGTATATAGATATTTTGTTTTTAATTTAATCTTAGTGCATTAAATCAAGAGATTAATTGAAGTACATCGTGCATGAAAAAGACCAGCGCAATACCCGACTGACCGTTTCAAACGGTGTGACTCAGTCGTTCGCTTCCTCTCCCTCCAGGCGAAGCTCTGCTAGCCTTCCTTCCTGCCATGGACGATTTCTTCACTCTGATTTGCTTCAACACTCCATCCGTATGCTTCTCTTTTATTTCCTTTCCTTTCATTCATTCTTCTTTTCTCGGTTCAATTCCTTAATTTCCTTGTTCTGGAACTACTATCTTCTGGGGATTTCATCTTTGTAATTTCTGCTGAGAAAAACAAGATGGAATGAAAAGGCGTAAGAATTAAATTAAATGTAAAAAAAATGTTTCTTTCATGCATTTTACTTCAAAAAATTCAATTGGGTATTGTTGCTTTGGCCTGTACAATGGAACATGCTGTACTTACTCAGACTATAGGCTTAGAACTTCTGCATTTTTGCGAGTTGATCAAATGGAATATAAGCTTTTAAAAGTCCATAAAGATTATAATGTGCTTTACGTATATTCGTTTCCAGCTAATACGAGATTTTTTTTTAATCTATTATTTATCAAGTCTTTCAAGCCAAATTGAGTGGACTGATGGAATGGTCTCATTCTGTTGGTTGTTAAATCATAGACTTCTGAATTTCTAATGTAAGAACAGTTCTATTTCTTGGACGTTAGATAATTGAAGAAGCATAACTTTTGCCTGGTATTTTAGCCTTTGGACGGTGCAAATTTTAGCAGCTAGTTTTTACTTGGTTTTTTAAAATTAATAACATTGAGGAAAATGAATTACATATATTGCTATAAAGATCATAAAAATAAGGGCATTCTGATCATAAATCTCACTTCTTTCTCTGGTTTACAGGTTTGGGATGGGAAGATATTTTCCGAGTGTTTTGGGGACATATATCCTTGTTATTTTGCGATGTATTAGTTTGGTTCATGAATAGATACAATATTAGTAATTGTTTATGTAAATTGCTTTTCCTTAATAAAGCCTACGGTCTTAGGTTTCGGGGTGAACGTATTAACTGTTGTTATGATTATGGTGCTCGGGATTACTCAGAAAAGAAGCCAAGGAATTATAAGATTAGATCCCCAGGTATTGTTATGGTTGTATTGTGTGGTTTCAGTGAAGACATTGTAAAATTGTTTTCATGGAAATTTACATCATTTTAAAGTGAGTTTTCTTTTATATTGTCACAAGTACAACATACATTGAATAAATAAAAATCATAATAATATGATATAGTACACTAGCTAATATCTGTGAGTAAATCATAATAGATAATGATTAACTTGTTAGTACTCATTTGAGGAAATTTCTGATGTGCTAATTCAATTGCATTGAGTAAACAAACAGACAACAATTTCAGAGAAAATTGTCCTGCTTTTCATGCCAGCTGTTGGAGCATGTCTGTCAATCTTGGACATAATTTTGCTTTGGAAACTACCAGGATATCATAGGCTCTTCTATAGCTTTTCTGAGTTGATGGCTTGGGTAAGTTTTTCTAACTTCTAATTGCCACCTAGTGTTATAAAATTCACAACGCATATGATCTTTTTTGGTCCCTCAAATTGTAGATGAATATAATTCTCTTCTCCAAGTGTGGCAGAAGTCATTACGTAGTCTGCAATCGTCTCTTATGTTTCTGGTGGATTATGAAACCCCTATTGGGAATCATCCATTGGCTGTCAATTTTTCAGTCACAGGTTTTCCTTTTTCTTCTTTTACCTTTTTCTTTGTGGCATGCCAAATTTACATGGAAAAATTAATACTAGCATAATTATCATTTCAGGTGGCAATATGCATCATGGAAAGCTCTATAGTTCTCTTGAATTTTACATTTGGTATAGCTATCAATGTGGTCAGGATAAAGAGATTATCTCCCAAAAGAAGGTATATGCTGGCCAGTTAACAGTCACTTTCTTTCACTTGACAAATTTTTCAGGGGAGAAGAAATAACTACTGTAGCTCTTAAATACCACTAGATTATTGGTTTATATAGATTGTATGTTTGAATTTAAGCATTAATAAATTAGTGCACTCATTTAACATTTTGGCACATGTTGCGAAAAAAGAAAAGAATTGTTTTAAAGTACATTGAGAAGTGATAATTGAGTCTGCTGCCCTAATTTTAGTTCTTTGGAAGATCCACTTCTTTCCAATGATATGCACATTGAGGAAGGCTCCTGTTGTGACTTTGTAAGTACATGTTGCTCTCGTTTTATTTCAAATTTTTCTAAAGTTGATCGAGTCTAACAATTTCCTTTTCTGAATCTTCCACTTTAAGGGGAATTCTTGTAACTTTTGGAATGTGATGACTTTCAAATTTATAAATCCGGTGATGAATCAAGGTGTTGTGAAGCAACTGGACTATGAGGATTTGCTGCCACTTCCTACAGATATGGATCCAACTTCCTGTCATTATATACTCTCAACCCGATGGGTAGCTCAGCTGAGTAATAATGGTTCAAACCCATCTTTGTTTAGAGCAATCTGTTGCGCATATGGATGGCCATATCTCTGCCTGGGTTTATTGAAAGTAACATCCTCTATACCAAGTTTTAATAAAACTCAAGTTTTTTCTTCCTTTTAGTTTTCTAATTATCATTCTACAAACAACTACGATTTTTTTTTTCTTTTAACTTCTTCCAGGTGGTTAATGACTGTATTGGTTTTGCTGGACCCTTGCTTCTCAATAGGCTGATTCAGTTTCTTCAACAAGGTGCCCTTAATACTTATGTGTTTTTCCATCTTGCTTGTTAAAATGTTTCTTTAGCATTTATTTCTTTTTTTTTTTTTTTGGTTATATCTGATTGTTAAATCAAGTCATAATTTAAAATTGGTGGTATGGCATCTTTTCTATTCACCTTACAGGTTCAGAGGATTTGGATGGCTATTTACTTGCAGTATCATTGGGTCTTGCATCTATCATTAAGTAAGTATATTCATTCTTGTATTTGAGTAAGATACCTATCTGCTTCTTGTGCTTCATGATTCTTGGCATTACTCTGCTTGGCTTTAATGAAGTTGTATCAGTTAATGGTAGATTTAAATTTTGGTAAATTCTATTCACCATTTTACTACTACTATCTAGTAAGACAGTGTCCTGCTGGTATAGATCCTTCTTAGATACACAATACACTTTTCATCTTGCTAAGCTGAAGCTGAAGCTGCGGTCTAGTATCATGACTCTAATCTATCAAAAGGTACTATGAGATCAATTTACTTCTGCATTTATAAACGATGAAATTCATAATTTTGCTATATTAGGCCTATAAACCTGCTTTTTATATTTTGTTTCATGTGTTTCAAGTGTCTATGCGTGAACCTAGCAGAGCGCTCAAGATTCTCTAATGGAGAAATTCAGACGTTTATGTCTGTAGATGCTGACCGAACTGTCAACTTCTGTAATAGCTTCCATGATATGTGGAGGTATTCTTTTAACTTTGAATTTCTTCATGTTATACGGTTACACTTGACTCCTTTTGATATTATCTTCACAAATCTCTGCAGTCCAATGTAGTTATTCTGTTTCAAGATATCCTTATTTTCGTAGGAAAAATTATTGGTGTTTATGTTTGAAGAATTATCTTTTTTTTTTTTTAATAATTGTAATCAAGGGTATAACCTGCAGTTCATGCTTCAAACAACATTAGTCTTTAATGCATATGTGCTAGATTTTAATTCGAGGTTACTTAAATCTGAAGTTTAATCTATAGTTCTATTTATAGTATTCATTCTGTCTTGAAGCCTTCTTCTCTGACTTATTATGTTATTTTCAGTGTCATAAAATATAATATTTTTTATACAGATGTTAAGCACTGTGGTTTTATTTCTTTCAGTCTGCCTTTACAAATTGGATTAGCACTTTACCTTTTGTACACTCAAGTCAAATTTGCGTTTGTTTCTGGGATAGCAATAACTGTTTTACTGATACCAGGTAAAAATGTAAACATGACCTTGCAATTTATTTCTACCCAAACACAACTGTTTGTTTTAATTCTAGATTTTTATACATGCAGTGAACAGATGGATAGCAAAATTGATTGCAAGTGCTACTGAGAAAATGATGAAACAAAAGGATGAAAGGTATCAATGCATTTATTTTCTTCTATATGGCTTTGCAGGGGATAATACAAATTTTTGTATTTGCATTCTTAGAAATTTTCTTCTTTCAGGATACAGAGGACAGGAGAACTTTTAAGTTATATTCGCACTTTGAAGATGTATGGATGGGAACTTCTTTTTTCTGGTTGGTTGATGGACACAAGATCTTCAGAAGTGAAACACTTAGCAGTATGAATTTAATGTTATGATTTTAATTATTTTAAGATGAAATTTTAACATGATCCTTGAAAACCTCCCAGTGTGTGTCAAAGTACAATTGAATTACAGAGAAGATCTCTCAATTGAACAAATAACAAAGTTTTACTCTTTGAGATCCTAGGTTAATAATATTACAATCAAATAAATTAATTTCCTTTTGCTTTCATATTGTTTTGGTGTTTGTTTAGGAGGACTATCTATTCTCCCCTTAGTGTAATTCTCTTTATTTCTCTTCATATATTCTTTTCATATCAAAAGCAAATTATAATCATATCATGTTTTATCCTTGTTTTATAGACTAGGAAGTACTTGGATGCATGGTGTGTGTTCTTTTGGGCTACAACACCTACTCTCTTTTCTCTTTTCACATTTGGACTCTATGCATTGATGGGACATCAACTTGATGCTGCAATGGTAGTTTCAAATTCATCTAATCTATTATTACTAGCAAAGTTTTTGCTCATTTTTTTATTTAATTATTTTGTTCTGAGCAAAGTTCTTATTGTTCAGAAACATGATCTGGATAAGAAATCTTGATTGCAGGTATTCACTTGCCTTGCTTTATTTAACACACTGATTTCACCGCTGAATTCATTCCCTTGGGTGATTAATGGATTGATAGATGTGAGTCACTAAGATTACATGATTTTCATGAATAAACGTGTCTCATATGACCTTATTTCTGAATAGAATGGAAACGCTCTCTTGACTTCATTATAGGCCTTTATATCCTCAAGAAGGTTGAGCAGGTTTCTCTCTTGTCCCGAACATAAAAATAAAGAGGAAGAGGCAAATTCCAGCACAGTATCATACCTGAGTAACCAGTCTGATTCTTTTCAAGGCCTTGCTGTCATTGCCCAAGATGCATGCTGCACTTGGTCAAGCAGTGAAGAACAAGCATTAAATTTGGTGTTGAATCATGTGACTCTAAGCCTGCCAAAGGGTTCTTTTGTTGCGGTTATTGGAGAGGTTGGGTTATAGTTTGGATTTTTTAACGTATTCTGCTAATAAAAGGAAATTATGATCTTATATAGAAGTAGAATTGCAACGGATATACACATCTTCAAATTCTGTCACAATATTTATTTGTAAGTTCTCTTAGAAAAATTCAGCTTTCATATTTTGAATGAAAGATGGTTTTGATACTCTTCGTCCATGGCTCCTGCATAGTTGTGCATATTTCAGAATATGTAGTTCATCTAATATCTGAATGACAATCTTGTCTTGTATTAATTCCACTCAGTTAACTGCATTAATGCAGGTTGGTTCAGGCAAATCATCCCTGTTATATTCAATTCTTGGAGAAATGAGGCTTGTTCATGGATCAATTTATTCTGATGGATCAGTGGCATATGTACCACAGGTTTGTTCTTAAGCATGCCAATTTATTGACACCTGAAAGTTAAAATTTCTAATATGCTTCCCCACTTTTTTTGCTGAAAATGCAGGTCCCATGGATTCTGTCAGGAACAATACGGGACAACATATTATTTGGGAAAGCTTATGATCCCAAAAGGTGAAATTGCTTCTACAATAGCATTTCCTCCCTCATAATTCCTATGTGATTGAAGCTTACACCTATGATCTTCTGCTTGATGTGCATTGGATCTTTACTAATATTTTTTAAACCAAAAAATACTCGTCCTCATCCCATATCATTATTTCTTTGCTACAAACAGATATGAAGATACTATACGGGCATGTGCTCTAGATGTTGATATCTCCTTGATGGTTGGAGGTGACATGGCTTATATTGGAGAAAAAGGACTCAATTTATCTGGTGGACAAAGAGCTCGTCTTGCATTGGCAAGGTGATTGCTTCCTGTTTGCCATCCAGATCTAGTTGATTTGTACGAGGCATTTATCCATGATTAGCATCAGACAAACTTCTCATAATTTTGTGTTATTAACAGGACAGTGTATCAGGGCTCTGATCTTTTAGTGCTTGATGATGTCTTGAGTGCAGTTGATGCACAGGTTGCCCGATGGATCTTAAACAATGCCATTCTAGGTCCTCTTTTGCAAGGAAAAACCCGAGTGCTCTGCACACATAATATGCAGGTTCTTATTCCTACGAATGGCATTGGTTTTGTCAATCTTTCTACATGAATTCAGATCATCAGGATGTTTGCATTGACATGTTGAGCTAACAATTTAGATTAATATTCTTCATCAGATATGCACTATTTCTTTTCTATTTGCATAATATGTGAGGTCATATAAGATTAGCATAGTGATGTACTAGAATTTGCATGCAGGCAGTATCTTCTGCTGATATGATTACTGTAATGGATAAAGGACATGTAAAGTGGGTGGGGAGTTTGGCTGATTTCTCATTTTCATCATATAATATATCATCCTCCCCATTAAATGAGCTTGATATGGATCTACACAACCAAGGACAATCTTGCAGCACAAATTCTTTTTCTGAACTCAAGGGGCACTCTCTTCCAGATGGAGAAATTGTGCATGTTCTGGATGGAGGAGAGGAGATTGTTGAAGCTGAGTCAAGGAAAGAGGGAAAAGTAGAATTAAAAGTGTACAAGTGAGATAAACATACTCCTCTTTGTTTTGAGAAAATATTGAGCAGTTCATGTATTTCTCATATTCTTCAAATACTTTATAGTAGTTCATTTGATGGATCATAATTTAATCTTTTGCAGGAATTATGCTGAGTTTACAGGCTGCTTCATGACAATTGTAATATGCCTATCAGCTATTCTGATGCAAGCTTCGCGTAATGGGAATGATCTATGGCTGTCATATTGGGTTGATACAACAATGGAAAGCAGTCAAAAAGGATACTCTGTGTCTTTCTATCTGGTTATGAGCTCTTTCTTTATTGCAGAAAAAGTTTTGCAATGATAATTTACGTAATATTTACATCTGTTTATTAATTTTTTAATATACCGAAACTTGAAGTTCCATTGTCTTAACTTTGGCAATGCAACAGGAGGTACTTTGTCTCTTTTGCATCATAAATTCCTTTCTCACATTGATAAGGGCGTTCTCTTTTGCATTTGGTGGTTTACAAGCAGCAATTAAGGTCCACAACAGATTGCTCAGTAAGCTTATCAATGCACCTGTAAAATTCTTTGATCAGACACCCATTGGAAGAATACTAAACAGGTTGGGATAAGATGTCTTCAAGCCATAAAAAATTGTTCTATTATGCAAGTTATGTTTCATGATTCTTGTTGTTTTATGCAGGTTTTCTTCAGATCTTTATACCATTGATGATTCCCTTCCTTTTATTATGAACATCCTGCTCGCTAATTTTGTAGGCCTATTGGGTATTGCAATCATTTTGTCATATGTGCAGGTATGAAAGACTGCTCTCTTTTTTGGCCTTTTATGATCTGGAAGTTTAAACCTTTAAACTTCCATTAACTGGCCCCGGCATCCTAATTTTTATTAACTGATTTTCTGTAGGTGTTCTTCTTAGTCTTGCTATTGCCATTTTGGTATATTTACAGTAGAATTCAGGTATTTGATTCACTTAATTTTATTTCTCCTCAATACTAATTAATTACTGTCAATGTGCTTATTATTTTGTTTTGGTACATCAAGGAATTGTTACGGTGACTTGACTCCCACCCAACACAATGACCTCAGTTAGACTCGGGTCGATTACTGTCCATGTGCTTTGTAGTGAAGTATAACATAGAAATATTCGAGATGTTTGTAACTGGTAGAATTAGGATGATTGATGTTAGCTTATTACATGATCTGGATTGGAGGGTTCACCATGACCAGGTTGATCACTGATGATGAGATTTGTTCATAACTTACTTTGAACATATCCACAGAAATGGTAGTTCAAAAAATATTTATTTTCCAAAGCTGTAATGCTTTTTGTGGCCTACCATTTTGGTTCTGATAGACAACATTTAACTGATATATACATTTGTTTCAGTTCTTTTATAGATCAACATCGAGAGAATTACGACGACTAGACAGTGTTTCCCGTTCTCCAATCTATACATCTTTCACAGAAACTCTTGATGGATCATCAACTATAAGGGCATTTAAATCTGTGGTAAACATAACTATTTCCCTTCAAATTAATAATAGCTAAATAGGTGGCTATCGAAAATCCTAATCCATGCCACTAATAAACTATGGCACAACGGTGGCTGTTGACAGGACTTTTTCAGTAACAAATTCTCTGAACATGTAACAATGTATCAGAAAACTTCCTATACAGAGACAGTAGCGAGTTTATGGCTTTCTTTGCGTCTTCAGGTTTGTTTATCTATTCAGTAGATTTATATATGTTCTAAGCCAACAAAAATTAGATTTCACTTAAAATTTTAGACTAAGAACTAAGATTTACTCATTAAACACCTAAAATATGTATTTCAAGATTAGGGTTGTATCCTTGAAATTTTGAATAACGGTTGTTGCTGTTGGTTTTGATGACTTCCTTTCAGTTATTAGCTGCTTTTATCATCTCATTTATAGCTGTGATGGCTGTTATTGGTTCTCATGGCAGTTTTCCTATCAAGTTTGGCACCCCAGGGCTGGTTTGTTCTTTAACCTTTCTTAATCTATGATTTAAATCAACTGACTAATATTGAAATATGTGAAAGTGTTTTACATTATAATATGGCTAGGGTAAAGTCGACAATGAAATGAATATGGGATTTTTTTTTTCCTCCATACAGGTGGGATTGGCTCTCTCGTATGCAGCTCCTATTGTGTCCTTGTTAGGGAGCTTTCTCACAAGTTTCACTGAAACAGAAAAGGAAATGGTTTCTGTAGAAAGAGTACTCCAAGTATGAATTCAAGCAACTTCATTTGACACAAACCGTTAATACAGATATACAATTTACACAGGCATCTGACATTCATTATCTTTTTTCTAGTATATGGACATTCCACAAGAAGAATTAGCCGGATGTCTACCCTTAAACCCAGATTGGCCAAAGCAAGGCCTAATTGAATTCCAGAATGTTACTTTAAAATATATGCCATCTTTGCCGCCTGCACTCTCCAGCCTTACTTTCACAATCGTAGGAGGGACTCAGGTTAGTGCATGATACATGACTTTGCAACATACACAGTCAGACTAGCTCCCAATGAACTTACTCTGTGAGAAATGGTGGGCTTCATAGCTGTGTGCATAGCCCAACCTTTCTCATAGGGAACCCATTGTTAGTAAGTTGATTGTGCAAGTAAAGACTTTGTGCTGAGTTTTCTTTGGTTTATCGCATGCATTATGTTACGTTTCACATGGCATGAAATCAGGTTGGGATAATTGGAAGAACGGGTGCTGGAAAATCAAGTGTGTTGAATGCTCTTTTCCGCTTAACACCCATATGTACAGGCTCCATTATGGTTGATGGCATAAACATCCAAAGTGTTCCAGTGAGAGAACTGCGTGCTCATTTTGCTGTTGTTCCTCAGAGTCCATTCTTATTTGAAGGATCATTAAGGTATTCCATTCGAATTAAGATTCTTTTGCATTAGGGATGATTTGATTGTACATACTATTTCAAAAATGTTTAATGCTTTTCGTTTTGTAATTTTCCAATGTCTAAAGGGATAATTTAGATCCATTCAAAGTGAATGATGATTTGAAAATCTGGAATGCATTGGAGAAATGCCATGTGAAAGAGGAAGTAGAGGCAGCTGGAGGTCTATGTACTCTCATAAAGGAATCTGGGATGTCATTTTCTGTCGGCCAACGCCAGCTTCTTTGCCTTGCACGTGCACTTCTCAAATCTTCAAAGGTAAGAACAATAATCGAGTTGTGTTAATCGTACTTCCATCCATTTACAAGTTGGCTTACACTTGTACATGTGACACAATCTGAATTGACCTAACTTGATATAAATTTTGATTGAGACGGTGCAACATGAGGCGGGAGGGGGACAATGATGGCTCATGTCTCCTAGTTTCTTATGTGTTAGTATGTGTATAGTTGTGAAAAGAACTGTGAATGAATGGAAGTGTGGGTAGCATTTTTCATTTTCTGTTCATGCGTTGGTGCAATTTTGGTGTTCTTAAAGTTTTTTTGTGTCAAAGCAAATCTGTGGTTTGACAAACTGCACTAAAAATTTTGTAGGTTCTATGTTTGGATGAATGCACGGCCAATGTAGACACGGAAACTGCTTCACTGCTGCAAAGTACCATAGCTACTGAATGCAGAGGCATGACAGTGATCACAATTGCTCACCGGATTTCAACAGTGTTGAAAATGGACAACATTTTAATTCTTGACCATGGCAACTTGGTATCTTTCACTTTCTTAAAATGATAGTCTTTACATAATTATTAATTTCACTCTTATATCTTGACTGAATATTTTGTTTCCTTGTACTTGCAGGTTGAACAAGGAAGCCCGCAGGTTCTTCTAAAAAATGATTCCTCCATATTTTCAGGTTTTGCCAAAGCTTCGTCAATGTAACATAAAGGCATGTGAAAGGGAACCTCTGAGCTTATGATTTAATATTACTTGTTAACAAAATGGGGTGATTAGAAACATTCATCTTAAGTAGTATCAGTTTAGGTGCTTGAGATCCTTAGTTTTTGTTACCTTCTGGTACCATGTTAAATTTGAAACTAGCTTAACCTTGTATATCTCGTCTGAATTAGCAAAGTGGAGCATCTAAATGGTGTCTCTCCAACAGATATTTTAACAATGTCATTTCCTAATACAAAAATCAATATATAAATGATTCAATCGTGCTGATTAGTCATAACCTAAGAAGCAGATATTCGGAAGAGACATTACAAAACCTAGAAATATATAAATACAACACGACAAATATATGTGTATAAAACAATCATATAAATGCGTTGTTATTGATATATCTATGCCAAAGAGTATTACAAAATACATGAAAATATACTTAAATGTCAAGATATTAGAAAGAGATGAAAGCGAACTACACAATTTTCATGCATGATAAACAAAAATGTTGCACGTTAGGGCTACAATTCTTTGTACCGAAAGATATCTTCTTTGAAAGGAAACTTCCATTTGTTTGTGTGAAAGTAAAGAAAAGAATTTTTTGTCATGAGTTATGATCAAAAACAATGATATATAATATCATGAAAATTAAAATAAAATAATTTTTACTTTAAAGAAGGAAAATTTTGTATGACGTACATACTTCTTGTATATAATATTGAGTAAATAATTCAAAACTTATGATCTAACAACTATAATTATAGGGTAGTGAAGGCATACTTCAACAAAATAAGTAGGGATGTAAAACAAATCAGCTCATGTGGGTACGGATCAGTTAGCAATGGGATTAGATTTATGATAGGTCAATCCATATTATCTGAATTCAAAAATGGATTTAATTTTAGGATTTTAAACCTGTCAAAATCCGTAAGGGGTATCGGTTAGTTTACGAATTTTAATCAAAAATTTATAAATTTAGTAAGTACAGGCCAATTTGCCATAGATCAACCTATCACAAACCAGATCCATGATGGGCCAATCTGTATTAAAAAATGAGTTTAATTTTAAAAATTCATATCTATGAAAATAAATTACAGGTCACGATCAATTTTATAGTCCTAAAAATACATGATTTTTAAATATAATTCATTTGTTATCTTTTAGGGTTTTATGTCTTAAAAACTGAAAAATGAAACTTTTGATTTGACACACGTGTATGATAAATATCATAAAATTAATATATGACAACAAAATAAATAAATGACGTGTATTGATTGAATGACAGCGTAGACACATTTCAAATTCATCATCTTTCTGATTTTCTATGCCTCGCAAAATAAAACTTGTCCGAGTCCATCCTCGTTTTTATGTGAAAATCAAGTATCCAAAAATGGCCACCTTGCAAACCCGTTATCGGAATTAAAGTAAGGCCCAAATAGTGCAACCCATTTCTCTTCCACTCCAAAACAACAAACCTCGTACATGCCTTCATTTCCACTACTCCGAAAGTAAGAAGCAGGGATTGGTTGACTGGGCGACAGAGCATAATTCATCAAATTTCAATGGGTGCCGTAACCACCGCAGTGGTAGCAATAGTTGGTGTGGTTCTGGGTTGGATCACCATTGAAATCGCCTGCAAACCTTGCCTCGAGAAAGGTCGTGAAGCCATCGATCGCAACCTCAATCCCGACTACGATCCCGATGACGACATCCTTCCATCCAACGACATTCGCGCCCCTCTCATCAACGCTAGTGCCGATGCCGGCAGCTCGGACCTGGTCCCAAAGCCAAGTTCCTCCGTCGATTCTTCCTCCTCCATCAAAGCCGTCTAATCAGTAATGCCCTTTTTTTTTTCATTTTTTTTATATCCTTTTTGGTTAGATCATATAATTACTCTCCACACAGTTTGTCCCTATCTTTAAGAGTATTTTATTTTGTTGGTTGCTATTGTTGCTATGTATTTTATTGAAATTTGGATATGAATATGTGGAAATTTTCAATTAAGTTAGCTTTATTGAATCAAAATTTTGTTGTAATATTGTGATTATGGAGTAATTTTGTAGAAACAAGGGGGAGCAACGGATCTTGCATAATTGTTTGTAATTATTCTTACAATTTATAACATAACACAATTTGATGAAATTGGTTCACCTTGAAAATATAAATTCGGCTCTGCTTTTTTTTATGTTTTTTTCTCCCTTCTTTTCAAAAGTAAAGAGGAGGAAGAACGTTACTTTTACTTTCCATTTCCACACTCACATTCACAATGGCTAAAATCCACCGAACTCACTAAAATCATAATGGGGCACGTAAAAATATAGTTTTTAATGCTTGCCTCTGTTTGTGAGAAGGGTTGATAGAAGCAGAAGAATCACTCTCTCATGCATGTGAGAAAGGCCAATTCTACCTTGAGTAAAGTTACTGCATGCATGAATTGATACTATTCGTGAATCGTAAGTTATCAGATTAAATTTTTTTTATTTATAAAAAATGTAAAATTTAATATGATTCCTTACATACTTAATACAAGAAAGAATTTAATACATAAAATAACTCACAAATCTAAGAGATTGGAGTCGGGAGATTGCAGGGAGGGGAAAGAATATTTAGAGATTAATGTGACATACACGGGAAGCAGGCGCTCGTGAAGGAATAACCTAGGTTTATTTGTATTTATAGATATAAATTATTAAAATAATAAACGATACTTTACTTTTTCAATATTACATGAAGGCGACGTGCCAGAAAATATTATTTAAGGAATTATTTTTGATGCATTAATTTGTTTTTTTTTTTTTTGGGAACACAACGAGAATTAGATTAAAGTATTAATGAATTTCTTTTCTCTTAATAAAAAATTATTTAAAAATTTAAAATCATATTTATTAACAAGTAAATTTTGCCCGAGGCGAGCATACTTGCTTTTCATCAATCTTATTTTTTCTTATGCATTTTTTTGTTTTGGAATACAAGAAGAATTCAATTAAAGTACTAATAAATTTTTCTCTTCTTAACAAAAAATTATTTTTAAAATTCAAATTCATATTTGACAAGAAAAATCCACTCGAGGTGAGCATGCTTGGTTTTCAGCGAACCAATGCCTTCTTTCCATTATTTTCGTAATTTAGGTGCACAAGCAACTCTGAAAAATGTATCAAGCATACCAAACCATAATCTCTAGTATTTTAAAAAAAAAATGAAATTATGGATTATACTTTTCCGGAGCATCAGGTTAACTGATGCTTGGATATATAGCACTTGTCAATTACCAACTCTAGTAATGTAATAATGTCAAGTGGCATCAGTGTGAGATCGCAATACCCCTGAAAACTGGAGACAAAGTGAAAGTCAACGAAGGAGGAGGCTAAAGCTTCTTTAGCTGCACTATAGTACTATACTATAATGAGAAACTAATTTTTGATTTAGTCTCTATTAATATACTTCAGCTGCAAAGTAAAAACACAAAGCAGAGCACGACTTACTAAAAAAATAAACAAATGGATGACTAATATACTAATTCCATTTCTCATCTATAATTGGGGAGGAGCAGTGAAATATCACTAAGCTAAAAATAATAGCGTCAGGGAGCCATGATTGTGGCATAATAGTAAATACACACCAATCCAACTTTATGCAATAATTCGTATTTATTTTTTTCTTTTTGAAAAAATTATAAATAAATTAAAAAAAAAATTTGGACGTTCCTGAATTCTCTATTATTGTCCCCTGGACTGATTATCAAATACCAGAGTTCTATTCTTCACAGAAAAGCCATTGGCATATCATACTAGAGTTAAATAACTGCCTTCATTTAATTTACCTCGGTTTTGTCTTGTGATTTGCTTTAAAACCTTAAATAACATTAATTCTAACTGACAAACAATTAAAACAATAGTGTAAAATCTAAAACTACTACAAAATAATATTACTCAACACTCCCAACATTCCGAAAGGGTAGCCCCTTCTCTCCATTATTGGATCACCAAAGTGCAATTTTCCCCCCCTTGGT
Organism: Sindora glabra; assembly: GCA_020226215.1. Taxonomy (NCBI): domain Eukaryota; kingdom Viridiplantae; phylum Streptophyta; class Magnoliopsida; order Fabales; family Fabaceae; genus Sindora; species Sindora glabra. The sequence goes on from CM035235.1 coordinate 71,149,397, forward strand.
GGGGCCTTAAAGCGCATCTATTTTATAGATCACGTCAACCAACAAAGAGTTAAAAATGAAAAACTCCCTTTAGTCTTCAAGAACTATAGTTCCCTCCCCTTTTTGTCACTTGAGAAGGAAGGACACAATTCACTCGAATAAGAGACCAACGGAGATTTAGTCTTTCCTTGTCATAACCTGACATAAACAAGATTGAAACCCAAATATCATAGACTAAGGCAAACAAGATTGATATCAAAGGCGTGTATCAATCATTTAGTTTGTGTAGAGAAATAGATATCTTAATTTTATGTGGAACCGAAACCAAAATTTTGAAGAGAGAGCACAAAAGAAAAATGCGTATTGGACCATTTCGTTATAAAACTAACATGACCAGCATGATCGATATTAACAAAAATCGGTCCAACTGCCACTTTAAATTGCGTACCAACTCTTCAAGGTGAAAAAGACTCCATCACCTGTCCAACTGCCATTTTTGAAGTTCTCAGAGGAATAGAAAAAATTCAAGAGGATAAATATGCCTTACAATTACATTACTATCATCAACAAATGGGGAAGACAAAGGAATACTACTTTGTTACTGTACACACGACGAGGGATTAAACACCAAGCCTCTCCCATGTCGTTTACAAAACGAAATTTGAAAGTGTTGAATGAGGGAAAAACAGGCTACGCAAGGTAGTTGTATATCTGAGGGTTGTTCTTGTCCCTCTCCAAATACTCCCTGTCAATAAGACTCTCGATCCTCTTCTTCAAATCAGCTGGTTTTATTGGAAATTTGAGCTGTTCATAAGAATTAATCTCTAAAATCAGTACTGTTTACACAGCAATTAAATGGAAAACAGCCTTCACGCATATCAGTTGTATTGAATCACTTGAGGGAGCATAACGCTAATAAAAATTTCTTCAGTGCTAACTTTGGTGAAGTTGATTTCTACAGCCAATAACACATCATTCTAACAGCAGGTACAACATTATTATGACATGGAATGGTGGGTCATATAGCACAACTGATACTTATTATACGTTTTAATTTGTTATTAGGCTAATAATGGATGTCATCTGAACTAAAGTGAAAGGCTGAATAAGTTCACCTGTTGGAAGAGTTCAGTAATAAGAAGGGTGTGACTCAGCACCTTCCGAGTCTTCATTATCCTCACAATAGCAGCATCAACCTGCAGTGATTCACGTCAGCCTTGTAGATATCAAGTCATAAAAACTTTTATCTTTGTATATATAAAATGTTGTATCAACGCTAAACATATGGAGAAACACAAGAAATGGAAGTTAACCTGATATTGACGGTCTTGAAAAACTCTTTCAGTGGTGTTTGCGTTCTCCTCCACTGTCTCCTTCATCTGAATTGCATTGACCTATACTCAAACAAAAAGTTGGTTTAAAACATCACCTCATAAGAGCATTGAAATACATTATAAGCTTGATATCAAGTTTCCATGCGATGGCTAAATCTGCCAAATGAGTGACTGCTCTTGAAAACAAATGCTTTTAATCTGATCCCCTATTATCCTGAATGTACCTTTATACGGTAAAGAGGAGCTGTAAACCCTTCATTAAAAAGGAAAGAGTCATCATCCTCCACATCTCTCCCCTTGGGCAACTGTTCAATGTTCATTGATGGGCACACAGTCAGGACATCGAAATAGATCATAATTATGAATTAACTCTGTACACTGGAAATTCTGCAAAAATGACCGCACCTTTAACAGTACACGAACTTTTCCACATGCAAGCGATTGTAGAGTCCTTCTCAGTTCCTTATCCTCAATACCAGTGGCATCTTTAATATCTTGAAAGCTTAATTTCTCAGCATCATTGAATAGCATTAGAACAACATTCTAGATAACAAACAAAACCCACAAGAATGTTAGAACTGAACACAACCAGGAAATCAGAACAAATCAGCGTGAAGTGGACTAGAAAAAGGTGAGAACATTGATCAAAAAGATGTCTAACAAAGCGATGGCTTTCGAAAGACCAACCTGAAATAGGGACACAGCCAACTCCTTTTTTCCTTTAGGAAACTCTGCCTTTAAAACACAGTGACCTAATGAATTTTGCCACATTAATCGCCTTCCACTGTACTTGCTTAGGTAGAACTCTTTGAAAATGTCCTAATGAACAGAACAGGAGAAATAAAGGAAAGGAACACGTCAGGAAATTCACTGCACGCTTGAGAAATATCAAGACCATGACCAAATTAAAAAATTCCTTCATGGCTCGTGCTGAACCTGACAGACATTCAATTCATGAGGAAGTCTAACATCCATGGGTGGATATGTTGGCCAGTATCTGCACATATCCAACAAGACTGATTAGACTCACCCGGAACATGAAGCACATATGCATCAGGATTAATACAGAACAAGTCTAAATGAAAAGACAAAGCCTACCCTGTCGTTAAGACATGAACACTCATTTCAATCCCAGATGGAAGTTTCGTCCTGGCCTGGGATGACTGTTTGAAGGACTCATTTATTTCTTTGGATAATTCAATGTCCTGAATTAGAACCAATTCAGATTTATCAGTAAGAGGTAGGGAATACAAACTATAGTAATTCATAAGGTTGTCCAGATCACTGTTAATTATAAAGTAAATACACAAATTAGAAAACTATACATCAAGTACAAGATCTAAGATCTCAATATATGAATTCCATCCACAAAAGACACCCAAATCTTTGTTCAGTGTGCTAAGGGACAAACAGAGGCTGTTTTATATGTTCACATGAATCCTTGCTCACAATAACCAAACAAACCAGTGAACCATTATGATAATGCTGCATATTGCTGCTATTCTACAAAAAAAATAATAACAATGCACTGGGAAATAAGCAACAATTTTAATTATATTATAACACTCATTTATTCGTGTCATTCTTTTAATAAAGAACATTGTATTTAGCCATTTCCCCACTGAACACCTAATGCATTGATCTAGTCTAGAACGTAGATTATTAGTTGGCTAAGTATGGAATAACTAATATTTGTACAGTTATAGAGTAGCCAATCCTATTTTATGGGTCCTCCAGTGGGTTCAAAACTTTTGTTTGGGGGGGGGGGGGGGGATATTCCACTGTGTTAATTATGGATGCCCGTTTGCCTATTGTGTCCTTAGAAAAAGGTTTTCTACATTAAATCACTGGACAAACGTTCAATGGTTCAACCAGCCAACAAACTTGTACAGGATGCTTTTAAGAAATTTCCTCAATTTAGATGCCCCAAACACCATAAGCCCAAACTATGACTTGCATGATACAAGTATAACTATATTACTCTTCCCTTCAAGAAAGGGAAGAAAAGGTGTTCCTCACAGTTCTGAATTCTCTGTGAAATGGCAACTCAAAAGAATAGAGATAGGAAAGAAATCAAGGCTAGTAAAGAGTTAACTTTTATCTAATCCTTGTCAATCAGGTTGAATATGAATGTGACAATAAGTATAAGAAACCTTAGAATCTATTATTAACAGCATGAGATTTATATACATTACCTTAAACATTCCTTCAAGTTTGTTTGTGAACTGGCTGCCACACTCAGTCTTCAGCTGTATTAATGATGACAAAAAGTCAATATTAATTACAAAAAATGTTGTCAAGGAACTGTCTAATTATTTAAAAATAAGATGTTAACCTTGGATATCATAGACTTCTCTGCATCAATAGAAGCACTCTTTCCTAGAAGCAGTCTTTTTGCAAGATCTTTCTTATAAAATGCTTCAAACACATCCTTGCCCTAAAGCACAAAAAAAATAGTCAAGTCGTCTTCCCAGTATTACTAAGGATAAAATGATCAAGTAACAATACACAACCAACAGCATGAGGTCTAACTATTAGTTACTCCCACAAATAAATACTGAAGATACCTGAATGAACCTGAACAAAACTAGGACTTTGTCAAGTGTGCCCTCCAACTCCTCTTCTGAAGTACCCTTATTACCTGCACGAAGCTTGTCGTCCAAAAACTTTGCGATCAGCTCTGCAGGTCGATTCTGTCATGGAAAAATTTGCATAAAAATGACTTGGTTGCTAATCACTGCAAATAATAATTCAGAGCTTAAGATAACCAAAAAGCTTCTTCAACTTGCTGCTCCACATATCAAGCACGTAGGATCAAGAAGTTTAGAGCAGATGGCAACCAGTGCCTCATTTATTCTTGATGGAGCCAAGGACAAAGGAAGGTAAGATTATCCAAGATAAATGAAAAGAAATGCCCCACACAAACTAAGCCACACTTATCACGGGAAGAATCCAATTTGGCAGCATTTCTTCTTCACTATGGAAGCTAACCTATAAGCATGAGAAATACCTGACGAAGATTGATAAGATGCTCAAATGAATCTTTAATGGTATTACACAATGCTTCATTCTTGAAAAAGCTTTCTTCCCATATTTTGTCAAGTGAAGCCTTAAATTCCAGAAGGGATGAAACCATGTCTTTGTCTTTCTCCTCATCCATAGCAATTTCCTCACCAGTTCTCCTGATGTATGAGCTAAGGGCCTGCCTAAGGGACTCAAGGGCATTGACCCTTGAAAAGAGAGAATACATTCTTTGAAGGTCCTCAATACGATTTCCATTCATTAGCATTGTGAAACCCTGAAAACCCAAAGGCACAATGAATAATTTAAAGTAGTGGAAAAGAAATGCATAAAAAATTTTATAAAAATAAAAAAAATCAAAAAATAGTATTAATCAAAACCTTATCAAGAATGGCAGATATATGACGCTCAAGAAGTTGCTTTTCTACTGTTGCTATTAATGGCCTCCTAGTACTTGCATCCAAATAGATCAAACACCTTTCGTGTTCCTCATGCAATCTTATCTACAAAACAAAATGGGAATCCAAAAAACAAAACTCCAACAGTAAATACCCATTGTGAGCCATTAAATAGGATTCAATATGATTAAAAAGAAATAGTTGGGTCAGATATATTCTGACAGAGCTTGTCATGATTCATTTATTAACCACTAAAATGAGGACACAAAAGTTTCAATAATTTTATGATAAGAAGATAAAAAGAGGTAAGTGAAAGGAAACACCTCGACATGTTTCAAGTAATCTGGAACATCCGATTGCTGCATGTATTTCACACCTTCAGCAGCATAAAATTCAGATGTGCATTCAAGGAATGGCTTCTCAAAGCTTTCTGTGTATATACCCAGAGCAGTAAACATCTTCAAAAGGTGATTTAAAAGAGTTCTATCTGCTGCTTCACCTAATCTGAGACCAGACATAAAAATGCAAATGTATGATCAAAACCATGTTGAAAAAATAGAAAGGTCCTATTCATACAACAATGGCATGATGAAATACGGGAATTACAAACTATCCACCTAAGTTCCTATATAGGAAGCTAAATTTCAATGCCTGGATTCATTCAGAATGATCACAAAGAGGATGGAAAAAGAGTTGCCCAAGATCCTGACAATAAGTTTTTGTTCTTCCATAGACAATACACATATCATACAAGACATGTATGAATGTCAAAAACATTGTCTACCCAAGCTTTAGGACAGAGAGACCTGTAAATTGTCCTCAATTTTCAACACCCAGTGCTTAATCTAGTTTCTTAGAACATGAATGATAAAGATCATTTTCTATAAATAAAATGCAAGAGAGAGGGAGGGAGGATATCTACATGATATGAAGCAATTATGAACTCTTGCAATGTGCAACTTATGTAACAATCAGTTCAATAAGCATTCAACGAATTTAATGTCTACACTGTTATGTTCACCATTCTTTCATAGAATTCTTTATTAAACTTTGATGGATAAGAAACATATGTCACAAGATTGAAAAAATATCCAGAATGGAGCAGCCACTTTTCTATCAAATGATCCATGTAGCCAACCCCATCTAACAGGCTAGGGCTTAATTTGTTGTTGTTGCTGCTAATGAAGTTGCCATTGCTTTTTAATCTTCATTACTATCAGGAGTTCGATGGAAGCAAATTGGTTTGGGCAGCAAGAGATTTATATCTTTCAGGTAGAAATGTTGCCCAAAAATAAAAGGATAAAGCTATTGTTTAAAAGAGTACCACATCCTAGGACATACAGAGCTCTCCAGTCCCCTTTACTAGAGAGGACTGATGATTCATGCTGCTCTCAAACAAAGCACCCATGACCATGCCAAGTCATATCCCTTGCAATGTATTAGAAGTTGCAATAAGTCTTACTGCTCTATATAAGGAAAGGAAGAAAAATAAGAAAACTAAACACACAGATACAATCATCTTGTTTAGTCCTGATCTTAAGTGCTTTTGGTTAAATTTAGCATTCATAATGTAATTGATCATCATCCATTTTATCATGACAAAGAAGCAGATTACACAGGCTTCTGTTTCATTAAATAATGAACCAACAAACGTAAGTATTGGAAAAGAATGGAAGGAAGAAACATAAAACTGACAAAGAAAAACAGGAAAAATATATGGAACATATGTACAATGCCTGCACATCTACACAGGTCTACCAGTCACATAACATGGATTTACCTTTCATTCTCAATCATACGTAGAAGGCCAGTAACAGTTTTGTGTTCTACTTCAGAAGATACTGAAAGATGTTTGCGGAAAAGTTGTAAGCCCATGTCCCATAATGACCGTAAATTTGATGTTTGCTTGACATATGTCCTATCCAGATACAAGGCTATACTTCGAATCATCAACATTTGGTCACAAAGATCCTGCCAGCATCTCTCAACAAGAGACAGAAAAACAACCAAATCTGGGCTTTGGCCAACTAAAGACTGCAGCACAGCAGATATGTGTGCCTCACACTCCTTTTCAATCCGTTGATAAAGATTCCTACCCATTTTATGCAGGCAAAGATCGTTGACAGCCTATGAAGAAATATATGTATTTTATATGAAACTCAATGATTAAATATACACTAATAGATCCACTATTTTACAAAAACACAGAATAAGAAAAGATTTCCAAGATAACCTGATAAAGATTCTCCATTGCAAAAGAAACAGGCTGCTTCAAAAATATAGCACAAATAGCTGACTTCAATTTTGCCCATGTATCCTCCTCAAAGTTTGCAGGCAATGTTGGTTTACCTTAACAGGAAAAAAAAAATTATGAAGAAAAATACAGTAATCACCTTTTTTCCAAGCTTAATTAACAGTGTTTGCTGGGACTTACCACTGGTACTGCCAATGCATATTTCATAAATTTGGGAAACAAAGTATATACTTTTAAATTAGGAAAAATAAGCATGCAATACTTGCATCATTAGAGGCACGTGAGAAATCTTGAGGTTCTAGTATTGAATCTGGATTGAGGTAATTGATTGATGTCTGAAAATTTGATTTCTAAGAGATTAACCACTGCCTAAGCTAATTCACCTAGGGATTTAATAATGAGAAACAATGTATAGAGAATTTTACAAGGTTAAGAAAGAATTTATCAGTAGCATCTATCCAACAGTACTTGTCAAGATTGAGCAGTATAAAACATTATCATCAAATTCAAGAATTCAAAAGTCAATATTATGCCACAGAATCTGTAAATGAGATTGTAGACTCGCTGCAGCTATGCATCAGATAAGCTTAGGATTAGCTCGTGTTTCTTGCCGCAACGCAGAAAAGAAAAAAGTAAGTTGTTTAAGTTCCTATTCTACTATTTAAGACAGATTAGAGTCATTATACTGATAGACCATTGCAGCCTGTTTGAACCTATTGAACCTAAGTTTGAGTTGGGATTGCCTCTCGGGGTGGGTTCTACTAATCATAAGCACATAGTATTCTTATGTCCCACAACTAAACAAAGCAACTATCAAAGTAGGAAAAAGAACATGATTCAAACCATCTCCTCCGTCGCAAAACCCTCAAAGGGCAAAAGGGCCTTCAATTGAACAAATTTTCAATTACTTAACACAAAAATTGAAAACTTAAACAGAAACGGAACCAGTAGCATAAAATCTATAATAGAAATAGCAAGTCTTACTATGTATCTTGATGAGGAGCTTCTTGGCCGGTTGAGGAGGGGTGGCTTTCTTACGGGCCAAATTGGCAGCCATAACGCCAGGCGCATTCGGGAGTGAACTAGGGTCACCATTTTTGAGATCATTGTCGAGGGCCATAGAGGAGGGGTCGAAAACGACGTCGTTGGAGGGATCGAAGTCCTGTTGGTGCTTGTGAATGCCGTTTTTGTTGGAGTCGAGAGAACAAGCTACGGCCTGAGACTTGGCCTTCTTCATAGGCGGAGAGAGTGCCGCAGTGGCGGAGGAGCTGCTGGTTGTGGTGGAGTCAGTGGTGGCTGAGCGTTTGGCGGGGACAGACATGAACGTGATCAGCAGGACATCGTAAGTGGAAGAAAGATGAAGGAGATTAGAGAATGCTACATGCTAATGGCAAAATGGGCTAGAGAGAGAAGTGGGCTTTTTATTTTTTATTATTTTTTTGGATTAAAACTAATATTATATTATTATTAAGATTGCCGTAATGTTAAGATTTAAGTACAAAATTTTAGTTTCCAATAAAAAGGTGGAAAATATTTTTGTGGAAAGTGTGCATCACTGAAAAAAATAGAGCAAATAAAACTTGTGCTAATAAAAGCATTTATTTTTAGGGAAAATAAAATTTTATAGAAAACATTTCTCCCAAAAACATATATTTTCAAAAATAGACAAATTTTCTGGTATTTCAACGTCATTAAAAAAATGCTTAAATTGTTTATGTACATATGAAATATGTTTTTCAACTTAGGTTTAAATTTGATTGTTTATTAGTTTACATCAGTTTTAAGCAATCATATATTTTAATGCTGTCGTTTCAATAAAAATTCTTAAAAAAATTACTATTGTTTCTTAACAGCATATTCTCCTAAAAAATTTTGCATGTGAATCAAAAGGATTTAAATTTAATCTGTAAAATATATTATTATTTATTAAAAATTATTTAAATTTTTTATTATTATTAAAAAATTTTAATTACTATTATTTTATAAGAAATATATTTTTTTAATTCATTAATAATATAAAATATTTTATACCAGTAATGAATCAAATTCAAACTCTTAAATTTAAACCGAATGATTCTTGAAATTGGAAATTTAGGAACAAGTTAGCACAGGATAAAATACCATAATACTGCAAATTTATAAACTTTTTCCCGTTTTACAGATGTTTTGAAACTATTTCTCAAAATACGCAAGGCGCCAGGCGGAATGACGCTACCGGGTAACAAAGACGCCTTTCAACATGGCACCTTCCAGCAAGTTTCAATTTTGAAACTTACATAAAGGCGGCATGTTGAAAGGCGCCTCCGTGCTTATTTATTCCCCCACCCCCAGCATAACTGCAACATCCCTCAAACCATTCTCTCAAACCCTAGTTCAGCACAGCCCTTCCCACTCTTCCTCACTCTTCCCCTAGCAAAAAATTCTGGTTCGTGAGCTCTTCGCAGTCAGTCTTCTAAATTTTTTTGCAAGCATTGTTCCTATTCACAATATTTCTCAACAATAGTTTGTGCGTTGAAGCAGATCTGGTCTTTTTTTCTTACTCTTCCCATGGTTAGTATTTTTATAATTTTTTCATTTATAATGATAGGAAAATTTTTATTTTATGTTAATTATTATGATTTATGATATAAAAAAATAATATAAGGTATTATAAAAGTTTGTAAGAATTTATGTTATCTATAATTGCTATGTGATTTGTACTGATTATTTTTCTTATAATTTTCGTATGTATAGAGTAATTTTTACTAGTTATTATGAGAATATATTTTACAGTAGGAGATTATTTTTTATTTTATGTTAATTATTATGATTTATATTTTAAAATTATGATTTAGGATTTAGAAAAAATTTGTACAAATTTATATGATCTGTGATAGTTTATGATTTTTACTAGTTTAAATTTTTATAATTTGTGTATTTATATTATAATTTTTACTAGTTATTATAAGAATATATTTCACAATAGAAAAAAATTATATATTTTATATGGATTATTATGATTAATGCTATGAAATTATGATATGAAATTTAGGAAAAAAATTGAACAAATTTGTATGATTTATGATAGTCTGTGATTTTAGGGTTGAAGAACAAGGGGATAAAAGAAAGTATCTTAAAATAAAATTTACAATGTAGGTAAAAATTATATTTAGATATTTCTAAAATATGAAATATAATATGATATAGGATATGATAGAAATATGTTTTTTTTATTATATGTTAATTATTACGAGGATATATTATCCTATTAATCAATATTTTTATATTAATTTTAGAGTCATGTATGTCAAAATAAGTAAATATCAATTGAGGATATTTTGTAAAGTCTCTATTTTTTAACAGTAAGATATATCAATTTTTTGATTATAGATGTATTTTATATAAATTATGTAATTAATTTAATTAATAAATTTATTATACAGTAAATTTTTTTTACTTTATACCATACGTATTATTTTCTTCTTATTTACTCTATTATATTCTTTTTATATCCACTCATATTATTTATGATTTAAAACATCAACATCATTAATTAACATAAATATAATAAGTTATGTATTTTTAGCTTATTATAATACTCTAAATAAATTAAAGCTTTAATATGCATTTTATTATTAAGGAAGAAAAAATATTATATTAAATTTAAGAAAAAATACTTAGTAATTAAATTAAATTTTATTTATATAAATTTTATAAAAAAAATTGTGATAATAAAATTGAAACACTATATTTAAATTTAAATATACATCAATAAAATTTTTCTTATGTTATTATTTTTGTTCCTTTTATATGTAGTCTTGTAGAGTATATTTAATTTAGTGTATTTTTTGCATAATTTTTTTAATGATACAATAATATGTAACAATTTTTACGTAGAGATTAAAGTTATTAAAATATCTAACAAATTTTTCGTTTATGCAGAGGCTTTTTTCTATTTATCTTTCCTAATACTTACTGATTAGTATATTTATAAATTTTGTGCTTATATTATAAGTTTTATTAGTCAGCATGAAAATATCTTTTATAGTGATACATAAATTTGTTTAAAATATTATGATATAAATAATATGAATTTTTTATTTTATATTGATTATTATGGTCTAGGGTGTAAAAGTATGATTTAAGATGTGAAATCATAATTTATAAAAAATTTGTAGAAATTTATATGTACTGTGATAGGTAGTGGTATTAAAAGAAGAATAAACGAGATAAAAAAATGCATTCTAAAATAGGTTTTAGGGACTAGGTGAGAGCTATATTTAGAGAAATTTTTCATGTGAAATTTTAATATGTCATAAGAGAGGTAATAAAAATAAAATTTTAGGATGTGTAGATGTAAGCAGAAGCTTTAAAAAATAGGTTATTGCTGTTGAAAATATGAATATTTTTCTGTTTAAATGGTAGATATTATGAATCCAAGAATAGCATAAACATTTGTCGGAACCAAATGTCGGCCTGTAGAGGTCGGAATAGGTTTGGCTTGTGCGGTTAAATTATTACGTATTATTAAATAACTACATTACAAAAATTAGATGTACATTCTGTTTATTTTTACAGGTAATTTTAAATATTAGTTCATTCGTTCGTAAGAAGAGAAATTGTATATGGCAATATTTGTCAACTGTGAGGGTACAGTGAATATTTTGTAGCTAAAAGTAACGAGATGAAGAAAAGTTTAATTACTTTTATATATTCAAATGGTATAATGATTGAGGGATCGATGGGCGTAATGTACGATAGACCTCCCCCAAAGGCTTTGAAATTGAGAGGATGCAGCACTGTGGATGTTTTGTGCGAGAGAATTCATGCCCGACTGAAGCTTCGTCAAGATCAAGCCGTGGGAAAAATTATTTACAGATTTCCACAGCATCAAACAAAGGCTCGGTATATGGCATACGAATTGGACGACGATGAAGACTTGGCATGTGCCATAGCCAGTTACGAACAACATCCGACGATGATAACAATAGAGTTGTACACGGAGGTGATCACATCCGAATTGCACGCTGCCAACCCAGGCTCACAAGAAAGAGTTCTAACAAGTAGATCACCTGTTGTTCCAACAGCTAATGTCAGTAGTAGTTGTTCGATGGTGCGGGAAGGCCTTCCTTACACGGGTGGAATCGAATTCCACATTTCTGATAGTTATACTCCTGCATTGGACTCATCTGTTGCCGGTGTTTTCCCGAGAAATATATCACATACCATGATGGGTTCAACAAGTGCCTTACCGGTCGTAGAGGAAGAATCCGCTGATCCTATATTGATGAATGTCCACCTTGAGTCTGGTTTTGAGGACGATGAGATGTCTTGCAGTAGCGATGATGATCGTGACACTGATGATGAAGAACGTGTAACTACACATGGAGACAGAGTTGCAACGCGGCAAGTGAGGAGTGACAATGCTGCACAGACATCATGTGATGTGCCTCAGGCTGCTGTCTTCTCTCACATTGATTGGGATGCCATAAGGAATCCTAATGAATTTCCAGAAATAATGAAGCCAAGTTATGATTACGACACGGAGGACTTTCAAGTTGGATAGGAGTTTGATTGCAAGGAGGCATTAATTACGATAACCAAGCATTACCACATAAGAAGGTACCACAGTTATTACGTGGAGGAGTCGGATACCAGAAGATTAAGCGTGAAGTATGATAATTACAGGGACGAATGCAGATTCCGTCTAAGGGCAACCAATCTGAAGAATTCTAACAGCTGGACAATAACTAGATTTTCAGACCCTCACACATGTGTTAATGCTAGTTTGACACAGGATCACAAGGCTCTTGACTCCGAGTATATCAGTTCCTTGATATTGGAGATGATTAAAGTGAAGCAAGATGTTCCAGTCTCGCTTATACAAGAGAGGGGTGGAAGGCATGTACGGGTATAAGATTTCGTACAAGAAAGCATAGAAGGCAATCGTCAAGGTGTACGATGATTGGGATAAATCGTATGAAGTGCTCCCCAAATGGTTGGATATTCTAGGCTACTGTGACCAAGCTATGTTCAAGTTGGAGTCAGGAGAATTCATCACAGTTAACGGCCGTGTTGATCCACAGAAGCATGTTTTCAACCGAGTTTTCTGGGCCTTCAAGCCATGCATAGCCGCGTTTCGCTACTGCAAGCAATTCATACAAGTTAATGAAACGCATTTATATGGCAAGTTCAGAGGCGTGCTACTGATTGCTGCGACCTAGGACGGTAACAAATGTCCCGTGCTTGCGACTCAGAAAGGGCAAAAGAAGCACATGCTGAGCTACAACAAGTTCACATATACGCAAGCAAATTCAGACAAGAGCTTGTGACTATCCAGTCACGTGCTTCTTCTTACCACGTTCGTGCTTACAATAGACAAGGGACTAGGTTTGAGGTCGTGGAGGGCCCTAATATGACCAGGGGAACATGTGGAAAGGTCGTCCAAGTGTTATTAGACAAAGGGCAATGTAAATGTGGACAATTCCAAGCATATAGGTATCCCTGCACTCATATTGTGGCTGCTTGTGCATCAGTCAACATATCATGGGAACCATACGTCGATGCTGTATACAGGCTCGACACACTACTCAATTGCTACAAATTTGAATGGTGGCCAATCGGGGAGTGGTCGCAATGGAATAACCTACCACCTTGCCCGTCCTAGTCCTAAATTATGGAAGATTGCGTGCAAAGGGATGACCAAAGTCAACTCAAATTAGAAATAAGATGGATTGGCCTCAAGAGAGTGGTGTCAAACAAAAATGCGGTCTTTGTAAGATGGAAGGACATAACCGTAGGCGCTGCCCACTGCTGCATGGGGAGGAAGGCCCTTCATCACATTGATTTTGATTATTTACTTTCCCAGATATATTACGCAGTATTTTAACTAATGTTATAAGTGTAATAGTCGGATTATGTATTTTTTTATGGTTGTAACTTGGCATGTGTCATTATGTATATATATGTTACCCCATTACTAGTAATGCGAACAAACTGTCAGTTAATCACCTAAGTGCATGTAAATTCTTGTGTTGATCTTTGTACTTGAATTGCACATGTATGCTAACCTCCTCATGTTTAAATTCCATTATAATGCAATTCTTGTCGTGACAGATGGCATCCACGTCCCGACGCGTTGACCTTGGTCCACGGGATCCTTCACTGCTGACGGCTCAGGCTTCACACATATCCCAGTCGATCTGGGCAGGACATGTATGAAAATATTTAGATCTTAATAAAATTGGTTGAACAGTTTCAAAATTGTCAGACACATTAATTAGTTATTTTATTTAATTACAGCCTGACCATGTGCTGAGGATTCGACGAGCTCATCACTACCATCACCAGCAGCCACCGGAGTTGATTGTCCCCTTCTTACGGGAGGCAGATTTCTACGGCCTGACGATGTACGAGTTTATGCCGATCGACCATCAGTTGATCAGTGCCTTTGTAGAGAGATGAAGGCCGGAGACACACACCTTTCACATGCCGCAGGGAGAGACGACTATTACATTGCAGGATGTTATTTTTCAGCTCGGCCTACCCATTGACGGTTGAGTAGTGACGGGGCCCACTGTCTGGGAATGGGGAGCCCTGATAGAGGAGTATTTGGGACTCCAGTTACCGGAGGACGAGAGTGTCCTTAGAGGTGGGCGACTGAGGATGATTTGGTTGGAGAGGCATTTTACTCATCTTCCGGATGATGCGGATGAGGTGACAGTGCAGAGATTTACCCAGGCCTACATTTTGTGTCTCATTGGTAGGACTTTATTTCCAGACCACTCCGGCACATATGTCCACCTCATGCACTTACCTTTGCTCGGACACTTGCATGAGGCTGGGAGGTATAGTTGGGGATCTGCTTGCTTGGCTTATTTATAAAGAGAGCTCTGCAAGGCCACTGCTCCGGATTATAGAGAGATATGAGGGTGTTGCCTACTACTGCAGCTGTGGGCATGGGATAGATTTCCCACTATCGCCCCTGCGATTACTGTCTCATACATACCAGAGGGGGATGTAGGGATTGGCCCCCTAGCCCGCAGGTTAGAAAACTTTTCAGCTTTCACTTAAAATTAAGTTCACTTTGAAGTTGTTTAACTTTGTTATTGTACTTAGCAGGTGGCACTATTAGAAGACGTTCCAGGATAGTCCGGCACACAGCCTACCCCATTACAGATACGTGCTGGACCGTCTTCGACTTGACCAGGTATGTAGGGGATAATGGATTTCTTTATTCCAGGGCTTTATCCATTCCATTATCGTATTTAAATGACAACCTAAATTTGCAACTTCAGATCGCCTAGATCCCGTACACTGAGGAGGTCATCGTATCACTGCCTCAGTACTGCTTTAACGGGAGTGACACGTGGACAGCAGTGGTGCCGCTCATTCACTTTCAGATTGTCGAGTGACACCAGCCTGATAGGGTTTTGCAGCAGTTTAGACTACGCCAGGCTATTCCAAAGCCACTGAAGCAGGTGGCGGAGGTCCATTGCCTTCACTTGTCCGGTCGGCATGATGAGGAGTGGCACATACACCATCAGCCGTATATTACACTCTGGGATATCCAGCGAGACTTATGCGCTATCGCCGAGCCGACGACATGCCTAGTTCTGGGACCACGATCCGATTACATGACATGGTACAGACGGGTTACCAGGCGATGCATTACACCCGTTGGGGGAGCGCTACACCTTGTGGTAATATTGCGTGCTAGTTTTCTGTATCTGATTTTCTTTAAATGCATTAGTAGTATAACTAACTTTAATGTCAAAAATTTGCACAGGTAGATGAGGTTTCCACACTACAAGACTTCACTACCCTTGAGGGGCAAGCTATGTTCACCTTCGATGCGCTTAGATTTGCGACAGAGTCCATCCTTCATGCCATTCAGGAGGTTGATCATGTGATTATTGACTCACATGCGGAGCTAGCTCCTCAGGCCCATCATATCCCAGACCCTGCGGAGGGTGACCATGATCAGCCTCGCTCTCGCCGACGACGTCGCACTGCTCCACGACATACATCGCAAGTTGATGTTCCATCCGCTTCGACAGTGCAGCAGATTCCACCTTCGACTGCCCAGGAGACCAAGACGATGATGCTTGATGTTACTGCCTCATCTCATGTGTACCCTATTGCACCTGATGATCCTTCATCCTCCACCATGTTCCTGGCTGCACTATATGGGTCGTCGTCATCCCAGATGTACCAGTTTCCTCCTGGTGTTCCATCCTCATTTCAGGCATTTCCATACATACCAGGAGTTTCATCTTCATTCTATGCCTTTCCTTCCGATGATGCTGGTCCATCGCAGCCATATCGTCCTGCATTTGATTAGCGTACTCAGGATCAGGGATTAGCACATGGTGGCATGATGACAGACGACTCACAGCTTGTAGATAGAGGTAGAGGTGGAGGCAGAGCGGGAGCTGGAGGTAGAGGAGACACAGACACTGGGGATGTGACTCCCGAGCTTGCGCAGAGGGTTAGTAGATATGGCCGCCACATTACCATCCTGGATGTGGGACTGGCCATCACTTACGTAGACATTAGCTTTCTTTTTCATGTTTATTGTATATTTATGTACATTTATCTTACTACTTTATTGCCAAACGTCAACATTTAGGACGATTTTAATTATTACGACATTTTTATTTGCTTGCATAGGTACTTATATCTTTAATAATAAACTTTAAAATCATTACAATATTTAATTTTTTTTTAAAAATGATGATAATGACATCTCCTGAATATAATAACTAACATTATTAATTTTTTACTTTCATAATTGTTATAATTATCTACTTTTTTATTTATTTACCATGTTAAAATAAGTAAATAATATTAAAATAAATTAATAAATTTTATCTTCATAATATCAAATATATTTTTTTAATTAAATTTTTTTCTCATTATTTATTTTAATATTATTAGTGAATAAATGAATAAATAGTTATAATAAATATAAAAAAATAATAATATTAATTATAATATTTGAAGGATAAATAACCATCATCCTTGTAAATGATATTAAATGCTATGTTTATTCAATACATTATGAGTCGAGTCCACCAAACGTTTAAGAATATAAATACGTAGCACAATTATCAATGTAGATGGGGATGCTGGCCATGTACAATACCAAAATTCAAGTCTTTTGAATTCACAGTAGACACGGTCACCGACTAATTAACTTAGAAATGACCAGCGAGGGTGCCGGAGGCCAAAGGCGCTACATCGCCTGGCGTCCCTCTCCTTGAGCGCCAATGACGCCATTTCGTCTGACGTCCCTTCCTTTGAGCGCCAATGATGCCATTTCGTCTGGCGTCCCTTCCCTTGAGCGCCAATGACACCATTTCGTCTGGCATCCCTCGGCACGCCATTTGGCGTCTCTCTACCGTTGTGCGTAACTTCTGTGCGTATTTTGAAAAAATATTTCGAAGGAACAATAAAATGAATAATAGTTTCTTCAAAAACAGTTAATCATTACTTCTGCCTCTCATTACTAAAATATTATACCATTGTCATAAAATAAAAAAGGATTAATTCATGTTACAATTTTAATTTCATTACAAAATGAAAAGATTATTGCAACTAATAACCACATTTTTCTTAAATTTCAGCAATCTTCAACCTCGTCATTTCGTATTTACTTTGTTACAAAATAATTTTTTTTACTGAAATAGATACAAAGTAGCAACCATATTATTGTAATAAATACAAAATAAATAAAACATATTTATTTCGTTATATTTCTTTTCATTTTAAACAATCTTCAACTTCGTATATAAAGAATATTATTGAGTAATTCAATAAATTTGCTTATGTGTAATAACGTATTAAATAATTACTTGTAATAATATAATTTTGAACGTTAGAAATTTATAATTCTGAAAATTGATAAATATTAAGTGTCATTGGATCAAATTTTGAGATACATTAATACAAATTACATAATTATCCTTTATTGATCATATATTTTTTAATAAAATTTAATTATTTACTAAATATTTATTATTCTTATTAATTATATTATTATCATTAACTATTTTCTTATTTAATTGTTATAATAAATTTATGTATTAAATATCAAAGTGGAGTTAACATATTTTTTATGACATCAAATATAATTATAAAATGAGTAATTTATTTTTAAAAATTTATTTTTGGTCACATTCATATATTATTTATTTTTAAAATTTTTATTTTGAAATGATATCAAAATTAATTATTTTTAAGGAAAAACAGCAAAAAAAATGGAAAAAAGCAAAAAAAAAAGGACAAGGAAAAACAACAAAAAAAAAAAGGGAGCGAGGGCGCCACCTTGAATGGCGCCCTCAAAGTCCCACAGGCACCAACTGGGGTGGCGCCTCCCTGCCCGTGAACGCCACCCCAAATGGCACCATACGTATTTTGGTAATTTGTTTCCAAACAACGGTAAAACGGAAACTTCGTAAACATTAAAACGGTACTTTAACCGTTAGCACACGATGAGTTGAATACATGCCGTGGCAATAATCAGTTGGCCATATTTGTGAATCAAACCAAAACCAGAGTTGCAGAAATTCATGTTTCTGTTGGAAAACATAACTTAAAGCACTAGCAGAAACTTGACTTGCAGCTAGGTGAAGTGTACTGTCCTAGGGAAGGGTGGGTTCACTCTAAACATTGATTGAGCAGCTCAAGGAAGCGCTGCCTTGCAGGTTCAGGAGGCTTGATCAGAAACAGAAACAGAAACATTAGTAGGAAATGGGCAAGAGGTTTCTGTAATTACTGGACCATAGGGATCAGTGGAAGGGCTTAAGATGACCCTTGAATCAGGCATCACCAAGTTAAACATCAAACACAAAATGAATGCTAAAATTGCACTTAATCTTTTTAAAGGCAATACTTCTACTAGTCTTCTTAACCCTTTGCTTGTTGAATGCATGGACTTTGTCAAGGGATTTCCTCATAGGTTTACAATAGCACATATTCAAGGAAGCTACCAATGTGTATACTATCGAGCAGGGCTTAAAGGTGAATTGAATTTTTCTTCATCTTTTTTTTTTTTAAACTAAAATTTTATTTTCTTTCTTCATAAATAGAATTTGTCCCAATTTCATCCTTTCGAAAAGGTTCATCTCAACTCCGCCCCTACCTTTAAAATATATTCCCTATTTTACTTCCACCATTACAAGGAATTAATGGCTTTGTTATATCACACCGTTCATGCTAACGGAGGCTATTATTTAATGACATGAAGTCCCCATTCCTTCAATTGCGATGAAGATGGTTCTGCAAATGAGAATCCTGATATCAACAAGTATTTGTTAAGAAAGAGGCTCTTTTCCTCTTAAGGGAAGTGCACTATTTTGGTATGAGAGGGTAACATAAAATTTGTCAAAACCACATCATCAAATGACAGCCTATGTCAGTATTAACGGTGTCATGTAAGCAAAGTTGTTAATTCCTTGTAACAGAGGATTAAGATAAGGAATGGATTCATCTTTCATGCAATGAATTAACTAATTTTATGCTTCCCCAGTTCCTAGTTTGTAATATGGTTATTGGATAATATTTATGTTTCCTTTTAATAAAAAAAACTCATAATTATATTTATAATATACTTTTTAGAATGATATTATTTTTATCACTAATTCACAATTCGTGATTATGTGTGTATAATCCTGAGTTATATTAACCCTATAATATGTATAGAAGTCGTTGTACATTTGATTTTTTTTATTTTTTTTTATGTTATATATACAGAGAGGGATTTCACATGTCCAATAGCAATTATTTTGTATTTGCTCTGGTATCAGAAACAGAGTTGTGTTTATAAGGAAAATCCTAATATTATAGACATTGTGGTCCTAGTCAACAAAGAATATGTACTGCAGAAGTCTCAGACAATAAAACATGTTAAATCCACCAGTTCTTATACGATGCAGAACAATCCACTGATTCTAACATGCTTGAAATTGAGAAGGTTTTCCCCCATACAACCAAAACAAAAGTCAGAGGCAAGGAAAGGGTGGAGTTTAAATGTTTGACAATGACAAAACTCAGAGGCAACCTGAACAATATGTAGAAGGTCCAGAATGGCTGGTATCTTTCACTCTATCCTATGGCCTACCAGAGGAGGATGCATTTTGATAGGGCTGAGGGATCTTTTATGGAACATTTGAGAGTTAAGGAAAAGGAAGACAACAAGAAAGGACAGAAAAGAAGGGAAAGAAAATAGATAGTTAAGTTAGGACTTTCCCTCTCCTTGTTTGAATGTTTAGAAAATCTTTCAAAATCCCTCAGATTGGAGGAACACACAAAAAAGAAAACAAAAAATAAAAAATAGTAATCACAGGAATCGGAGGGATTTTGGAAGATTAATCAAAACTCCCAAAAAAAAAGTTACGATATAACTTTCCTTCATTTTCTTTCTCCTCCATTCTTCCTGTCCCAAACGTGGCATCAATGTTAGCTCAGGTAAGTCATCAAGCATTCTTGCTGACAATCTCTAAAGATCACACCTTATGTCTGGCCTTCCAGGAACATACCACTAGGAAAATCAGAAACATTTGGAAAAATATTCAGACAATTGCTCGAAGATTATAACCTACGGCCTTTAACACAAGTTTTTAGCTTAGTTAGGAAGTATGGTCTGTTACCTTTAACAGGTGGTTTCTCTTCCCTACACGGGATATATCCAAGTGCATTTGTTTGTTGAGGTAACATTCGTTTTTAGGCTCAAAATAATTATAGCTTGATATTAGATAGATATTTTAGCTTGTATCACCCAAACTTTTTTGTCCATCATTTTACAACTTTCGTGCATGCGATCATAGCCAGTTAAATGATAAGTCATTCAGGTTTCAGTATGTCCTCATTCAGGTAGCAACTAGCTGGGCCATGGTCTGCCAAGCTGACTGCCTCAGCGCTCGGGAGCATGAGATTTGAAGGGATTATGTAAATCATAAATGACGATGATTGTCTCACGAAGCTTTGCTGGAAAATGTATCAACTTCAATAGGCCATTCGAGGAAGATTATATAAAATCAGCAATAATCCTCAACTAATTTTGTAATAGTATGCCAAGATAATCCTTGCTTGCAATTCTTGGGATTCTATTTTAGGAGACACCAACGAGTGGGATTGGGATCTGTTCTATCTGCGATTATCTTTTCTGGGGAAAGGGTTGCGTAGAGAATTTTCTGTCTCTTGTGCTTACTCATATCCCATGGAGATAAGTTTTGCCCTCGCTGTCATCCTATGAAGCCTGCGCAATTCTTTCATGCGACTTGGATGATTGGATTCATTTTAACTAATGACAGTGGATCTTTTGGTATATATAATAGAGTGGAACCGAATCTGCAGAGTTACTCGTTTGTTTTGGAAGAGTAAGTTGATGCATCAGCGATTCCCCATGATTCAATTAAATCCTCCAAACCCATCACGATTTTTTAACAAGCCTCGGAGGGTCTGGATATTGATGGAGAGACTTGCAAAGGAGAGAATGCGTCAGTCGCACAAAATCGTTGTGACACTACTAAGTGCATTCCAATGCCTAAAATGTAACTAAAGAATATGAGAATATTGGATAGAATATGGTTATGAGAGAGTAGCTATTTATAGTTGTAGTATATTGTTAAGAAAAGTGAGCGATAATCCGTGGAATATCCGTGCAGATGGAGGTCTTTATATCTGAACTGCTATGGATTTAAGATCATGTTCGATTGGCCATAGGGTTGAAGTCGTGTCCAAGCGACTATTATGTCAAATTGAATAAGAAGTTCGATCAGAATATCCATTTCAATTTTACTAACTTCTTCATGTTTGTTAAAATGCAGCATTCCTCATGGTACCTAGGTTCCACTTCCACTATGAGAAGGGAAATACTTGATCATTTTCAACAATGACTAAAGTACAAGCTCTCCACTACAATGGAAACTATTGCTTGCTGCTGTAATTGTAGCCTGAGAAGATCCTGCCCAACCAAAAGCATATAAGCTGTGACAGATTCAGAGTTCATCTTACCACTGAAACTAAACACTCCAAGAACACAGGCCAAAGTCGAGGAAATTCCAGTCATTCCCTGCACAAATCCCCTCATTTTCCACGTGCGTTTAGGATTACAAAGGATATGATTCATATGAGAAGCACTGCCTAATCTGATAATGTTATGAAATCCTCCGACCCTCGCCGCGCCTACAGTGCTCGAGGCCAATTGCAAGCAGCAGCAGGCGGTGGACAATAGCCAAAGGTTATTGCTGATTCCGTCCGATTGTCACTGAAAGGTAAAAAGAATATGTACAACTGAAGTAATTAATATAGTAGCTTTTTAATTATAAAAAATCCAGGATGCTAATATTATATATGAAGGTAATTCTGAAAGGGAAGGAAGGTATCATTTCATTGCTTTCGAACAAAGCAATAGTGATTAACTGGCAAGGTATAGATGCTTTGTAAGGTAAACTAGTAAGGTATGCCCCAAGTCTTTATTCATGATATTCACACTTTTTCCGTGACAAAAGAAAGCTACATTGGAACAGGGCAAGGGAAACCATCAAGGATCCTTTGATCTTATAATTGGGACTTACTATTAGAAGGTGGCACGCTTCTTTTGTTTCTTTCATCAGTTTCTTTTCCAATACGATATGATACAAGGATATGAGCATTTCTCAAAATGTTTAGACAAAACTAAGTGTAAGACAAACATTGCCGACCCGCCAAGACTAGAATCAGAATACTTTCATGGCATTCCACAGCCATTAAATAACAGCTCTTGACTATCTCTACATCACTTTCGTTCTTATTTTCAGCTCTAGAAAAGCTACATTCATCCAAGTTTGTTCTTCTCCTAATAGAAGAGAACAGAAGCTTCACCAGTATGAACCAAATGATTGAGAAGTTAGTTACTGATGTTTCACAGCTTGGAAGCTGCTATGCAGATTTGGCGGATTTTGTGTCATGCATAGATTCTAAGGGGGGAGCAGCCATCATGGCTGCAACACCGTATGTAATCCTCGGCAGCATTTCCATATGGATATGCGTCAGGCGCTGTCGGAGATCAAAACCAGAGAGAGGGCATGTTTTGACAAGGTCCTGGACCCTGGCAGAGCTGCATGGTGGTGAGCTAGCATTGCATAGATTCCTTTCTTATAATGAAGCTCGTGTAAATCCGAAAACATTGGATAACGTTGAGCTTCTTCTAGAAGCTTTACTTAAACAAGAACATCTTGATTTCAAGTATCTTCAGGTTTGACATATATCCTCTGATATTCCTCGTCTTATTTATCTTGAAAATTTCTGCAACAGTTGGCATTAAAATCAGAGTATCTACATTCCGTCAAATTAATACATAGAAGTGTTTTTGCTTTTTATTACACATCTGAAAAAAATTTCATAGTCGTACGTGACTTGCCAGTCATACAAAAAGAAATTTGCAGTTTACTCGCTGGTGGGTTCGTCCATTTTTATAACGTATTTGTGATTTTAAATGTGGAAATTTACCTTAGTTTTAATAATTAATGCTCTATGTATTTAAATTATTTTTCATCCAAAACTTAATTCAAGAGACATGTAAAACGTTCTTTATTCTCTAAATTTAACATAATTGACACTCATTTACCTTAAAAAAAATAACATTAGAGATTTGTCGAACCAATTTGTTCTAAGACTGCTAAAGATCAAACTGTTCAACCCAATAAACGTAAGTTTCAAAAATAAAAAATGCAGAATTGCTTTGATAGAAGGGATTAGGGTTTTTTTACTCCTTTTTTTTTTTTTTTTTGGAAATTGAGTTTCAAATTGGAAATGGTAGTTTCAAGCACTAATTCCGGAATTACATTGACTAAAAAGGTTAGGATTTTTCAAGGAAAATTATTTTTAAAATTAAGTTTCAAATTAGATTTAATTTTTCGATGAGAGGAGATGAAGGAAACATAATTGTACATGATTGTTGTTAAATTTTGAATGGAAAAAAAATCTAAATAAATAAATTGTTGATAGGAGAAATTATATATGGGTAAATTTTAACACTTAAAATTACTAGGTAAAAAAAAAAGGAGAAATCACCTATAGATATATATATATATATATATATATATATATATATATATATATATATATATATATATATATATATATAATGTAATTTACCTAAAAAAAATTCCTACCTTTTGCAATCTTTTCACAGGAAGTTGTAATTTTTTTAACTAAAAAATTGGTTTTTTTGGGGGAAAATTTACAACTCTAGATGATGGACTTATAAGTATTTGTATGTTCATTACATGCAAAATTTATAAAAAATAATAATAATATTTTAAGAAAAAACTGTGATTAGTACCAAAGATTATCACAAAAGTTTTAAATTTTAACAAAACTTGCCAAAAGAAAAAAAAAGTGTGTATTAAAAGCAAAATCCTTTGTAGAATAAGGAAAATAAATTACAAAATACTCTTTTGATTGTTTGCTGATGCTGGATAGACTAGATTAATTTTTTAAAATAACTTTTCATGAGACATTAGTCGAAAATTTTATTCTAGGGTGCAATATTAACCATTCTTAAGGGCTTTGTCATTTTGCATAGAAGAATACTGTGACAAAGCTGGAAATGAGTGCAAAAGAAGAAACTGCAATAGAAATACTCACAAAAGCAAAGAAGGCTCATGGAGATAAACCACATGAAGCCTACGAGATTGAAATGTTACTTGTGGAAATGCTCATCTACAAGGTAATTCGTTCCCTACCTGCCATTATGGTTTTATTTATAACCTACTAACCAAATGCAAATCAAGCATCCATGACAAAAATATTTTTTATAAAATATTAAAATAAAAATATTTTGTTTATTTAATATAAAATATGAAAAATTTGAAGAAAAGTAATTTTTTCTCAAAAAGAAATTTATTTTCTTCCATTACTATAACTTTAAGTGTTATTTTTTAAGATAAAAATACAAGATATGCTCATTCATTAACATAAATATAAATAACTTTTTTTATAAAAAATATTTTTCAACAAAATAAGTGGAGACAAAATATCATCCACAAATCAATCTGCACTTTCAATTTAATTGCAACAATTAACCATGAATGCTGCTTAAAAATATTACATATTTGATGTTAAAGGGGGATTATCAGCAAGCCTTCAAGTGCGAATGCTTAGAGGATGAAGATATTTTTGATGCACGACGCCCGTTCTACAAGGTAAACACTATTTATTTCTCCTTTGCCACAAGCGTTTTGGCATTGAGCTGCTGACCCTGCTAACATCTCTTATCTTGATCATTATTCACGTAAAAATATTATAAATATTAAAAATAAAATTTGAAATTAAATATTAAATTTTTTATAATTATTGAATTAAATTTTATAAATTTACTCAACTATTTTATATTTAATAATATTTCTTAATTTTCATTTAAATTCTATTTTTAGTATATATAGTATTATTGCCATTGAAATCTCCTCATAATTAAATGTCATGGATCAGGTTATAATTTTTAATAAAAAATTAAGGGTTTAAAATTTAAAATATAATAATAAATTAAAAAATAATTTTTAAATTCATGATGCTCCACTTATTTAATTTTTTAAAGTAGAAAATACACTTTGGAAAACCAATTCAAATATCATGGTAGGATCCGTTGCAATATTAGACGATGTGCAACACTCACATCCTTAAAGAGATGTGGGTGCCTCATTTTTAATTTTATTTTTAAAAATTAAATTCATACTCAAACTAATCTTGGATTTACTACGCCCTTTAGCATGAGAAATTCTTATATATATGAATTATAGTACATTAAATCATTTGAAATAATGTCGTTGTATTTAACTATCTAAATGAGTAAACTTTCATATTTTTACGAATTTCGATCTATCACAAATCTTTTTCTGATTTCTTTTTATCAACATGTGATGCATAAAATTATAGGGATACACTTATTTGGGCATTCAACTGTAATTACTGCACTAAATCCATATTAATAAATAGGTTGATATTTAAAAAAATATTTTTAACAGTTTAATGTACTAATATTGGTTGCATAAGAATTTCTCCTCTAGTCAAGGGTGCGGAGCTAAAATGAATATTTTTATGGAAGAGTAAAAATAAGAAAGTAAAAGCAACATTAATTTTTTTCTTTGCTTAAATCATTTTTAAGTATTATTTTATAAAGAATAATGCTATACTTATATTTATCACCTGCATTCATCACTGACATTTTCTCATGTTGCAACCGATTCCGCTCTTTATCACTTTTGCTCTGCAAATTAGTCCTTTCCAGAATTTTATGCCTCCTTTTCTTTCAATTTTTGTAAAATTTTTGGCATCAAATTGATTTGGTTGGTAGTAAGCTTGATTTATAAAATAAAATTGAAATTTTGAGATATGCAAACTTAGCATAGATATGCACACAAAACTCTAGAATATGTTACGGGCCTTAAACAACCTCTCTTAAAATATGATCTTCGTTTTTTTTTTTTTTATATCAAAGGTTTTCAGTATACTACCAAGGTCATTATTGATGGCCAACCATCTAATAATTTAATATAGTTTTCTTCTAAGCATAAGGCTATCGAACCAGTCACGGTTCACAAACTGACCTGTGACCCATTTTGCGGATATTAATTTTTAAAATTAAACCTATTTTTTAATGTAAAAAATATGGATCGACCCATTATAGATCTGATCCTGTAACAAATCGATTCGTATCTGCGAAATTTGTGAGTTTTTAGTTAAAACTTGAGAATCAGCTCGTATCCATCACGAGTTTTGACTCTGAAAATTGAATCTTTTTTTAATACGGATAATACGAACTGATCCATTACGGACCAACCCATATCCATACTAACCAATCCATTGTACAACCCTATCTAAACATTCTTATGGCCACCAAATTGTACTAAATTCGATATTGATAGCCAACTATCTAGTAATATAATATGGTTGACTTCTATACTTTAAAGTTATGGCTATGAAATTGTGTTATATGTATATATATATATAATCAACTCTATTGTACATTGAGTAAAATTTAATGAATTATAAACTAATTTTATTGGTGAGTTCTCATTCATTAAATTAAATATTTTTTTTAAAAAAAATATAAAATTTAATAGAAATCATAAAATTTTATGCATTAAGTAAAATTTATAATGTATGAAAGAACTAATCGATATGTATTTGCTTGTCATTTGAAAATTTTCACAGGCTATTCTCCACGTAGCGCTTGACCAGCCGAAGGAAGCTGAAATTTGTTGGGAAGAATTCGTGGATATGAGGAGGCAATTCAGAGATATAATAAAGACGACACCCTCTCTGCTAAATGGAGCCTATGATACCATTATCGATTTCCCACAGTTTAACAAGAAAGCGAAGGAACTTGTAAGTTACATATCAGATGTTTCTAAGAAGAAAGCTAAGAAATGATGGGTCTTCTTCGCCAATGCCCAAATAGCTTTGTATTAATCTTTGTAAATTAAGTAATAATTTAAATTTGAATATAAACTACATTGGTATTCTCTGAAATTTGAGAAAATTTTACAGGAACGCTATATTCTCACTGCATAGAAGAAAAAAAAAAGGTAATTATGGGATTTTGAAGATCCATCCTTTTATCATCTAAGAGATAGAAGAGAAAATCAGAATTGAACACAAAACTTCCGGTCTCCAAATGCTTGAACATGAATGAAGCGGAGGGCCTTGGTTTTTGTGAGATTTTGATTTTACCAAACGAGTGCAATTGAAATAGTAATATTGTTAAGCATTTTCCTAAAATGCGTGTAAGAAGGAAAATTAAATTTTTTGATAGAAAATATTTTTTATGAATAATTTCATTTATATGCAATTATAATTATGAAAGATTAAAATAATAGACAATGTCCCATTTATTCAATATTAAATGTTGGAAAAAAAATTTAGTTGTACTGTACCACTGAAATTTCATTGATAATCCTTACTATCATTTAAGAAATAAGTATTTTTGGCATAATGATTGAATGATTGTTAGAATCGAGAGAGCATTTTTCTTATTTGTTAAAAAAAAGATTAGATACAATGATTAGTCCCTTATTTGTAAAAATGATGGTTACTACATGCCTTAAAATTCGTAATTAGCATTATTGATTCCTTAATTTACCTTTTATTATAATTATGCATCCCCTTATTCACTTAAAATAAATGAAAATTATTGAAGTTGATCATTAAATAATACCTTAATGATGTCAAATACATTTTTCTTTTTTGTTATATTCTTTTTTTAACCATTTATTTTAGTCTTATATACGAAAGGATTGATGAATAATTATAACAAAAATAAAAATAAATTATTAATAATGCTAGTTATGAAATTTAATTAAGAGAAACAATAATTACTATCTTTATAGATTAAGAAGTAAATATTATATTTATTTAAAAAAAGTACTAGAATTCTTTCTAAAAAATGAGATGAAAAAATAACATCATCCATCCTGGAGAATAAATTATTCTCCTCACTAACACTACGTTATACATTATTTTTTATCATAGGCATACAAGTGATATGAAAAAAGTTGCCTATAAATTTATCTTTTACAAAGCAAACAAGGCTAGGTATTGTTGAAGGAAGTATATCGGGAGAAATTCTTGTATTTCCGATTATGTTACATCATATATGTTTTTAGTTATAACCAATAAATGAAGGACAATTATCAACTTATTTGTCCATTTGTTAGTTTTGTGGGATCTATATATGTTAAAATTTTGATTTTTCAATTTTTAAGACATTGAAAATTATAGAAACTGATAACCATATTTCATTTATTAATTATGATTAAGAACACATGGTATAGTTAAAGCACATGTACGAGAATTTTTCGTGCATCACAAAGTAAAAGTTGTTATCTTTAGCCCCATTTAAAATGACAATTTTGGTGATGACAAAACATTTTAATTTGCTTAAATATGTTTCAAGAATACTTGTTGCGTTGAACCTAAAGAAAAGGTTGAAGATTATTGAAGATTCTTAGTTAGGATCATTTTATTTTAACTTGGTTCAATTACAAAAAATGAAATTAGGTTCAAAAAGGATTTAAATTGAAATTAGATAAAACGTTTTCAAAAATTTAAGTCTTGTGTTAAATTATAGGTTTAAAAAGTTAGTAGTTTCATTTAGGTCAAAATCATTTAATTTGGAATGCAAAATTGTTTTAAAAATGTTTTAATTGTAGTAGAAAATGATTTAATTTGTTTTAAAATTATTTGGGTTTAAAATTTGCAAATATGAGGGGAAGAAGTACTTTAGGAAATGCTTCGTAAAGCACTTCCTATACCTTATTTCAAAAATGGAATGTGCCCTTGAGTAAGTATTTCACAAAGCATTTCACCTATTATAGTAAGTAATCTTGAGCAGAGAGAAGTGCTTTACAAAGCACTTTGTCCTTTGAAATTTAAATTTTTCCAGCATATAAATCACTTTGCAAAGTGATTTATTATGTGTTAACACATTTATAACAGCTTTTTAATGTGTCTAACGGACATTTAAGATTTTCAACTCGTATATAAAGCCTAGAATTTATTTTTAAACATTTATAAGAGCATTCGTTGTTATATTGACAAAAGTTATTGTCTTTTTATCATCTAATGATCAAAATTCCTTGAACCCTCTAGATTCAAAATTCTTTTTCTAACTTTTCATTGTATAATTAACCTTTAAGAGTTTTTGAGTTTAAATTTCTTGTATTAAACACCCTTTCATAATATTTAGGATAAGGTATCCTTAAATTTTTTTTATGTATCTCTTAGTTGAAGTATGCTTTGAGTGAAGAAAATTAAAAAGATTTACTTAGAATAAAAGAGAATGCTATAAGAGGCTTCTTCTAGTGTACAAATTAAATTTGAAGAAATAGTAAATTAGTAAAATCCAAGTTAAGTAGGCTTGGTAGTAAATGTAATCCTTGAAATGTTAGATTTTTTTAGGTCAAATAACTATAAATCATTATATCTGATCTTCTCAACCCTATTATTTCAATTTTTCTGCATAATTTTTTTATATATGCATAATGGTATGCTAAATTAATTAACTTGCTTGCTTAAAAATTGATTACTCTTAAGGCTATTATTTTTATGGTGTTTTTAAGTGTGAATTGATTAAAATCTTTCCAAAAAAATTTAATTAGACTTTAAAAAAGTATAAAATTCTAAAGCATAATTCACTCCTTCTCGTAGGTGAAATCATTTGCTACAATTAGTATTTAAGCTTAGCTATTATATTAAGTTTTTCAATATCAACAAGATCCCATGGATTCAAGTCATTCTAGCATTTTACTCAAATGTCCTTCATTTAATAAACCTCATAATTTCAATAGATAACAGTATACTTATTAAAAATAAAAGATAAAGGATTTTTTTAAAAGTAACCAACATTGATATGTGAAAATTGATTAAGAAAGGATACAAAAAAGGAAAATAATTAAGAATTTCTAAAAACCAAGAACCAATTGGAATGAAGATGGTAAAAAGAAACATCAATTTCACTCTAAGATTAAATGGATTCTATCTAATTCCTTATGTCCTCGTGAATATAAAAAAAATCCAATTGCTAAAGTACAAAAGAAATGTAAGATGTTTTTGAAGTTACTTATATAGGAACCTCACAAATAAAGGAAAGCAAAATGCACATACTTGTTTATCAATATGAATTATTTAGAATGAATGATAATGAGTCTATTAAAAATATAATGCAAAGATTTATTGCTTTTGTTAATCGATTAGGTATTCTTAATAGGAATTTTATGAATGTAGATTTTGTTCATAAAGCATTTAAATTATTGACTATTGATTAGCAACTAAAGATTACCATAATTAAAAAAGCTATAAAGATTAAGATGTCATCATTGTAAGATCTATTTAACAACCTAGAGGAGTATGAAATAAAACTCAAGAGATATGTTAATAATAGTGACAAGAAAAAGAAGTCATTGACCCTTAAAGTTGAAACTATTATTAATGATGAAAGTCAAGAAAATAATCTTAACACTTCATTTAAAGATGATATAACCCTTCTCATTAAGAAGCATTAAATAGCACTCAAGAGAATTGGTGGAAAAAGAAGAAAAGAAAGGAACTAAGCAACTTAAACTTGCCATAAATATAAAAATTTGAGTCATATCAAGTTTGATTATCCCATATTTCTTAAAAGGTAACTAGAATATGAGAAAAAGAAGAATAAGAACTTAAATGAGAAAGCCCATCTTGCAATATAGAAAGATAATAATGTTAACTTATATGGTAGGAATTACAAAGATGAAAAAACATTTCTATGTTTGATAGCTTTTAAGGACAATAATAATAATGAGGTCTTTATCACCAATTTCAAAGAATCCTCTAATTTTATACTTACCAATCTTTGTGAAGATTTGCTTAAGGCTAAAAAAAAATGTTAAACTTTCAAAGAAGATTATATCCTTTTTGAAAGAAGACATTGAAAATTTAAAAAAGGAAAAATGTTGAATTGATTGAGGAAATTGAGAGCCTTAAAAAAAATCTCACAAACTTGTACCTCTTGTGAAATCACAAGTAAAAACTAGATAATTTAAACAAAATATTCAAAAATTTCATAGAAGGAAAAGATACTCTTAACATCTTACTTAATGAGAGAACTAGTTTTATCAATAAAGTTCTTGGTTACACACTAAATAGAGAGAATGTATTTTACAAGAATTTCTTTTTCTTAAAGAAACTATGAAAAAGTAACTCAACATCACTTGCTTTTATTATGGTGAAAAGGGACATAAAATTCATTTTTGTGTTTATAAAAAAAAACTTACATTGGAATAAAAAGAATTTAAGTTCCAAATGGAATATATATTGGGACTGACTTTAATAAACCCAAAGTGATTTAGGTACCAAAGATAAAAATTAATATTCCTATTTAGGTTTACATGAGATTTCAAAATGATCTGTAGTACTTAAATAGTGAGTGTTTAAGGCATATAACCAATGATAAATCTAAATTTTTTTCCTTGATACTTAAAGATAGTGGAAATATGACTTTTAAAGATAATACAAAGGACCAAGTAATAGGTATATGTAAAGTTAGTAAGAATGTTAAATCTTGTATTAAGGATATTTTACTTATTAATGAGCTCAAACATAATTTACTTAGTATTAATTAATTTTGTGACAAAGAAAATAAAGTTACATTTAATTTTACTTATTATATTGTTGAGAATGATAATGATAAAAAAGTTAAGTTAGTTTGAAAAAGATACAACAATATTTATATAATAAATATTGATAATGAGCTAAATTTAAATCATAAATGTTTAGTTAGCATGAATAAATACTCTTAACTTAGTATAAAAAGCTTGTCCATCCAAGCATGAATCTTATTGAAAAATTTTTAAGAAATAATTTAATTGATCCATCCAAAATTAAAATTCGTGGTAGTAATTACTATGTACTTGTAATTGTTGATGATTGTTCTATATTTATATAGACATTATTCCTTACTCACAAAAGTAAAACTTTTAAAACTTTCAAAAAGGTTGCAAAATCTATTCAAAATAAAAAAATGACCATTATGAGCATTAAAAGTAATCATAATGAAGAGTTTCAAAATCATAATTGTACTTATTTTTGTAATGAGAATGACATTAAGCATAACTTCTCATCTCCTAAGACACTATAACAAAATAGAGTTGCTAAAAGGAAAAATAGCTGCCTAAAAGAAATGGTAAAGACTACATTAAATGATAGCTTTCTTCCTACATTATTTTAAATGAAAGTGATTAGCATTATTTATTATATTATAAATAAAGCCTTGACAAGACCAATTTTAAAGAAAATCCTCTATGAATTGCACAAAGAAAGAAAGTTAAATATATCACATTTTCATGTTTTTAGTTGTAAATATTTTTCGCATAACAATGGTAGAAACAATCTTAAAAAGTTTAATGCTAAATCCAATGGCTATATTTATTGGATATCTTTGCAATAGCAAAGTTTACAAAGTTTTTAATAAAAGAATTTTGCTAGTAGAAGAATTTATTTATATTGTATTTGATGATTCTATTTCAAAAGTGCAAAATGTTTCAAATAAAAAAGAAGAACAAATAGATTTATAGCTCCCTCAAAAAGATTCCAATAGGCAAATTGTAAAAGTAAAAACCTAAAAGGAAAATGAAGAAGATTAAGAACCTTCTCCCCCCATAAACAACTCAAATCAAAATAAAGATGACGAATTGCAAAGAAAGTGGAAGATCATAAGTAGTCATCCCATTAATTAAGTCATTAGTACTATATCTTAAAGGGTAACTTATAATTTTCTTAAAAATATATGCAATCATTTAGCATTTTTTTGCCAATTTGAACTTAAAAAAATTGATAAAGCAATAATTGATGAACATTAAATCTTAGTGTTATGTCCTTAATAATATTT
Organism: Sindora glabra; assembly: GCA_020226215.1. Taxonomy (NCBI): domain Eukaryota; kingdom Viridiplantae; phylum Streptophyta; class Magnoliopsida; order Fabales; family Fabaceae; genus Sindora; species Sindora glabra. The sequence continues at coordinate 71,182,769 of CM035235.1, forward strand.
TAAAAAATTTATTGTATTGAAGTGCCTTAAGATACTTATTTTAAATTAATGAGGACAGTTCAATTATAATTATGTAACTAATGTGAGGTATGGATATTTTAAAATTTTGACCAAATTAATATTATTATGATCCCATTTGATGAGAGCTTAATCAAAATATTCTTATATTATTTACAGGATGATATAAAAGTTAAAAATATAGAATTTATAAAATATAAATATTAACTTAGTAAATGACTTTTATGCATAAACTTGCAAATAAGGAAAGTATGATCAAAATTTGGAGTTTGATAAGTTATGATATAAGCATAAATAAATACTTGTATACTTATAATTAAATAAATTATTCCTTTAATAAATATGGAGAAATGAAATATTTTAAGTTAGGAACTTAAATTTATCTAAAAGGAAGGAGTTTTATAAAATAAAAAGCTTTAAAATGAAAACAAATGGCCAATATTGAATTGAATAGATATGAAAGGATAGGATTCAAAGGAGATGGGCATACCTTACACTGAAAAGCATCAAACAATAATCTATGACCCCTTTTAACTTAGAATTTCTTTCTCCTATCTCTACCCCTACTTCACTCTCTTTTTCTCTTCTCTCTTCCCCCTATTGTTGTTTCCTTTTTCTTTTGACCATAAGGTTGCTGTTACAAGGTGCCTCTATTGTACGGGATCCTAATAAGTGCTGCCAAAAGAGTCACAGATCAACATAGATCATGGTAACAAAAGAGGCATAAAAAACTCCATGATTTCTAGCAGTTACTTTCTTTTTCACTCACCCTTTAGCTATTTTTAGCTTCCTCTTTCCTCCGCATGCCATTAAAGTTTAATGGTTGTAACTTCCAATAACAAAAAGGGTTATAGATTGTGGTTGTGGTTTAGTTAATTAGGGTGTTTATTCTTCTTAAACTCGAGTGAATTCTCCTATTTTTTAGCACTAACAAAGCACTAACGATCTTCATAAGTTATAGTGAGCCACCCTAAATATTAAAATTATTATATTTTGCTGGATTGATATGAGATCAAAGAAATCTATTTGTGTGTTTTTGATATATATGATCATACATGAGAAAAATATGATTTTTATGTTGTAAAATCTAAAATAAGATAATTAAAATAAATATAGAACATTATATTCTATTATTTTGAAAGATTCACGCATAATTCAAGGAACTCCTTAAATTGGTGAAATATGATTTGGTGATTGTATTGAAATAAAATTAAAGATAATAGGAATTAAATATCTAATTTTATAAAATGATATGAATGCAACATTCTTATAAATAATTTTGTAATATTTTAAGTGTTTATACTTTGATCTGAAAAACCTCTTATTTATAAGAATTTCCTTTTTTTATGATAAATTTGAGAATATAAGAAGATAATGGTACATGATAATAAAGTGGTATGAATATGCACTTGTTATAGTATTAAATTTTGATATTTTTATTATTATGGTTTAGATGTGAAAATCTTCATATTATACGGTGTTTTTTTATTTCCTGTGATTAACTTAAGAAAAGATAATAAAGTGACAATATGTAAGGTTAATATATTACAATTAGAACTTAAAGTAGTAAGCTTAGGAAGAAAATGAGTGATATCAACATTTATGGTTATAATTTATTATTATAAATTATGAAGTAAGAAGATTAGAAAGGTGAAAGCAAAATATTCAAGAATCCTTAGAGTAAATAAACATTCTCAGGTGAGTATATATCCCACTTTAAATTAATGTCTTAATTTTATTTTATTTACATTTCATATCTTATTTTTTTTATAAATAAAGCAAATCATATATCTATTCACTCATAAATTCTTAAGAATATAATTACGAATCATCAAGTATTACTAAATCATACTTATAGTCATGTATGAACAATATGGAAATGATATTTGTGATAAAAAAATAATTATCAGATTTAAATGAATGTTGATGGACTCCGCTTAGAGAGTATGGTGGTATTATTACTGATAATAGATTCATTGTGATAGAGTTTCTCCTTATTACTTGAATGCTGAAAATTGCAGTGTAAATGATATTATGGCCATACAAAGGACTGTGTTAGTGTTGTTACATATATATATTGTTATCATGCCTTAATATTACCCCATGATGATGAAATAACTACTTGTGATGAAATTTTATTAAAATTGTGAAATGTAGAGCTTAAGCTCTAATATGTATGTATTAGCATGAGTAGCATTAGAAATTATAAAATGTGATGGGAATGATAATGTGAAAACTAAATGAAAATTTTTCAATAAGAAAGTGAGAAAGGTATAAGATAGACCCTAGAAGGACATGATGGAAAGGTAAGTAAGGTATAAAATTAATTCGAGAGATAAAAATTGGATGTATGTATATTTATTATAAAGTGTTATGCATTGTGATGTGACATTGTAATCTACTTATGATTGAATATTACTATTTAATGTAAATGTACAAATGCGGTGTAATTAAACTTTATTGGCTATTTGTAATGTGATGATTATCCATAATGGGTCATATATATGATGGTATTAATATTATGTAAAAGGAATAGCTAAGGTTATTTTAGGTTATGATATGAAATAGTAAATCCAAGTTATGTACAGATAAACACTCAATCCGAGATTGGTCATGTGTGTTTTAGAGATCCAAGAAATTAATTTACAGCTGTTTTCTAATTTTAACACTTATTTAGCATATGGTCATTTTATATAATTGAATTGAAACTCGATTATGCTAAATATATACTTATTGAGTTTTTGTAACTCGTTTTATTTTATTTTTAATGTTTCAGGTTGAAATAAGTGTATTTAAGCTTTGTTGCATCTATGAAGAATCGACAAATAGCCTAATTAAAATATTTTGATAATTAGATTAGGATCAGAAGTAGAGATAGAGATTATATTGATTTAGCATTTACTGTGTTAAATCATTTATCTATATATATGATTTGAGAATGTGTAGTATTATATGTATTTTGTGTTGCTATCACATCTATAAGGAATAGAAGTTTTATAATTTAAAGCATGTAGCCTTTGACAAAGTGTTCAAAAATAGAAAAAGTTCTATTCATTTTTCTATAAAAAAATTAAAAGTATAATTTGAGTTCTAGCAAAAATATGAAGATTTTTGTTAAATAAAATTAGTGGGAACTGGATGGTATGATCTATGTCAATCACAATCAGAATTGAGTCGTGACATTTGGCCATGCAAAAAGAATTAAATCAATTTGAAAGAAATAAAATTTGGAAACTTGTGACAAAGCCTAATGATTATCAAATTATTAGCATTAAATGGACTTTTAAGAATAAACTTGATGAAAATAGTGTTATAATTTGAAACAGAGCTCAATTGGTTGCAAAAAGTTATAACGAATAGGATACATGGTGGCAAAATTAAAGGATACTCGCACATTGTTACAATATGCTTGCATGAAAGGATTTATGCTTTATCAAATAGATGTAAAGAATGTATTTTTAAATGGAATAATTATGAAAGAAATGTATATTGAATATTCTATAGGTTTTGAGAGTCATTTCTTTCCTAATTAGGTTTCTAAACTTAAAAAAGTACTTTATGATTTCAAACAAGCTTCTAAAGCTTAGTATAAAAGATTAAACAAATTTTTAATGGATAAAAGTTTTACAAGAAGAAAAGTTAACAGAACTTTATTCATAAAGGATAAACTTAATGACATTTTCCTTATGCAAATATACATTGATGACATTATATTTGGAACTATTAATGATTTCATATGCAAGGATTTTTTTGAATTAATACAACAAGAGTTAGAAACGTCCACAATGGAAGAGTTAAATTTTTTTTATTGCTTTCAAATTAAACAATGAAATACCAGAATCTCTGTAAGCCAAACTAAATATGCCAAAGAATTCCTTAAGAAATACAAATTGGAAGAAGCTAAACCAAATGCAACCTTTATGAGCATATCCACAAATCTAAACTTGAATAAAAAAAGGTAAAAAGGGTAATATAATTATATAAAAATGCATGATATGTTCCTTACTCTATTTTACAACTAGTAAACTTGATATCATGTTTAAGGCATGTATATGTGCAAGATTTCAAACAAATCCAAAAGAATCATATTTAATTATGGTAAAACAAATTTTAAGATATCTTATGGGCACATATCACATTAGGTTATAATATCCTATAAAAAGGAGTTACTTTTTAGTAAGTTATTTTGATGTCAAATTTATAAGTAACAAAACAGATAGGAAAAGTATTAACGGTGCATGCTAATTTCTTGGTCATTTATTAACCTTATGGTATAATAAAAAGTAAAATAATATGGCTTTATCAATCATGAAAGTGGAATACACAGCTACCGGTAGTTGTTATGCTTAACTTCTTTATATAAGGCAATAATTATCAAATTATAATTTAAAATTTGGTCATTTTCCTATCAAATGTGATAATACTAATGCTATTAACCTTATAAAAAAAATCCTATTTTGCATTTTAAATTAAAGCATATTGAGATAAGACATCATTTCATTATAAGGCAATAATTATAATTTAAAATTTGGTCATTTTCCAATTAATCACGAAAGTGGAATACACAGCTACCAGTAGTTGTTATGCTTAACTTCTTTATATAAGGCAATAATTATCAAATTATAATTTAAAATTTGGTCATTTTCCTATCAAATGTGATAATACTAATGCTATTAACCTTATAAAAAATCCTATTTTACATTTTAAATTAAAGTATATTGAGATAAAACATCATTTCATTTCAAATCATGTTCAATAAAGAGATGTTACCTTTGATTTTATTTAAACCAAGTTTCAACTTGCAAATATCTTCATTAAGCAACTTAGTGAGAATTGTTTTAATTTTATTAAAAGAGAATTGAGCATGTTAAATTCTCTTAAAAGATGACCTTTCATGAATTTTAAACTTATTTTAATTTATTTAAATGAAATTTAATGTTTTATCCACTTAATTTCATTATTTATTGTTATTTTTATAAAGAACCAATTATTGATTGCAGCATTGAAGAGTTTCCTAAATTTGTTTTGTAAGGTTTGTCCATTAAAATTCAATTTCGAATGAAAACTAACCACGAATAGGTTGAAATTCAAAATATTTAGGTTTTAATTAAGTTTGGCTAAAAAATTGAAGTCTTAGTAGTTTTTAAAAGCTATAAAGTACTAGCACTTTTGGTTCTAGAAGTATAAAGCACTTACCAAAGTGTTTCCAAGTGCATAAAATTACAACTTTCAATATTGTAAGTTATGCAACCTTTCCCGAATAACTTTACTGATGAAGAAGTTCATTAATGAAATCTTTCATGAAATACTTCATTAAGGTATTATAGATATCATGATGCTTTTTTTACTTCTTTTTTACTCATCATTTTCTCCTTCTCCTAGTGGTGTTCAAGCTTTTTCTCTCGACCTCTTTTAGTTTAGTCCAAAGACCATCATTTTTCACTAAATTTCTCTTAATTTCTTTAATTAAAACCCTTCTAACATCAATCTCTCTCACTTTTACCAATTAAATTCCACCAAAACACATCAAATCATCAAAATCCCAAATCACTTCTCTTAAACCCTAACTTTCACATATTATATTCCTTTGATTTTTTCACTAAATCACTCTTTAACACTCCTTACACCTACTTTAAACACATTTTTTACCTAAAATCACCACAATTCCTTTTTTTATATGGATAGAAAATACATAGTTCCTAAGAAATCGTGCATTGACAAAAGAAAGGGCAAAGCAAAGGATTCTAGTAGTTTTGATCCTTTTTAATTAGTAGTAAATCTTCTAGAAAAGAAATACCATAAAAAAGTGACTTAATATTTAACATTTGTTGCCATTATGAACAAACCTATAGAACTTTTGAGCTATTTGGATAGGAAGTTTCTAAAGAATGGAAAATTAGAAATTTATAATCTCTTAGAAAAACTGCATATGGTTAAGTTAGCAAAGTTTAATGCTCTTATGCATCCTTCACTAGTATATCAATTTTATGCTTATTTAGGGAAGCATTATACATGCAAAGTAGGGGAAGTCGAGTTTGCATTCTAGATAAGCCAAACTAGTTAGGCTTGTGGGTAGCCTATATGTAGCCCGTACCTTTTTTTTATTTTTTATTAAAAATAATTCATTCATAAAAATAAAGGATCAAAAATTAAATCTTGAAAGTTAAGAAAGGCACCTTCAAAAGGACATTGGATTAATTTAAATTAAAAAATTATTTTTTATAAATTATAATTAATTAATTAATTTTTCTATTTTTTATAATAAGTTAATCAAATAAATATAAAAAATTATGTTAGGTCATTACATATTAGACTAGAAATTGAGTTGAATTAAGAAAATTTTGAAATGTTTGAAAAACTATAAAAAATATAAATAAAAAATAATTAAAACTATGAGGGCCAGCAAGCAAGCCTGTACAAACTTACCTATATAAACCTATGATGAAAACAAGCTTTATTATTTAAGCTCAGACCACTTCGTACTCATAGGCCTTAGGCCTGTTTTACATCCTTAAGAAGTAAGCCATGAAAAAATAAACTGAATTAAGAATAATTGTGAAAGGCTAGGAATTTAAATTGATAATAAAAGATTTAACTAATGCTTTTGGGATAGATTATGATAAGCCATGTATTGTTATTGGGGAAATTAAAGAATATTCTAAATGGGACCTAGTTAAATTTTTTTAGAAACATATTACCTTTAAATACTCAAATAACCAAGTTCAAAATGTTAGGTGAAGCAAAATGTTCATTTACTTCATTACACTCTTGCTAGATTTATTTCCTAAAAGGTTCAACATTATTCACATCGATAAAAATGAACTATTTGTCATATGGTGTATGAGGAAAAATATAAACTTCGACTTTTTATAACTTATGCTGAATTATATGCATAAAAATATGGATGTTAAATTTCTTCCATATGGAATGATTTTGATTACTATCTTTGACCAAAAGGGTATTAAGGTTGAGGATGAAGTTAAAGTCACCAAGTTCAAGGAAATCTCTAGGCTTGGTAAATTATATATGAAGTTAATGTCATACTACAAGATAAAGAATGCATAGAAAGGTGTCATTCTTCTAATTCCTCTCTTACTTACACCATATTTTATTTAAAACTATGATAGATTGCTTACACAAAATATAGATTGATATTTAAGGTGAATTTCATCACATTCATAGCTAATTGGATGAAATTCAAGGTAACCTTTTTTGACTTCGAAGTTGTTGCCATTGTTAAGGATGATAGTGATGAGGTGGAGAATGATGAAAAGATTGAAGAGGAGGATAAGGAGGAGATTGATGTTAGGGATGACTTAAATGATAGGATAGACGATTAGACGATACTTATCTTTAAGCCCTATTTTACTTAGGACTTTATTTTAGATATTTTGCTAATATTTCTATTTTTGTTAGATATTTTGGTACATATTTTGACTATTTTAGATTTTTTTGTTAGATATTTTGTGATTTATTATAGCGTATTACTTTCTTATGTATTTTTTTGCTTAATTCTTGTGGATTATGCCTTGCTATTGTTGTTTGATTGATGTCAAAATAGGAAGAGATTAATTGAGATTAGAATTAATTTGGATTACGCCTCTCATGCATAATTGTCAAATTTAATTGGGATAAAATCTTTAAAATGCATGGATGAATTAAGGGAGAGTGTCAAAGTGAGGGAAGCTTTGTTTTAATATTGACTAATCTTAAAATGGTTTGTCATTATCAAAATGAGAGAGATTGTTAGTCTTAGTCCCACTTAAAATGATAATTTTGATAATAACAAAACATTTTGATTTGTTTAACTATGTTTCAAAAACATTTGTTACAATAGACTTAAAGTAAAGCTTGAAGATTATTGAAAATCATTAATTAGCATCATTTTATTTTACCTAGGTTCAAAAAGGATTTAAATTGAAATAGGAGAAAATGTTTTCAAAAATTCAAGTCTTGTGTTAAATTATAGCTTTAGAAAGTTAGTATTATAATTAGGGCAAAATCATGTGATTTAGATTACAAAATTATTTTAGAAATGTTTTAATTGTAGTTGAAAATGATTTAATTTGTTTTGAAATTATTTTGATTCAAAATTACAAATTTGAAAGGAATTAGAAGTACTTCTCCCTATAGGATGGCCTCGAGAAATGCTTCATGAAGCATTTTCTGTGCTCCATTTCAAAATTGGAGTTTGACCCTAGGGAAATGTTTCATGAAGCATTTCATTTATTACAGTAAGTTATCTTGAGTAAAGAGAAATGCTTCGCAAAACATTTCACCCTTTGAAATTTGAATTTTTTCTAGCATATGAATCACTTTAAACCCTCTAAATTCAAATTTCACCCTATGTGACATATTTATAACAACTTTTTAGTGTGTCTAATGGATGTTTAAGGGTTCTAACTTCCATATAAAGCCTAGAATTCATTTTTAAACATTTACTAAGAGCATTTGTTGTTACATTGATACAAGTTTATCATTTTTGTGCTTTCCAATGATCAATATCCCATGAATATTCTAGATTCAAAATTTCTTTCCAAGCTTTTCAAGCATAATCAACTCTTAAGAGTTTTTGGGCTTATATTTCTTGTATTAAATACTCTTTCATTATGTTTATTTTAAGGTATCCTTAAGTTTTCTAAGAGTGAGACATTTTTTTATTTAGAGTATGTTTTAAGTGAGAAACTCACAAGAATTTGTTTGTAATAAAAAGAACATTATAAGAGGTTTCTTTAAGTGTTCAGATTAAACTTAAAAAGATAGTGAATTAATAAAATTCGATAAATTGTTTGATTTACAAAGGAAATAAGTTTCCATTGTAAGTTAAACATCCCAAAAATAACTTTTTATATGAACTTTTAGAAAAATGTTCAAAGCTGTTTAGTTGGCATTAAGGAAGTGACACTTCCCAAAAAGCAACTTCTTATGATTGTTTGGTTCAACTTTGAATTGCCTGAAAAGTATCAATAAAATGACTATTATATCATCAATATTATTATAATATAAATTAATAAATTTTAATTTTTATTAATTAAATATAGTAAAAATAATTTGCTTGGTTCAACTTTGAGCTTCTCAAAAAGTATCAATAAAATAATTATTATATTCTCAATATTATTATAATATAAATTAATAAATTTTAATTTTTATTAATTAAATTTAGTAAAAATAATTTTATCTTTATATTTATAAAGAATATATGAAGTAGAAATCACCTATGAAAAAGTTGGGTGAGCAATTTTCAATGCTTTATAAAAGTTTTATTTCTCTCAAATTGTTAGATAACGATCAATTAAATAACTCATCTTTTTTTTATTTCTTAAGAAATAAAATTTTTTGTGTTATTTTTATGAACTAAACGACTCTTAAGTAAAATAGGTTTAGCAACAAATATAATTTTTAGAATATTGGATCTTCAAGGTTAAATTATTATAATTTATTGCATTTAATCTATAACTCTATAATTTTTCTGCATAATTATTTGATATGTGCATGATGGTGTGCTAAATTAATTGACTTGCTTCCTTAAAAATTGATTGCCCCTAAACTAATTGTTTATTTAATATTTTCAAATGCTAATTAATTGAAAATTCTAATAAAAAATTGAATTAAATTTTAAAAACATAAAATGTTACTTGTGCATTTATTCTTGTTCAGTCATTTTGTTTTGCCCTTTCGTATTTTCTTGACCACATGGAGCAGTTTGTTATGGAATTGCTTCCAGGAAGGCCCCACCTGTGGAGGTGGCACCAGATAGCACACCTGAAACTCACTCCATAGGTGAAAACAAAGCAAATTACCGAAAAATTGAAGACAATCCGTGGGTTTTTCTATCAAACGATCCATCAGTCTACTAAAACAGCGAAATGGATATTAAATCAAAGCGACCAAAAATCCTTTGAAGCTATCATCATCCCCATATGGGGAAATTAATAACTGCAACCAAACCTCTCATCCTCCAATCAAAGCTTCTCTGTTTCTCTCTGCTCTATCTTTTCACCTCCATCTTTCTCGCTCTCTATACCACTTTGTCTCAATCCAAATGCCTCTTCCGATCATCGCCTTTCGATCCGATTCAGTCCTCCCTCTTCTCCTACCCTTCCTCCTATGGAGAGCACAAGTACGCAGTGTCAACTGCCCGTTCTACCTGCTCTTCTCCTATCTACTTTTCTGGTATTGTTTATGGTTGTTGATTTCTGTACAAAAACACGCATAAAACAATTGGTGAATTTCATTTTTCTGATCGAAATTTTGATTTCGGTTGTTGAATTCAGATTACGGTGATGTTTTGAAGGAGATCCAGAAATTCCGCCGGAATTCTTCGTATTCCTCTCGGATTCTGCGGTATATGCAGGGGAGTGCTAGTAGTTTTGGAGGAAATTTTACTACACAGAAGAGGTTTTCTTATTTTGATCATCAAGATGATGGCAGAGAAATTCCCTGTGGATTTTTGAAGAAATTTCCAATTACTCATTCAGGTCAGTCTCGCATGAAACCTTAATTCTCTTTTCTCTCTTTTTTTTCCTCCCCAGTTGTTCCTGTGTTTCTTTGTTTGCTTGAATGAGTGTCCTTTTTTTTCTTTTATAATAACGAATCATGAATTGAGCTCAATTCCCTACAAAAAAACACTTAACAAAAATGAAGCTTCTGTTCCTTATGAATTGCATTAATGAACACAGACAAAAGAAAGTTTTCTTAGCTGAATTTATCCTAAATTTTGGAGGCCATGAGGTTATTTACTAACTTCTTTTGTTAATAGATATCAGCCTATTTATGTTGAATTTTTTTTATCTTGATTCAGATCAAATTGCCATGGAAAAGTGTGATGGTCTGGTTGTAGTCTCCGCAATCTTCAATGACCATGACAAAATTCGGCAGCCGAAGGGCCTTGGATCCAAAACCCTTGATATTGCATGTTTCTTCATGTTTATAGATGAACTTACACTCAAAGGGCTTCACTACCATGGCTTGATTTCAATGCAATCTAGTGATTACAAGGTAGGAGTATGGAGGATTGTGAAGGTTTCGAGTGAGTATTTGTATGAGAACCCTGCATTGAATGGTGTCATACCTAAATATTTAGTCCATAGATTATTCCCGAATTCGAAATTCAGCATTTGGATGGACGCGAAGATGCAGTTGATGGTCGATCCATTGTTGTTGATTCATTCACTTATTATATCAGAGAATGCAGACATGGCTATATCAAAACATCCAATTTATGTTCATACAATGGAAGAAGCAATGGCGACTGCAAGGTGGAAGAAATGGTGGGATGTCAACGCCTTGAAAAAGCAAATGGAGACATATTGTGAAAATGGTCTCCAACCATGGAGTTCTAAGAAGCACCCTTATGTCTCAGGTATATGCATCTAAACACTTTTATCAATTTTTTTCAAAATAAAATCTTTGTTGCGTAAAGGAAACAAATGATGGCACAATTTGGACTTGTTTTGTAAATGGTTTTTTTAATATTTTTTTGCTGGTTTGACCATTTTTGATTGATTTACTTGTTAATAGGTTGGTTTTGATATTTAGCAATTAATTAATAAAATCAATTTATTACCTTTCAAAATGTCATTTTGAAAGAGCTACTATTAGCTGATTAACTTGTAAAAAAGAATAAATTACTTCTAATTAATTTTAATATTTTCAACTTTGTCCTTTTTTAAAAAAACCCAAAGTACTCATATTAATTTCTTAAAAGAAAATTTAATAATTATTAAAATTATACTAATTTAATTTTAAAGATATACATAATATATAATAAATTATAATAATATATTATTTATAAAAAAATCCTAAAATAAAAAAATAAAATAACTCATAAAATATACTCATATCCTTATTTATCATTTTACATACATATAAATAATTAATTATAAATAACTAATTTTATCAAATATTTTTATTTAAATAGTTAATTTAATTAGTTGATTAAATCAGTTAATATAATCAGGTTTCAACTAAAAAATTAATTAAATCAACTAACAACTAACAACTAATTAAATCAATTAATTATTTCAACCATCAACTAATTGTCAAATTAGGTCTTTGTATTAGGATAGTGGCTAGTGAGCATTTAGAACTATCAGGAGTACTGTGGTTTAGGTTTCTTAAGAAAAAGTTTTGAAAAATATTTTTCAATTTTTCGGTATTTGATATAGTATTCAAAACAATAATGTTATAGGCCCTAAATGAAATTTAAAATTAAGTTTTAAATATAAGTTAGGGATTGCCTGATAAAATAAATTTATAAAACTCAATTTAAAAAATATAAAAGATTTAAAATTTAATTTCAAATTATATATATAGTATCTTTTTATTCAAAAAGCACGATTTTAGTCAATGAAAAATGCAAAATTGACAGAGGCGAGTAACTTCTTCTGCTACATGCAGAGGTTACTGTTAACGAGTGTTGTATATATAATTTCTAAAGATTTCCTTTCTCGTGTATTTTTTGTCCAAGTAGAAAAACCTTAACTATTGCAAGATTTTCCTCGACTGACCTTACAATGAAGAACGAGGCGTGAAAGATTGCAAATTTCTTGAGATGGCTTGTGCTTGAAAAATGATATCCATTGTAATATTTTCGTCAACAGACCTTGCAATTCCTTAAGAATGAGGTTGTAAAAGATTGCAACTTTCTTGAGATAGCTTGTGCTTGAAAAAGTAGGCAAATTATTGGTCAAATTATAAATTACAATTATGTTCAATTCTTCCAAAGCATATATATACAGTCCTGTATCTTATAATGTAAGGGAGTACCATAATTGATTTTTAATGACTTCATTTTTGCAAGTCTACTCAATGTATTTTCATAAATGTGGAATTGTGCGCTTTATTTGCACATGATTGTTTTAAATACGTGAAAGACTTTATATTCCACCATTCTAAAATAAATATAATAGGGATCATAACTCCTGAGGTGGCATTTGGTTCACGGAATTTTACATTCTAAGGAAAGTGTACATTTATGAGAATGTGATTCTTGGGAATTTAATTAACAGGAATATAATATTCCTATATTTGGTTCACTATAAATTTTTCTAGAAATATTTTAATATTACATTCTCATTCTATAGGAATTTAAGATACCCACTTCCCCTATGTGATTGTTAGGTTAAAAAGATTTCTGGGAATGTGACATTCCCGAATATCCTTTTTCAAATCTTGAACCAAATATGGAAATGTAATATTCTCTTAAAACATTTTCGAAAATGTTAAAAATATTTTACGGACAAAACGCGACCTAAATGTTTTGTTTTAGAATAGGGAAGGCTCGTCTAAGGAGGGTTTAATAGCTTGGAAGCCTCGTGATAAAAAAATGTTTATTATCTAAGTTTCATCATTCTTGAAAACATAGGGGGATTAGTGTCTCAAAGTCAAGCATAGAAAGTTGAAAGCTACATTATTAGAAAAATTAAACCATCCACTCAAAGATAATTAAGATTATCAAGCTGTAGTTCTTCTAAAGTATGCCATGAAAACTTACGGATAGATGAGTCAGATCTGTCATTACAACGCATTATACTCGTGAATTATTACTATTTGCTTAGCTGTACTTGTGGGTGCTTCTGTTAGTTGAGATGAAGCAATGAACTTGAAAGATATGGACATCTTTTTTTTTTTTTTTAGGCTGTGCTTCTATAATATTCCAGTATCAAAAAGGAAGAAAGGTGCCATACTTGCATACATTAAATTTTAATTTTTCAATTATCACCACCTAATAAAGATGGATGTTTAAATTATTTTCTTGGTCCCAAAGTAGAAAGTTGATTCATGAGAAGTGGTCCTAAGGCTTTGGCCATGTCATTTCACAATTCTCAAAGCATTGAACTGTGAGTTCACATGCAGGCGTTGTGACATTCTTCTGCCAGAAGAGCACCGTCACAAAGGTTGTTATTTTTCAGTGATAGGAGACAAATAAATATAAGAGTTTTTATTTTAATTTTATTACACGTAAAAAAATAATTTAATATTTTACTGCATATAAAAATTTGTATTGATTGCTTTCTTTTTAATATAACAAGAATAGATAACACGAAAAGAGGAACATCTAAATTCAACAAAAGTTGCACAGTTAAATTGCGAATCGTTCAAATAAAGTTTTCTGAAAAATTTAAAACTTTCTTAATGACCACATGAGAACTTATTTTGTTTATATAGCGTACATAACTTACGTATATATACATATATATATGCCCAACATGAATATGTATATAACTGCAAGTTTAAACAATGGAAAGCTGATATTTGGAATAGAAAAATCATTACAAGAGATGACAAGTTTATGGGTGCTAGTATTCATAAAATTTGATCCGTGAGAGAAAATTTTAAGGACATCTTACATGAAATTAATTAGTTGCAAACATGACATGAATAATTAATTCATTTGAATATTTAAATTTAATTGGTATAAATTTCATCACGTAAATATTTCTTCTATGACTTGAAATTTGTATTTAAGAACCATACTATGTGTATCGGTATTAATGATCTATTATTATACGATTGGTCATCTAACAATTATGAAATATATCTATTCATACTAATACAGATAATTTAATTTGTTGACAGATGTGCCGGACAGTGCTCTAATATTAAGGAAGCATGGGTTGGGTAATAACCTATTCTCTTGCCTTATGTTTAATGAGCTAGAGGCATTTAACCCTAGAGATCAATTGGCATTTGCATTTGTAAGAGACCGTATGAATCCTAAGCTGAAGATTAACATGTTTGAAGTCGAAGTTTTTGAACAAGTGGCTGTGGAATACAGGCACAATCTCAAGCCCAGTGGTGGGACCATTGCCAATAAAGTGTCCAGAACTAAAAGAACCAAAAGAGCAGACCCCGATTTGTTGTATGTTAATGGCAGCTGCTGCGGTAGGTGCCAGAAGTACCTTTCTACAATGTGGAGTAAATCCAATGATTGATATTCAGAAGCCGGGAAATAATTATATATTAAGAGCAAAGCAAAGGACAACAAAAGGAAAAGATAGAAAAAGAAACTCATATTTGGTTGTCTATGGAGATAAACATTGAAAAAATGAAAGGCGCAAAGGAGAATTAAAGAATTAATTCTTTCTTTAGACAAGAAAAGCTGACAACCTGTCCAGGCAGACGAGAATGTTCCTTCCAAATTCCACATGCTGGTTTGCTTTTGATTTTTTCTACTTTGCTAAATTTTGTTCTTTTCTTTAACAAGTGCTAAATTCTTTTCTTACGAATTGTTGTAAAGTTGAGAACACAGTGGAATTATCTGCATACCCCTTCTCTATACTTTATTCTTTTTCTTTCATTTCTTTTTACGAGTTTGAGTATAATTGAACAGCTTTTTTTTTAACGGCAATTAAGTAGCATTTTTATAGTGGTATTATCGGATGGACTAGTTAATGCTGTGATACAAATCTTGTGGATCTTGCATAGTAAAAAAAATGATTTAAAGTTTAAATGTTATGTTTGGTATAATTTTAATTAAACTATCATTTACCTTTTTAAGTTGAAACCTCACTTCCCAATCACCATCTTTATGTAGAAAAAGAGAGTCAAGAAGTAATTTTTTTTTTTAAACAAATGGGCAAAGCCCAGCATTCCAGACAAAAATTCATCTCCATACGAGCTAATAGAAGATTAGCGCTATCCTTAGGAGGATAATACAGGTGTATTTGTCAGCTACTCTATTCTAATCAGGGTGGATATGCTTGGAGGCTAAGGCAACCAACGTTTAAGAGGGGATAAATGGAGTGTTTTGAAAATTTTCACTTTCTTTTGAAAACTTATAATTTTGAAAAGTCATAAGGATAATTTTAATTCAAACAAATTCAAAAAGGCTTTATAAAAATGTTTGCGTTCAAGATATAAAAATTTAAAGAATTAATACTAATTAACTCAATCAATTATAAATAAACAAATTATTAAAAAATAATTTCAAGATAATTTAATGAAAATATTTACATACAATATATAATAATTTAATATATTTGTACAAAACAACTCAATTATATATAGATAAAAAATCAAGAAGTATATATATAAATAAATTTCTTTTTCAACCATTCAATCTTCTAAGAATCAACATAATCTTTAAAACACAATGTATGCAACAGATAACATGAATGAAGATAAAACACATAACCAAATATATATAGAGCAAGGGAAGACAGTTCAAATATAAGGATTTATAATAGTTTTTTTTTTAAAATATCTTCTTTAAGATATATATTCACTTTCTAAATTTTCTAAACTTATATTTCAATGTATTATTCCTTCAAGTTTTAACTAATATTTGAAGACATTTTACAATCTCTTTTTTTTAATACAATTAAGTCCCTTTGAGATTTCTTGCTCAAAGCTCATAATCTCCGAGAGATGCCTCATTTTTTATTTTCTTGGAATTCCTCACCTAAAATATAATAAAAATTGATACAAAATAAAGAACAATTTAAATAAACTCCCTCATAGAGTGAATAAAATAAATAAAATACTTAGAGTAAAAGAATTTCAAAATGAAGCGCTCAAATTATAATTTTGATGAAAGAAGGAGTAAATGATGTTAAACAATAAATTTCATATTCTCTATATGTTGTATTTGATATTTCTTAACTTTTATAAGAAGCTTAAAATGATTTATAACCATTTGAAACACTTGGGAATAAAAACTAGTCATTTTTTATGTCACTTTGTAAAATTTTCATACCAAAGGCCATCCAAAAGTTAACAGTAAACTATTAAGCTAGTAAAATCTAATATCAAATTTAAAATATTATAACTTTTTCATGTCAAGCCTATTTTGAGCAAACAATCTATTGTTGAAAAAGGTATTTAAGGCTACTTTTAAATGGAACTAGTTTTATGCCCATATATTACGTATTTTTTAAGATATAATTAAAAAAAGGATAAAGGTTAGAAAAGTTTGGATGTAGAGATAAATTTTAAAACTCAACTTAAAAAATTTGTAACTCTTTCATATCTTAATCATTTTAAACAAATTATCTATCCATTGAAAACTTTTTTTAATTTATTTTCACATAAAAAAGTTCCACAATTAAACAACATATAGTTTATGATATATGATAAATAAAAAAAAGTAAAGGCCATAAAAGACCAGAATTCAAAAAACTAATTTTTAAAATCAAATTGAAAAATTCATAATTTTTCTATATCTTAATTATTTTAAGCAAATAACTTGTTTCACATGAAAAAAGTTTCATAATTAATTTATGAGATATGATCAAAGCTCAAAATTGAAAAGATTGAAAAGCCCATATTTTATTAGTTTTTTGAAGTGTTTCATAAGTTATCTTGTAAAAACATGATTGTAAGCTATTTAAAAAAATACATTTGATCAAGTAGAAATTTTAAAACACGTTTGAGCTCCATATCATAGAAAACTCTAATTTTCAAGAAAGTTTAAACCTAAAGTGAAAAACTATACTAATAAAATTCTTGCACTTTTTTTAATGTTTCCAATTTTTCAATCTTTAAGTTTTTCAATATCTGGATATTATCTTTTTTCCTTGAATTTCTTCTTTTTCCTTCTTAAGTTATGAATGACAAAGGGTTTGTTTAGTTTTCTATTTTTAAAAATAATTTTCTATTTTTAAAAATAAAAGAGCCTATTTGGCAACCTATTTTTAAAAATTATTTTTAAAAACTATTATCTAAATGTGTAACTTAAAAACAGAAAAATAGAAACAACTTTTAGTTGTTTTCTAAATTTATTTTCTTATTTTGAATGTTAATTTTATAATTAAATAAAATATTTCTTTATTTACAATATCAATCATCCTTTAATCTTGATTTTTCTTCAATTCAAAAATAATTTTTGAAAATAAGAAAATAATTTTTAAAAACATAAAAATAAAAAATATATCCAAACACACCTAAAATCTTCCATTGATTTGCTTCAATTTTAGTTCTTCTTTTTTTTATTGGAGTTTCTCATATAAGGTTCATAAACTTTGCAATTCATATAGTTATTCCATTGTATCATATAATGATATTGATATGCTTAATTCATATATAAAATATATAACAAATTAGTATAACAATATGCATAATTATTATATCATGTTTCTTAATCAACCATAACATAACATGTTTAGTATAATTTATATAAGATATAACACTTTTAGCACAAAGACATGCAATGCTATTATAACATTCATTTGTTTTCATCAAAACCTATCATTTAAAAGTGTAAGGTTAACAATCTTTTCTTTTTTATGATAACAAATAACCAAAGGAAAATATATTTGAAATAATGATTCATTGTAATAAACACACAAATATATCAAAGTATTATACATATAGCATATTTTTCTATTCATCTTCTTCTCCTCTTATTTGATATCAACAAGATGGATAAGTAATGAAGTAAGTGATGTCATTAATTATCTTTTCCTTTTGTTTTCATCATCATCTCTTTCTTTTTCTTCTCTCTAAAAAGATAAAAATAGCTCAAAAGATAAATATCATTAAAAGCAAAACTATTCATTTTCTAAAACCAAAGGCATATATCATATAATCTAACAAAATTATCAAGTATTTCATGTTAAGATTATGAAAAACATTCACCAAATAAAAGAATAAAAGGATATAACATTTTACTTTCTTCCTTTAGGTAAGCATAAGATAGAAATGTAATGTGTACAAACATTCAAAGCCTTTTATATCAAGAGAAATGTGAGTCATTATATAGATCAAATAATTGCAAAACTCCCTTCAAGTCATACTATCAATTTTATCAAAAGTTATAATTAACAAAATGACCATAAGTGCCACATTAAAAGCATATCGTATGAACACTTTCAAACTCTATATAATAGGTTTTTGCTTTTACTTTAAAGTCAACAGGTAACTTTTCCCTTAAATCAATCTCCACACAAATTCTAGCATGTTTTCCTTATGCATATTCTACAGTAATAGCATCAACCATCAAGGTTTTTCCTACTCTATTCCCTAAAAAAGTAAGGAACTTTACATGATAAAGATGAATAGGAAGATGATCCACACAACCACCTAATCAATCTAAGCTTACCCCAAATCAAAATTAGATCCCATTGTCTTATTATTAGATAATGATCATAAATAAACCATGTACTGCTAGTTAAAGCAAACTCATAGTTTGAGTATTCGTTAAACATCACTAAAAAAAACTTATTCATAAGATCAATAATATTTAACACTTTATCTTGCACCCACAACTGATATAATTTATTTTTTAGTGCTTTGAAACCTATTTTCTTACCTAAAAGTTTAATAATTAAAGATTGTTATCATGAACTACTCATCCTTTCCTCATCACTTTGAGATATAACAAACATAGGACATGGTCTACCTTTATTTGTTCCCTTAATAATTTCAAAGCCACTAAATTCATCATTAGATTCATTATTTTGCTTGCCTGACTTCTTCGAAACTTTTCTAAACTAAACACCAATTGCATTCATCACATTATCCTTACCCACCAAACATACATTCTACTTTTTCTGTATAACACTACTTCCACCATGTTCCTCTTCCAACATAGTATTCGTATAATGTCTTAAGCCCTACTCTCTTTTTGTTCACCATTGCTTTGTATTTTTAATATTCTTTTAACTCTGGTTCAATAGATCCACTTCTTCCTTTGTACCTCCTTTTTCATCCACCATGCAAAACCATATAAAAAAACTTTACGAAAACCCTAGTAGAGCTCTCACGATCAAGTTGACTAGGTGTTTTTTGTTTTGACATTAAACAAATTATTAATTGTTAAATTAATATAACCTCTCAGGTTACATGATTTAGTATTATCCAAAATTTTATGTACAAAAATATTATACATATATTGAAAGTGGGATTTAAAATTGGATTTTGAAATTTTTACATCTATTTAATTGAGTTTTACAAATTTATCTTATCATCTTATATTTAATTGATAATTTTTTATTTGTATTCAAAATCTAAATTCCACTTTCAACGTATATGATATTACTGTTATACGTGGCATATTGGAAGTTAAAGAATAATAGTCCTGCCAACAGATTTTGATGGTGTACGCAGAAACAACATGATTTCAATGGGAAATGCTACCATCCACCTAAATTTTATTTGATTAAGGATTTCTCATGTAGAAAAAAAATGAGAATAAAATGTCTTTTAATTGAAACGAAAAGTACTAAATATCAAATGCCTTTTATAGATAAAATAACAACTTGCAGTTTGGACTTGTTTATTTCATAGTTCATACCTATTACCTCTTTCTAGAAAGATTTATTGTCAGCACGCTGAATTACATCACTTCTAAGAGAATATTACAAGTTTAGAGCAGACGATTAGTTTGCAATGTCAATTCTCACCATTTTAAGCACATCAAAAGAAATAGACGCTAAAATACATTCACATAAATATTATTATGTAAATTCTTTACTCAAATTTCATAAAATCAGTATAGATTTGAGCTGTGTTTACACTCTCCATCCGCCTAAATATTTATCCAAAATGTTTGTTACTCACAAAATTCATGAGAATTGTTTCGCACTACTGGCTGGTAATGACTTCTCCTTATAATTTGAATGTCAATTAAAATTATACAGGAAATAATAATAATAAAAGATTAAATCAAGATATATAATTAATAAGTATGAATTTTTATAATTTTATTATTCTTCAAAAGATTATTAATTAATTCAGACGTAAAATAGATGTGAATTTTGCACACTCTTTATTTAGATACTGAGTCTTGACAATGAAATGGAGTTGAAAATATGACAGAATGCTTGTATAGTATGAGTATTATCGAATCAATAACCTTTAAAATTAAGTGGGGAAATAACATAAATGATCCGCATAGAATGGAAGTCCAAACAAGATTCGGTGATAGGCATGGTTGCCATTGTCTTTTGAAATAAGGAATATAAATTTTTGCTACGTTATTTTTAAATTTTCAAAATTTAAAGTAATGTAATATATTTTAAAATTATTAAATTAAAATTATTCAATTATAGTTATTTATTTTTTAATGAATATGATTAGATAATTTCAATCAAATAACTTTTAAAATTATTAAATCATCTGAATTTTAAAATTCTTAATGTACCGTAGAATTCATCAAATTTATTATATCAGCATTTAAAAGAATTATATCTACCTCCGCCTATTTATCTAATTTTTTCTTTCTATAGGATCTTTTTTTAAAAAAAAAAAATTGAGAGCCTAGGCCCTTCCAAAAAAAGTATAGGTTCTATTTTAATTTTAAAGGTTTCTGTGCATGCCAAATTATGGATGGCGTCTTATATCCCCAAGTTCTACTACATGAATTGTTTATCCTCTCATTTTATTTTAAATAATCAGACGTCATTTACTTGATTTTTGTTAATGAGTTTAAAAAAACTTAATAATAAAACATATATTTTTATTTTTATATTATATAAATATAATATAATATATAAAAAATTCAGTTAGTTGATAATTGTATTAAAATTACAAGAAATAGTATGATGTTTGGGTTGGAATAATTAGTTTATAGCATATACCACTCTTTAATAAATATAACTATTAGTATCATTTGATAATTATGTAGATATTTTTAACAGATTTAATGATTATAGAAAAAATTATATTGATATTGATAAATAAAATAAAATAATTTTTTTTTATATATATATGACATATATGTTTTGATAAGATTTTATAACTTAAATAATAAAATATTCCGTAAAATTTGCGCAAACTTAATTATGGTATGCGTTCCTAATTCATAGTAATAAATTGAAATATTATTATTTATTTTATGATATTTATATATATTAAAATTTTAAATTTATTTTAAGAATTAAAGTGATTAAATTGTTAGATAACACATATCAAATATCATTTGAAATAAATGGGTTCAACCAAAAATTTGAATTTCTAATTTTTAAAATATTGAAAATTATGAAAGATAACAATTAGAGCATATCAATATTTCATTTGTTTTAATAGAAAATATTTTGTATAAAAATATAATTATAAATAAAAAATAATTAATATATTTAATATTAAATATACTAAATTTTATAAAAAATAGCTTTTCAAAAAGAATAAAATTATTTTTTTCTTATTATAATTTTAAAATTATTTTTTTAGTCATGGCGTCCCTTCATTTATTTGGAGAGATAAAATTTCCATTAGAAAAATATCACAAAAAAACAAACCAACAGAAACATCTCGAGTTTGTTATGGAATTGCTTACAATAAGGCCCCACCTGCGGAGATGGCCGTAGATGGCACTCCCGAAACACACTGCACAAGTGAAAACGAAGAAAATTACCGGAAAGTTCAAGACCATCCGTGGGTTTTTCTCTCTGTTCTATCTTTTCACCTCCATCTTTCTCGCTCTCTATACCACTTTGTCTCAATCCAAATGCCTCTTCCGATCATCGCCTTTCGATCCGATTCAGTCCTCCCTCTTCTCCTACCCTCCCTCCTATGGAGAGCACAAGTACGCAGTGTCAACTGCCCGTTCTACCTGCTCTTCTCCTATCTACTTTTCTGGTATTGTTTATGGTTGTTGATTTCTGTACAAAAACACGCATAAAACAATTGGTGAATTTCATTTTTCTGATCGAAATTTTGATTTCGGTTGTTGAATTCAGATTACGGGGATGTTTTGAAGGAGATCCAGAAATTTCGCCGGAATTCTTCGTATTCCTCTCGGATTCTGCGGTATATGCAGGGGAGTGCTAGTAGTTTTGGAGGAAATTTTACTACACAGAAGAGGTTTTCTTATTTTGATCATCAAGATGATGGCAGAGAAATTCCCTGTGGATTTTTGAAGAAATTTCCAATTACTCATTCAGGTCAGTCTCACATGAAACCTTAATTCTCTTCTCTCTTTTTTTTTCTCCCCAGTTGTTCCTGTGTTTGTTTGTTTGCTTGAATGAGTGTCCTTTTTTTTCTTTTATAATAATGAATCATGAATTGAGCTCAATTCCCTACAAAAAGCACTTAACAAAAATGAAGCTTCTGTTCCTTATGAATTGCATTAATGAACACAGACAAAGAAAGTTTTCTTAGCTGAATTTATCCTAAATTTTGGAGGCCATGAAGTTATTTACTAACTTCTTTTGTTAATAGATATCAGGCTATTTATGTTGAATTTTTTTCTCTTGATTCAGATCAAATTGCCATGGAAAAGTGTGATGGTGTGGTTGTAGTCTCCGCAATCTTCAATGACCATGACAAAATTCGGCAGCCGAAGGGCCTTGGGTCCAAAACCCTTGATAATGTTTGTTTCTTCATGTTTATAGACGAAATTACACTCAAAGGTCTTCACTACCATGGCTTGATTTCAATGCAATCTAGTGATTACAAGGTAGGAGTATGGAGGATTGTGAAGGTTTTAAGTGAGTATTTGTATGAGAACCCTGCATTGAATGGTGTCATACCTAAATATTTAGTCCATAGATTATTCCCGAATTCGAAATTCAGCATTTGGATGGACGCGAAGATGCAGCTGATGGTCGATCCATTGTTGCTGATTCATTCACTTATTATATCAGAGAATGCAGACATGGCTATATCAAGACATCCAATTTACGTTCATACAATGGAAGAAGCAATGGCAACTGCAAGGTGGAAGAAATGGTGGGATGTCAACGCCTTGAAAAAGCAAATGGAGACATATTGTGAAAATGGTCTGCGACCATGGAGTTCTAAGAAGCACCCTTATGTCTCAGGTATATGCATCTAAACACTTTCATCAATTTTTTTCAAAGTAAAAATCTTTGTTGCATATAGGATAGAAATGATGACACAATTTGATTTGGAATGACTTTTTACTTATTTGACCATTTTTAGTTGATTAACTTATTAATAAGTTAATTTTGATATTTGATAATTAATTGATTAAATTAATTGATTATCTTTCAAAAAATTATTTTGAAAGCTCTAGTGGTATTAGCATTTTCAATTAACTATTAGTTGATTGATTTATAAAAAAATTAAATTATCATTAATTAATTTTTATATTTTCAACTTTATTCTTTCTTAAAAAATTAAAGCACTCATATTAATTTCTTGAAAGAAAATTTAATAATAATAAAAATTATATTAATTTAATTTTAAATAAATATTTAATATATAACAAATTATAATAATATATTATTTATAAAAAATTATTAAAATAAAAGGAATATTCAGATAACTCATAAAATATACTTATGTCTTTATTTATTATTTTATATAAAAATAATTAATTATAAACAATTGATTTTATCAAATATTTTTATTCAAATAGTTAATACAATTAATTAATCAAATCAACTAATATAATCAACTATCAACTAATAATTAATTAAATTAGTTAATCATTATAATTATCAATTAATTACTAAAGTCCTTTGTATTAGGGTAGTGGATAGTGAGCATTTAGAATTATAAGGAGTACTGTGGTTTTAATTTCTTAAAAAAAAGTTAAAAAAATATTTTTCAATTTCCCGGTGTTTGATGTAGTATTCAAGACAATAATACTATAGGCCCTAAATGAAATTTAAAATTAAGTTATAAATATAAATTAAGGATTGTTCATTATTATAAGGTGATGAGATAAATTTGTAAAATTTAATTTAATAAATATAAAAAATTTAAAATGTAATTTCAAACCCTACTTTTGGTACATATACAGTATCTTTGTATTCTAAAAGCACGATTTTAGTCAATGAAAAAGGCAAAATTGACCGAGGATAGTAACTTCTGCTACATAACAGATATTACTATTAATGGGTGTTGTATATATAATTTTTAAAGATTTTCCATTCTCGTACATTTTTTGACCAAGTGGAAAAACCTTAACTATTGCAAGATTTTCCTCAACTGACCTTACAATTAAGATCTAGGTGTGAAAGATTGCAAATTTCTTGAGATGGCTTGTGCCTGAAAAATGATATCCATTGTAGTATTTTCGTCAACAGACCTTGCAATTCCTTCAGAATGAGGTTGTAAAAGATTGCAACTTTCTTGAGATAGCTTGTGCTTGAAAAAGTAGGCAAATTATTGATCAAATTATAAATTATAATTATGTTCAGTTATTCCAAAGCATATATATATACAGCCCTGTATCTTAAATGTACGGCAGTACCATTATTGATTTTTACTGACTTCATTTTTGCAAGTCTACTCAATGTATTTTAATAAATGTGGAGTTGTGCACTTTATCTGCACATGATTGTTTTAAATACGTGAAAGACTTTATATGCCACCGTTCTAAAATAAATATAATAGGGATCATAACCCTGAATAGGGAAGGCTTGTCTAAGGAAGGTTTAATAACTTGGAAGCCTCGTGATAAAAAATTGTTTATCGTCTAAGTTTCATCATTCTTGAAAACATAGGGGGATTAGTGTCTCAAAGTCAAGTCTAGAAAGTCAAAACCTACGTTATTAGAAAAATTAAACCATCCACTCAAAGATAATTAAGATTATCAAGCTGTAGGTTTTTCTAAAGTATGCCATGAAAACTTACTGATAGATGAGTTAGATCTGTCATTACAACGCATTATACTCGTCAATTATTACTTTTTGCTTAGCTGTACTCGTGGGTGCTTCTGTTAGTTGAGATAGAGCAATGAACTTGAAAGATATGGGCATCTTTTTTTTTTTTTTTTTAAGGCTGTGCTTCTATAATATTCCAGTATCAAAAAAGAAGAAAGGTGCCCTACTTGCATGCATTGAATTTTAATTTTTCAATTATCGCCGCCTTGTAAAGATGGATCTTTAAATTATTTTCTTGGTCCCAGCGTGGAAGAGTTGATTCATGAAAAGTGGTCCGAAGGCTTTGGCCACGTCATTTCACAATTCTCAAAGCATTGAACTGTTAGTTCACATGCAGAGGTTGTGACATTCTTCTGCCAGGAGGGCAACGTCACATAGGCTCTCTCTGCTGTTTTTCAGTGGTAGGAGACAAATAAATATAAGATTTTTTATTTTAATTTTATTACATGTAAAAAATAATTTTATATTTTACTGCATATAAAAATTTGTATTGTTTGCTTTCTTTTTAATATAACGAGAATATATAACTCGAAAAGAGGAACATCTAAATTCAACAAAAGTTGTACAGTTAAATTGCGAACCGTTAATGTAGAATTTTTCAGAAAAATTTAAAGCTTTCTTAATGATCACATGAGAACTTATTTTGTTTATATAGCATATATATAACTTACGGATATATATATATATATATATACACACACGTATATGTATATGCCTAACATGAATATGTATAATAGAATTTTACAGTCAACGGAAATCTGACTATTTGGAATAGAAAAATCATAAAATTTGATAATTAAAGGGTTTCATTCCGCGAGAGAAAATTTTAAGAACATCTTACATGAAATTAATTATCTATAAACATGACATGAATAATTAATTCATTTAAATTTGTAAATTTAATTGGTAGAAATTTAATCACGTAAATATTTCTTCTATAACTTGAAAGTTGTATTTAAGAATCATACTATATATATCGGTATTAATGATTTATTATTATATGATTGGTCATCTAACGGTTATGAAATATATCTATTCATACTAATACAATAATTTAATTTGTTGACAGATGTGCCAGACAGTGCTCTAATATTAAGGAAGCATGGGTTGGGTAATAACCTATTCTCTTGCCTTATGTTTAATGAGGTAGAGGCATTTAACCCTAGAGATCAATTGGCATTTGCATTTGTAAGAGACCGTATGAATCCTAAGCTGAAGATTAACATGTTTGAAGTCGAAGTTTTTGAACAAGTGACAGTGGAATACAGGCACAATCTCAAGCCCAGTGGTGGGACCATTGCCAATAAAATGTCCAGAACTAAAAGAACCAAAAGAGCAGACCCAGATTTGTTGTACGTTAATGGCAGCTGCTGCGGTAGGTGCCAGAAGTATCTTTCTACGATGTGGAGTAAATCCAATGATTGATATTCAGAAGCCGGGAAATAATTATATATTAAGAGCAAAGCAAAGGACAACAAAAGGAAAACATAGAAAAAGAAACTCATATTTGGTTGTCTATGGAGATAAACATTGGAAAAATGAAAGGCGCAAAGGAGAATTAAAGAATTAATTCTTTCTTTAGACAAGAAAAGCTGACAACCTGGTCCAGGCAGACGAGAATGTTCCTTCCAAATTCCACATGCTGGTTTGCTTTTGATTTTTTTCTACTTTGCTAAATTTTGTTCTTTTCTTTAACAAGTGCTAAATTCTTTTCTTACGACTAGAAAACAATTTTTGTAAAGTTGAGAACACAGTGGAAGTATCTGCATACCCTTCTCTATACTTTATTCTTTTTCTTTCATTTCTTTTTACCAGTTTCAGTATAATTAAATAGCTTTTTTTTTAACGGTAATTAAATAGCATTCTTATAGTGGTACTATCGGATGGACTAGTTAATGCTGTGATACAAATCTTGTGGATCTTGCATAGTAAAAAAAAATGGTTTAAAGTTTAAATGTTATGTTTGGTATAATTTTAATTAAACTATCATTTAGCATTTTAAGTTAAAGCCTCACTTCCCAATCACCATCTTTATGTAGAAAAAGAGAGTCAAGAAGTAATTTATAAAAAAAAAAAAAACAGATGGGCAGGGCCCAGCGTTCCATATAAAAATTCATTTCCATATCAGCTAATAGAAGATTAGCGCTATCCTTAGGAGGATAGTACAGGCGTATTTGTCAGTTACTCTATTCTAATCAAGGTAGGTATACTTGGAGGCTAAGGCAACCTACGTTTAAGAGGGGGATAAATTGAGTATTTTAAAATTTTCATAAATTTTAAAACTTTCTTTTGAAAATTTATAATTTAAAAAAGTCATAAGGATAATTTTAATTTAAACAAATTCAGAAAGACTTTAAAAAAATGTTTTTACTTAAGATATAAAAATTCAAATAATAAATACAAATTAAGTCAATCAATTATAAATAAACAAATTATCAAAAAATAGTTTCAAGATAATTTAATGAAAATATTTGCATACAACATATAATGATTTAATGTATTTGTACAAAGCAACTCAATTATATATAGATAAAAAATTAAGAAGTATATGCATAGGTAGATTTCTTTTTCAACCATTTAATCTTCCAAGAATCAGCATAATCTTTAAAACACAATGTATTCAACAAATAACATTAATGAAGATAAAACACATAATCAAATATATATAGAGTAAGGAAAGAGAGTTCAAATATAAGAATTTATAATAGTTCTCTTTTAAATATCTTCTCCAAGATATATATCCATTCTTTAAGTTTTCTAAACTTGTATTTTAATCTATTATCCATTCAAGTTTCAACTGGCATTTGAAGAAATCTTACAATCTTTTTTTTTCAATACAATTAAGTCCCTTTGAAATTTCTCACTCAAAGCTCATAATCTCCAAAAGATACCTCATTTTTTATTTCTTTAAAATTCCTCACCTAAAATATAATAGAAATTGATGCAAAATAAAGAGCAATTTAAATAAACTCCTTTATAAAGTGGATGAAACAAATAAAATACTTAGAGTAAAAAAATTTCAAAATGAAGCACTCAAATTATGATTTTAATGAAAGAAGAAGTAAATAATGTTAAATAATGAATTTCATATTCTCTATTTGTTGTATTTGATATTTATTAACTTTTATAAGAGGTCTAAAATGATTTATAATCATTTGAAACACTTAGGAATAAAAACTAGTCATTTTTTATGTTGCTTTGTAAAATTTTCACACCAAAAGCCATCTAAAAGTTAATAATCAACTGTTAGAATTATAACTGCCAACTATTAAGCTAGTAAAATATAATATCAACTTTAAAATATTATAACTTTTTCATTTCAAGCCCGTTTGAACAAATGATTTATTGTTGAAAAGGTATTTGAGACTACTTTCAAATGGAATTAGTTTCATGCTCGTATATTATGTATTTTTTGAGATATAATTAAAAAAAGGGTAAAGGTTAGAAAAGTTTGGGTGTAGAGATAAATTTTAAAACTCAATTTGAAAAAATTGTAACTCTTTCATATCTTAATAATTTTAAGCAAATTATCTATCCATTGAAAAAATTTTGAGTTTACTTTCACATGAAAAAAGTTCCACAATTAAACAACATATAGTTTATGATATATGATCAAAAAAATAAGTAAAGCCCATAAAAGATTGGAATTCAAAAAACTATTTTTTAAACTCAAGTTAAAAAATTCATAATTCTTCCATATCTTAATTATTTTAAGCAAATAACTTGTTCATGGAAAGTTATTTGATTCTATTTTCACATGAAGAAAGTTTCACAATTAAATCATAATTAATTTATGAGATATGATTAAAGCTCAAATTAAAAAGATAAAAAAATTAATATTTTACTACTTTTTGAAGTGTTTCATAAATTATCTGGTAAAAACATGATTGTAAGCTATTAAAAAAAAACATTTTTATCAAGCAAAAATTTTAAAAATATGTTTAAGTTACATATCATAAAAAACTCTAATTTTCAAGAAAGTTTAAACCTAAAATGAAAAACTATACTAATAAAATCCTTAGATTTTTTTTAACATTTCCAAAAATTCAATCTTTAAGTTCTTTAATACTTGGATATTATCATTTTTTCTTGAATTTCTTCTTTTTCCTTCTTAAGTTATGAATGACAAAATCTTCCACTGATTTATTTCAATGTCCATTCTTCTTCTTTTTATTGGACTTTCTCTTATAAAGTTCATAAACTTTGCAATTCATATAGTTATTTCAATGTATCATAAAAGGATATTGATATGTATAATTCACATATAAAATATATAATAAATTAGTATAAGAATATACATAATTATTATATCATATATCTTGATTAACCATAACACAACATGTCTAATGTAATTTATATAAAATATAACATTTTTAGCACAAAGACATGCAATGCAATTAAAACATTCATTTATCATCCTAAAAACCTATCATTTTAGAAATGTAGGGTTAACAGTCTCCCTCTTTTTTATGATAACAAATAACCAAAGGAAAATATGTTTGAAATAATGATTCATTCTAACAGACATAAGAATTTATCAAAATACTATGCATATAGCATATTTTTCTTTTCTTTTCTTTTTCTTCTCCCCATATTTGATATCAACAAGAAGGATAAGAAATGAAGTAAGTGATGTCATTAATTGTCTTTTCCCTTGGTTTTCATTATCATCTCTTTCTTTTTCTTCTCTCTAAAAAGATAAAAATAGCTCAAAAGATAAACATCATTAAAAGCAAAACTATTCATTTTCTGAAAACAAAGGCATATGTCATATAATCTAATGTTATGATTATGGAAAACATTCATCAAAGAAAAGAATCAAAGGATATAACATTTTACCTTCTTTCTTTAGGTAAGCATAAGATGGACATATAATGCGTGCAAATACTTAAAACTTTTTATGTTAAGAGAAATATGAGTCATTATATAGATCAAATAATTGCAAAACTCTCCTTCAACTCATACTATCAATTTTATCAAAAGTTATGATCAACAAAATGACCATAAGTGCCACATTGAAAGCATATCATATGAATACTTTCAATCTCTATACAATAAGTTTCCGCTTTTACTTTAAAGTCAATGAGTAACCTTTCCCTTAAATTAATCTCCACACAAATTCTAGCATGTTTTCCTTATGCATATTCTACAGTAATAGCATCAACCATCAAGGTTTTTCCTACTTTATTCCCTAAAAAAATAAGGAACTTTTCATGATAGAGATGAACAGGAAGATGATCTACACAAGCACCTAATCAATCTAAGCTTCCCCTAAATCAAAATTGGATTCTATTGTCTTATTATTAGATAATGATCATAAATAAGCCATGTCCTACTAGTTAAAGCAAACTCATAGTCTAAGTATACACTAAACTTCGCTAGAAAGAACTCATTCATAAGATTAATAATATCTAACACTTTATCTTGCAGCTACAATTGATATAATTTATTTTTTAGTGCTTTGAAACTTATTTTCTTACCTAAAAGTTTAATCATTAAAGATTTTTGTTATGGACTACTCATCCTTTCGTCCTTACTTTGAGATATAACAAACATAGGACATGGTCTATCTTTATTTGTTTCTTTAATAATTTCAAAGCCACTAAATTCATCATTAGATTCATCATTTTGTTTGCCTAACTTCTTTGAAACTTTTCTAGACTAAACGCCAGTTGCATTCATCATATTATCCTTACCCACCAAACATGCCTTCTACTTTTTCTGTATAACCCTATTTCCACCATGTTCCTCTTCCAACATACTATTCGTATAATGTCTTAAGCCCTACTCTCTTCTTATGCACCATTGCTTTGTATTTTTAATATTCTTTTAACTCTAGTTTAACTAATCCACTTCTTCCTTTATACCTTCTTTTTCATCCACCAAGCAAAACCATATTAAAAAACTTTACGAAAACCCTAGTAGAGCTTGGATAAAATACCGAAATACGATTTTTTTATAAACTTTTTTCTGTTTTACCGTAATTTCGAAACATATTACTAAAATACGCAGGGCGCCAATTGGAATGGCTTTAGCGGGCTTGGAAGGCGCCACACTATCTGGCGGCCGTGGGAAGGACAGGCTGCTGAAGGCGTCTTTCAACATGGCGCCATTACATTTTAATTGCCTTGAAGGTGCCATGTTGAAAGGCGTCTTCCCAGTTTAAATTTCTGGGAGGCGCCTTTCAACATGGCGCTTTCAAGGCAAAGGCGCCAACCCATTTAAATTTTTTGGGAGGCGTCAAACCAAATGGCACCTCCTTCACTCTATATATACCCCTCAGAAAAAACCCTACTTCGAAGCCTTTTTGCAACAGCCACTCTTCCCTTCTTTCTTCGCCGTTCGTAACATTTTTCATATTTTCATTCACAAAGCTTCATTTACATTTCATCCAGTAACATTTCTTTGGAGCAGATTTGATCTTTTTTCCTTGCTCTTCCTTAGTTAGTATTTTTATAATTTTTATATTTATAGTAGTAGAAAAAATTTTATTCTATGTTGATTATTATGATTTATAATATGAAAAAATGATATAAAATTTAGAAAAAGTTGTAAGAATTTATATGATCTGTAATAGTTTGTGATTTATACTGGTTAATTTTTTTATAATTTCTGTATGTATATTATAATTTTTATTAGTTATTATAAGAATATATTTTACAGTAGGAGAGAATTTTTTATTTTATGTTAATTATTATGATTTATGATTTGAAATTATGATTTAGGATTTAGAAAAAATTTATACAAATTTATATGATCTGTGATAGTTTGTAATTTTAACTGGTTAGTATTTCTATAATTTGTGTATTTATATTATAAATTTTATTAATTATTATAAGAATATATTTTACATTGGAGAAAAAAAATTTATTTTATGTTAATTATTATGATCAATGCTGTGAAATTATGATATAGAATTTAGGAAAAGAATTGAACAAATTTATATGATCTGTGATAGTTTGTGATTTTAAAAGAAGAACAAAGTGGATAAAGAAAAGTGTCTTAGAATAATATTTACAATCTAGGTAAAAATTATGTTTAGATACTTTTAAAATATAAAATTTTTTAGGATATAGGATATGATAAAAATAAGCTTGTTTTTATTATATGTTGATTATTACGAGGTTATATTATCCTATTGATCAATATTTTTATATTAATTTTAGAGTAATATATGTCAAAATAAGTAAATATCAATTGAGGGTATTTTGTAAAGACTTGATATTTTATGCATTATTTCTATTTGTTTTATCTTTTTTATTGTATATTTTTGTTAATCTTTTTTGTTAACTCATGGTATTTAAACCATATACACTAATATTTTTTAACAGTAAGATATATTAATTTTTTAATTATAAATGTATTCTATATAAATTATATAATTTATTTAATTAATTAATCTATTATATAGTAAATTTTTTATTACTTTATACCGTATGCATTGTTTATTTCTTATTTACTCTATTGTATTCTTTTTATATCTACTCGTATTATCTATGGTTTAAAACATCAACATCATTAATTAACATAAATATAATAAGTTATAATTTTTTAGCTTATTATAAAATTTTAAATGAATTAAAGCTTTAATATATATTTTATTATTAAAAATAATTAATTTTATATTATATTTTAAAAAAAATACTTAGTAATTAAATTAAATTTTATTTATATAGATTTTTTGAAATTTTGTGGTGATAATAATTTTTGAATGTTATATTTTAAATCTAAAATACATCAACTAAGACTTCTCCGAGGGTTTATAATTCGTACATTAATTTTTCTTATTTTCATGTACTTTGTTTAATTTTTTTCCCTTTCTTTTTTCAATCATTCTATTAGAAGTTAAAATATAATATATTAAATAATATAAATATAATAAAATTTATTTTTTACATAAAAATATTTTTAATAATTAAATAAATTATTTAATAAAATTAATTGATTATATATTTAATTTTTAACACTTATTACTTTACCTTTCACATAGCACTTCTCCTTTTTCAATTCATTTTGCTATAATTTTTTTATTTTGACTTATATTATTTATGATTTAAATAATAAGATAATTACATAATATTGACATAATGTAATATATTTTATTTTTATCTTAAAATAATTTAAAAAAATTGTTATGGGAAGCGTTAATTGAAATAATTAATTATATATTCCAGTTCTAATAATAGTATTTAAAATTAAAGTTACATCAATAAAATTTTATCTATACTATTATTTTTGTTCCTTTTATATATTATCTTGCAAAGTATATTTAATTTAGCATGATTTTTGCATAATTTTTTTAATGATACAATAATATGTAATAATTTTTATGTGCGAGATTAAAATTATTAAAATATCTAACAAATTTTTCTTTCATGCAGAGACTTTTTTCTGTTTGCTTTTCCTAATACTTACCGGTTAGTATTTTATAAATTTTGTGCTTATATTGTAATTTTTATTAGTCATCATGAAAATATCTTTTATAGTGGTAGAGAAATTTATTTAGAATATTATGATATAAATAATATGAGTTTTTTATTTTATATTAATTATTATGGTTTACGATGTGAAATTATGATTTCTGAAAATGATGTAGAAATTTATATGTACTGTGATAGGTTGTACTATTAAAAGAAGAACAAACGAGATAAAGAAAGGTGTCCTAAAATAGGTTTTAGGATTTAGGTGAAAGTTATATTTAGAGAAATTTTTTATGTAGAATTTTAATATACCATAAGAGAGGTAATAAAAATAAAATTTTAGGATATGTGAATGTAACCAAAAGCTTTAAAAAATAGGTTATTATTATTGAAAATATGAATATTTTTTTATTTAAATGGTAGATATTATGAATGCAAAAATAATAAATGTAGTCAAAAAAATTATACTATAAATAGGTTTACTCAAAAAGTATTAAAATATACATGGAGGTACTATAATATATGTATTACACGAAGTCAGTGTACGTAAAAAAGAATTCATGGTTGTAATCATAAAAATATAAAACTAATAATATGTAAATAATTTTAAGGTCTGTTTAATAATAGGTGTGAAGGGAGAAAATTTTCATGAAAATAGAAAATGTAGTGTGTTGAAAAAGTTTATCAATTTAATTAGTATAATTTGTACAGAATAAACATTAATTAGTATATTTAAATCACACTTGCAAATGAACATTAAAAATTTATGAAGTATGAAAAATTATGAATGAGTGTAAAAAATAGCTTATAAATTTGGCGAAAAAAAATGTCGGCCTGTAAAGGTCGGAATGAGTTTCTCTTGTGCAGGTAAATTATTACGTACTATTAAATAAATACATTACAAAAATAATAATACATTTTGTTCATTTTTACTTGTAATATTAAATACTGGTTCATTCGTTTGTAAGAACAAAATTTGTATATGATAATATGTGTCAGTTGTGAGGGTGCAGTGAATATTTTGCAGCTAAAAGTAATGAGATGAATAAAAGTTTAATTATTTTTATATATTTAAATGGTACAATGATTGAGGGATCGATGAGGGTAATGTACGATGGACCTCCTCCAAAGACATTGAAATTGAGAGGATGCAACAGTATGGATGTTTTGCACGAGAGAATTCATGCCCAACTGAAGCTTCACCAATATCAAGCTGTGGGAAAAATTGTTTACAGGTTTCCACAACATCAAACAGATGCTCAATATATGGCATACGAATTGGATGACGATGAAGACTTGGCATGTGCCATAGCAAGTTACGAACAACATCCGACGATGACAGCAATGGAATTGTACGCGGAGGTGATCACACCCGAACTGCACGCTGCCAACCTGGGTTCACAAGAAAGAGTTCCAACAACTAGATCACCTGTGGATCCAACAGCTAATGTCAGTACTAGTTGTTCGATGGTGCGGGAAGGCCTTCCTTACACGGGTGGATTCGAGTTCCACATTTTTTATAGTTATACTCCTGCATTGGACTCATCTGTTGCACGTATTTTCTCAAGAAATATATCACATACCATGATGGGATCAACAAGTGCCTTACCTGTCGTAGAGGAAGAATCCACTGATCCTACATTCATGGATGCCCACCTTAAGTCTGGTTTTGAAGACGATGAGGTGTCTTGTAGTAGCGATGATGATCGTGACACTGATGACGAAGAAAGTGCAACTACACATGGAGACAGTGTTGCAACGTGACGAGTGAGGAGTGACAATGCTGCACAGATATCATGTGGTGTCCCTCAAGCTGCTGTCTTCTCTCACATTGATTGGGATGCCATAAGGAATCCTAATGAATTTTCGGAAATAATGAAACCAAGCTATGATTACGGCATGAAGGACTTATAGGTTGGACAAGAGTTTGATTGCAAGGAGGCATTAATTGCTGCAACCAAGCATTACCACATCAGAAAGCACCACAGTTATTACGTGGAGGAGTCGGATACCAGAAGATTGAGTGTGAATGTGATAATTATGGGGATGAATGCAAATTCTGCCTCAGAGCGACCAATCTGAAGAATTCTAACACTTGGACAATAACTAGATTTTCAGGGCCTCACACATGTGTTAATGCCAGTTTGACACAGGGTCACAAGTCTCTTGACTTCGAGTATATCAGTTCCTTGATACTGGAGATGATTAAAGTGAAGCAAGATGTTCCAATCTCGCTTATACAAGAGAGGGTGGAAGGCATGTACGGGTATAAGATTTTGTACAGAAAAGCATGAAAGGCAAAACAAAAGGCAATTGTCAAGGTGTACGGTGATTGGGATAAATCATATGAAGTGCTCCCCAAATGGTTGGACATTTTAGGTTACTGTGACCAAGCTCTGTTCAAGTTGGAGTCAGGAGAATTCGTCACAGTTAACAACCGTGTTGATTCACAAAAACATGTTTTCAACCGAGTTTTCTGGGCTTTCAAGTCATGCATTGCCGCATTTCCCTACTGCAAGCAATTCATATAAGTTGATAAAACGCATCTATATGGCAAGTACAAAGGCGTGCTACTGATTGTTGTGACTCAGGATGGTAATAAATGTCTCGTTCCTTTTGCCTTTGCCATTGTTGATAAGGAGAACTATGAAAATTGGAGTTAATTTTTAGCATTATTACCAGTAAATGTTACGAACTAGCAAGGAATATGCCTGATATCAGATCGACACCGAGTTATAAAAGATGCTGTAGCCACCGAAGGCTTAGGATGGCAGCCTCCTCATGCTTTTCACCGGTACTGTATCAGATATATTGCCAGCAACGTTTGCAAGAAATGCAAGGATGACAATGTCAAGAAAGCTGTCCTCAAGATTGGTACGCCTTATAGCACAATTTCTTTGTTGAACCTTTCATCTATAAATTTGTGTATCTAGTAGTTCAACCTGGTTAACCTATTTGTCTCCTTCTGTTCAGCATATGAGCCCAGTTGGGAAAAAGTCATGGAGAGATTGGACAACCTTAGTAAAGTCAATGAGGAGATCCACAAGAAGTTGACCGCTATTCCGATGGAGAAGTGGACACTTGCTTATGATGAAGGCATAAGATATGGTCATATGACGACTAACCTAGTAAAGTGCATCAATAGCCTCTTCAAAGGATTAAGGAAGGTACCAATCACAGGCCTTGTTCAACAAATATACTCTAAATGTGTTAAGTACTTTGTGGAAAGGGTAAAAGAAGCACATGCTGAACTACAATAAGGTCACATATACGTAAGCAGATTCAGACAGGAGCTTGCGACTATCCAGTCACGTGCTTCTTCTTACCACGTTCGTGCTTATAATAGACAAGGAACTAGGTTTGAGGTGGTGGAGGGCCTTGATATGGCCAGGGGATCATGTGGAAAGGTCGTTCAAGTGTTATTAGATAAAAGGCAATGTGAATGTGGATAATTCCAAGCATATAGGTATCCTTGCGCTCATATTATTACTGCATGTGCCTCAGTCAACATATCGTGGGAACCATATGTCGATCCGGTATACAAGCTTGACACATTACTCAATTGCTACAAATCTGAGTGGTGGCCAATCGAGGAGTAGTCGCAATGGAATAACATACCACCATTTCCTGTCCTGGTTCCAAATTATGGAAGATTGCATGCAAACGGACGACCAAAGTCGACCCGGATCAGAAATGAGATAGATTGGCTTCCAGAGAGTGGTGTCAAGCAAAAATGCGATCTTTGTAAGACGGAAGGTCATAATCGTAGGCGCTGCCCACTGCTACATGGAGAGGAAGGCCCTTCTTCACGTTAATTTTACTTCTTACTTTTGCAGACGTATGTTACGAAGTATGTTAACCAATGTCATATGTGTAACGGTCGGATGATGTGATTTGTTTGATTGTTGTAAAACTGCAAACCATTATGTATATATATATGACCCCATTACCAGTAATGTTAACAAATTACTTCAATCGTCTAAGTGCTATAAATTCTTGTGTGTATCTTTGTAGTTGATTTGCACATGTATGTTATATTAGTGTATGTTTAGATTCCACTCTAATGCAATTCTTGTCGTGGCAGATGGCATCTACATCCCGACGCGTTGATCCTAGACCACGGGATCCTTCACTGCTGACGGCTCAGGCCTCGCACATCTCCCAGTCGATTTGGGCAGGCCATGTATGGAAATATTTAGATCTTAATAAAGTTAGTTTAACAGTTTCTGAATTGTCAGACACAATAATTAGTTTTTTTTATTTGCAGCCTGACCGTGTGCTGAGGATTCGACGAGCTCATCACTACCATCACCAGCAGCCGCCGGAGTTAATTGTCCCCTTGTTACGAAAGGTAGGTTTTTATGACCTAGCGATGTGCGAGTTTGTGCCGATCGACCATCAGTTGATCAGTGCTTTTGTAGAGAGGTGGAGGCTGGAGACACACACTTTTCACATGCCGCAGGGGGAGACAACTATTACATTACAGGATGTTACTTTCTAGCTCGGCCTACCCATTGACGGTCGAGCAGTGACGGGGCCCACTGTGTGGGGATGGGGAGCCCTGATAGAGGAGTATCTGGGACTGGAGTTACCTGTGGATGAGAATGTCATCAGACGGAGGCGACTGAGGATAAGTTGGTTGGAGAGGCATTTCACTCATCTTCTAGATGATGCGGATGAGGTGACAGGGCAAAGATTCACCCAAGCCTACATTTTGCGTCTCATTGGTAGGATGTTATTTCCAGACCACTCCGGCACATATGTCCACCTCATGCACTTACCCTTACTCGGAGACTTACATGAGGCTGGGATGTACAGTTGGGGATCTACTTGCCTGGCCTATCTGTATAGAGAGTTCTGCAAGGCCACTGCTCTAGATTATAGGGAGATAGGAGGGTGTTGCCTACTACTACAGCTCTGGGCATGGGATAAATTTTCCATTATCGCCCTCGCGATTACTGTTTCGGATATACTAGATGGGGATGCAGGGATTGGCCCCCTAGCCCGCAGGTTAGAAAATTTTTCAACTTGCACTTATAATTAAGTTAACTTTGAAGTTGTTTAACTTAGTTATTGTACTTGGTAGGTGGCACTATCAAAGACGTTTCAGGATAGTCCGGCGCACAGCCTACCCTATTACAGATACATGCTGGACCGTCTTCGACTCGACCAGGTATGTAGGGGATAATGCATATTTTTATTTTAGGGCCTTGTCCATTTCATTGTCGCATTTAAATGATAAAATAAATTTGTAATTTCAGATCGCCTGGATCCCGTACATTGAGGTGGTCACCGCATCACTGCCTCAGTACTGTTTTGACAGGAGTGACATGTGGACAGTTGTGGTGCCGCTCATTCACTTTCAGATTGTCAAGTGGCACTAGCTGGATAAGGTTTTGCGGCAGTTTGGACTACGCCAGGCTATTCCTGAGCCACCGAAGCAGGTGGTGGAGGTCCATTGCCTTCACTTATCCGGCCAGCATAATGAGGAATGGCACATCCGCCATCAGCAGTACATTGCACTTTGGAATATCTGGCGAGACTTGTGCGTTATCGCCGAGCTGACCACAAGACTAGTTCTAGGCCCACGATCCGATTACATGGCATGGTATAGACGGGTTACCAGACGATGTATTACACCCGTTGGGGGAGCGCTAGACCTTGTGGTAATACTTCGTGCTAGTTTTTTGTGTCTGATTTTCTTCCCGTGCATTAGTATTGTAACTAACTTTAATGTCAAAAATTTGCACAGGTAGATGAGGTGTCCACACTACAGGACTTCACTACACCTGAGGGGTAGTCTAAGTTCACCTTTGATGCACTTAGATCCGCGATGGACTCCATCCTTCATGCCATTCAGGAGGTTGATCATGTGATTATTGACTCACATGCGGAGCCAACTCCTCATGCCCATCATATCCCAGACCTTGTGGAGGGTGACCATGATCAGCCTCGTTCTCGTCGATGACGTCGCAGGCTGATGTTCCGTCCGCTTCGATAGTGCAACAGACTCCACCATCGACTGCTCAGGATACCATGATGATGATGCAAAATATTACTGTCTCATCTTATATGTACCCTACTGCACCTGATAATCCTTCATCCTCCATCATGTTCCCGGCTGCACTATATGGTCCGTCATCATCCCAGATGTACCAGTTTACCTTTGGAGTTCCATCCTTATTCCAGGCATTTCCACATATACCAGGAGTTTCATCTTCATTCCATGCCTTTCCTTCCAGTGATGCTGGTCCATCACAACCATATCGTCCTGCATTTGATCTACATACTCAGGATCAGGGATCAGCATTTGGTGGCATAATGACAGATGACTCAGAGCTTGTACATAGAGGTATAGGTGGAGGCAGAGCGGGAGCCAGAGGCAGAGGTAGAGGCAGAGGCGGAGCGGGAGCTGGAGGTAGGGGAGACACAGACACCGGAGATGTGACTCCCGAGCCTGCGCAGAGGGTTAGTAGATATGGCCGCCACATTACCGATCCTAAATGTGGGACTAGACATCACTTATGTAGACATTAGCTTTCTTTTTCATATTTATTGTATATTTATGCACATCTATCTTACTACTTTATTGTCAAATATCAACATTTAGGCTTATTTTGATTATTACAACATTTTTATCTTCTTGCGTAGGTATTTATATCGATTTTAATTATCAATTCTTATAACAAATACACAATCAATTCAATTCTCATATAACGCATCAAATATATGCAATTTTTTCTAATAACATCCTTCTATTTCGTTATATTATTAGAATAAATACAAAATATTATTGAACATTATTGGAATAAATATAAAATAAAAAGAAACATATCTATTTTGTTATATTTCTTTTCATTTTTAACAATCTTCAACTTCATATATAAAGAATATTATTGAATAATTCAATAAATTTGCTTATGTGTAATAACGTATTAAATAATTACTTGTAATAATATAATTTCGAACGGTGGAAATTTATAATTTCGAAAAATGATAAATATTAAGTGTCATTTAATCAAATTTTGAGAGACATTAATATAAATCACGTAATTATTCTTTATTGATCCTATATTTTATTTTAATAATATTCAATTATTTACTAAATATTTATTATTTTTATTAAATATATTATTATCATTAACTACTTTCTTATTTAATTCCTATAATAAATTTATGTATTAGATATCAAAGTGGAGTTAACATATTTTTTTATGACATCAAATATAATTATGAAATGAGTCATTTATTTTTAAAAATTTATTTTAAGTCATAATCACATATTATTTATTTTTAAAATTTTTATTTTGAAATGACATCAAAATTAAAATTTTAAAAATAAAAATTGCAGAGTGAGGGCGCCATTCAAAATGGCGCCCTCAAGGATACCTAGAGGCACCATCCCCCTGGACGCCATCCCAAGTGGCGCCTCCCCCCATAGTGCGTATTTTGATAATATGTTTTCAAACAACGATAAAACGAAAATAAATTTTAGAAAAAATAGTAATACGGTAATTTAACCGTAGAGCTTTCGTATGCAAGTTGATTAGGTGTTTTTTGTTTTGAAATTAAATAAATTATTAATTATTAAATTAATATAACCTCTCACACTACAGGAATGTTTTGGATTTGGGGCGATTATTTGTAGCAGTTTGAGCCACCTCAAATATCCACCTCAAATTTTGCCTTTTAATTGTGTCAAATACAAAATTTTTAGTTGACTAATAAATGCAGTTTTGGTAGCGCTCCATTAGTAAGGGGTCTAGAGTTCGAGTCCTCCCCTTTTCGATTTTTACTTTTGAAAAAAAAATATTTTGAATTTCATTAACCTTTTTTGCTTATTTGTTCATAAATCCCTAACCATCTTTCTCCCACTCAAGATTGCAGTACTCTCCTCACTCTACGTCCGGCTTCCAGCATTTTGCTCGGCTTCCAGCATTTTGCTCAGCTTCCAGACTCCGTTTGATAAAGTTGCATTACTGCAGCCTACCTTACACCACTGAGTAGTAATTTTGAAT
Organism: Sindora glabra; assembly: GCA_020226215.1. Classification (NCBI taxonomy): domain Eukaryota; kingdom Viridiplantae; phylum Streptophyta; class Magnoliopsida; order Fabales; family Fabaceae; genus Sindora; species Sindora glabra. Next base: position 71,224,742 of record CM035235.1, read on the forward strand.
TTCGTTAACCCTTTTTACCTGATTGTTCATAAATCCCTAACCCTCTTCTTCTTATCTCATTCAACATCAACATCGAAACCCTCTTCGTCCCCTCTCACTCAACATCACAACACTCTATTTGTACTAGGTCCAGTCACCAGTAGTTCATCTGACCTCCAGACCACGTTCAATAAAGCTGTACTATTGCAACCTACCTCGCTGCACTAAGTAGCAAGCCCCTGTTCGTTGCTTGTCAGTGATTGGTCTAGACTCCTTTAATCTTTGCTGCAACTTCGTTCTTCCATGGTGAGTTTCTATGGTCTTTCCCTCTTCCCTTCATCCTATTTCATTCGTGTGCAGTAGCCAATTCTTAATGCATATTTGGTGCTACCATTGTTGTATATTGCTTTGAAAAGAAACTAAAATTGGGAATTTTAGAACCTAGAAAACTTGACTTATATTTTTTTAAAAATAGTTTAATAATCAGGGGTTGTAGAAAGTAGAAATTCTGTAGTTGATTAGCTACCATGACTGTGTTTCGGTATTGTTTATAGCCATTAAATTATTGGATTTAGTTGATCACCTTTATCATCAAGGCTTGTTTCGGTCTATGTTTTTTAAGGTGCTTGCTAGTCAATCATCAGTGAACTCACTGTTTAGTTGGATGCCAAGTTACATTTAATACACCCAGTTGCAAGTTTTATTGCCTCATTCTGATTTAGTTTCATTTCAGTATAATGGAAGGTAAAAATTCTCTAAAAGATTTTCCCTTGAAGTTAAAATACTGGACCCAAGTATTAAAGACGTTGCTCTTCTCTTGTCCCTTATAATTCTTTTTCAGGGAACTACTAATTATTACATATCATCAAATTCCGGGTTAGTATAAGAAATTTGTTATTCCTTGACATTTAGAACATCAATTAAATTCATCTACTACATTGAAGAAAATTACTATAGTTCATGGTAATATCAATTACTAGTTGTATTGCTCTTTGTTCTAGAGCTTGAAGATGAGCTTCCAGTTATTATTACATTAGAAGCTACTTATGCCATTGTAGGTTGGTATATGTATTTTTTATGTGTGGGCAAAATATGATGAAGGAATGGAATAAGTTAATCTTGTAAAAAAAATTAAAATTTAAAATTTATTGGGCTAAGTTAATCCGTGGGAAATCCACGGGAAAAACCGTCTCAAATCTGAAACATTCCTGTAGTATCAGGTTACATGATTTAGCATTATCCAAAATTTCATGTACAAATATATATATATATATATATATATATATATATATTTATTTATTTATTGAAAGTGTGATTTAAAATTGGGATTTAAAATTTTTATATCTATTTAATTGAATTTTATAAATTTATGTTATCACCTTATATTTAATTGATAATTTTTTATTTGTATTCGAAATCTAAATTCCACTTTCAACGTGTATGATATTACTGTTATACGCAGCATATTGAAAGCATATTCGAAATCTAAATTATTAAATCATCTGAATTTTAAAATTCTTAATGTACCGTAGAATTCATCAAATAAAAATGAGTTTATATAAATTTATTATATCAGCATTTAAAAGAATTATGTCTACCTCCGCCAATTCATCTAATTTTGTCTTTCTATAGGTTCTTTTTTAAAAAAAAATTGAGAGCCTAGCCCCCCCCCCCCAAAATAGTATAGGTTCTATTTTAATTTTAAAGGTTTCTGTGCATGCCAAATTATGGATGGCGCCTTATATCCTCAAGTTCTACTACATGAATTGTTTATCCTCTCATTTTATTTTAAATAATCAGACGTCATTTACTTGATTTTTGTTCATGAGTTTAAACAAACTTAATAATAAACCATATATTTTTATTTTTATATTATATATAAATAATATAATATATAAAAAATTCAGTTAGTTGATAAGCACTATCTTACTATGATTTTGGAATTTTTTGGGGGAGGGTTGCTTTTTTTTTTGGGACACATGTTGAACTGGGAGAAAAAATTTTCTCGCTTAACACTGTCTCACCTTTGCTTTTTTTTTTATTTTAGATTTAGATTTTAGATACAATAACATAACAATAATAATATAATATAATAATATATTGATAATTTTCATTTTTTATTATTTTTTGTTAATATAATATAATAATAATTTATATTTTAACTATTAATCTTTATTATAGAATCTTTAAATTTAATATAATATAATTTTTTATGATAAAATATTTTAAATTATATATAATTTAATTTTTTTATTTAATAAGTTAATTTATTATATTGTATATTTTATTATTAACTCTTAATATTATATATTTAAATTTTTATAAATATTTTAGATAAATTAAAATTTTAGTATATAAATATTATATTTTTAAATACAATTCTTAAAGATTAAAATGAAATTTATTTATATAAATTTTGTTAACAATTTATTAATATCAAATTATAGGCATTATATATCAAATTAAATACATATCAACTAAAATTTTGTCAATACTTTGATTTCATGTACTATTTTTTATACTTTTTTTTACTTATATTATTTACAACTCAAATATTATTTATTTACAATATAAACTCATTGTAGTTTAATTCTATTTTTACTTATATTATTTACAACTATAAACTCATTATATTTTAATTCTATTTTTTAAAATATAATACCTAAAGATTGAAATCAAATTTATTTATTTGGATTTTTTCAATATTTTCTTGATATTAAATTTTAGGTACTATATGTTAAATTAAATATATATTATTTGATATTTTATGTTATTTTATCACATTGAAAATTTTTTATATTAAAAATATTTTGAATATGATAAAATTTTATTTAAGTAAATTAATTTATTTTAATATGTATTTTATTTTTAACTCTTATCATTTATTAACTCAAACATTATTTTTTTCCTTTATATTTGCTTTATTTATATTTTCTTTTCACTTTTTATGTCTACTTTGTATCACTTACAATTAATACATGAATATCATTGAGTAGTATAATAATACTATGTATTTTATTTTTAAATTTTATAGATATTTTAAAATAATAATATAATATAATATAATAATAACACTAATAACAATAAAATCTATATCTTTATTATTGATTTGTATTATTATAGAATCTTTAAATTTAATATAATATAATTTTTATGATAAAATTTAAGTTATACATAATTTAAATATTTTATTTAATAGGTTGATTTATTATATTGTATATTTTATTATTAACTCTTAATATTATATATTATATAATTAAATTTTTATAAATATTTTAAATAAATTAAAATTTTAGTATATAAGTATTATATTTTTAAATACAATACTTGAAGATTAAAATCAAATCTATTTATTTAAATTTTGTTAATAATTTATTAATATCAAGTTTTAGGTATTATATATCAAATTAGATATATATCAACTAAAATTTTGTCAATACTTTGTACTTCATGTACTATTTCTAATTTTTTTTTACTTATCTATATATTATCTTCTTATCTTACTATTGATTGAGAGTTTTTTGAGTGGCAGGGGTGTTGTTTCTTTTTGGGACATGTGTTGGGTAGGGAGAAAAAAATTTTCCCGCCTAACATTGTCCCATTTTTTATTATTTTTATTTTTTAGATATAATAATAATATAATAATAATACAATAATAATATAATTTTAAAAAAACAATAATATAAATATAATAATATAGTAATATAATATAATAAAGTAATAATGATATTATAAAAATAATAATAACATAGTAATATAATAATAATCTATGTCTTCACTACTAAAATTTATCATTACAAAATCTTTAAATTTAATATAATATAATTTTTATGGTAAAAAATTTTAAATAATAAATAATATAAATTTTAATTTAATAAATTAATTTATTATATTTTATATTTTATTATTGTTTATTTACATGATATAATATAAGAATGTAATATAATAAATATATCACATTATAAAAATAAAAATTTAATAATATTAAATAATATAATAATAACATAATAATACAATATAATAGCAATGATAGTATGAAAGATATAATATAATAATACATATCTTTATTATTAATTTTATAAATTGAAATTTAATATAATATATTTTTTATTTTATTATTGTTTATTGTTTATTAATATAATATAGTATAATATAACATAATATAATAATAGATATCTTTACTGAATCTTTAAATTTAATATAATATAATTTTTATGATAAAATATTTTAAATAATAAATAATTTGAAATTATTATCTAATAATTTAATTTATTATATTATATATTTTATATTTTAATTTTTATAAATATTTTGAATAAATTAAAATTTTAGTACATAAATATTATCCTTTTAAATACAATACTTGAAGATTAAAATCAAATTTATGTATTTAATTTTTTTTAACAATTTATTAATATCAAGGTATTATATATTAAATTAAATATATATCAACTAAATTTTTACATGTACTTTGTACTTCATGTGCTAGTTCTCATACTTTTTTCTTCTTTTTACTTATATTATTTATAACTCAAATATTATTTATTTACAACTATAAATTCATTATAGTTTAATCCTAATTTTTAAATATAATACCTAAAGGTTGAAATCAAATTTATTTATTTAAATTTTGTTAATATTTTCTTGATATTATATTCTAGATATTAGAAATTAAATGTATATTATTTGAGATTTTGCAAAATTTTATCACAGTACAAATTTTTTATGATAAAAATATTTAAAATATGATAAAATTTTATTTAAGTAAATTAATTTATTTTAATATATTTTTTATTTTTAAATCTTATCATTTATTAACTCAAACATTGTTTTTGTCCTTTTTATTTGCTTTGTTTATATTTTTTCACTTTCTATACCTAGTTTGTATTAATTATAATTAGGACATTAATATTATTGAGTATTATAAATATAATATTTTATATTTTTTTTAAATTTTTATAAATATTTTAAATAAATTAAAATTTTACTTCAAAAATTATTAATTAAATTATTTAATTAGATATTATATTTTTTAATAAAAATATTTGAATATCAATTTTTAATTAATACATATTACTCGGGAGGATTTGGAAAGGCTTTATATTTCTTGTATTATTTTTTTCTATTTATATATTGTAAATTTTATTTTTAAATTTTTATTTTAAATTTCATACATTACTTCTCTTATTTTAATTTATTTTGTTGCACATTTTTATTTTTTTATATTCACTTGTATTATTTATGATTTATCCATTAAAATTATTAAATAATATAGATATAATATGATATATTTTATTTTTATTGTAAAATATTTTAAATAAGTTAAGGCCATAAAAAGTATTAACTAAATTAATTATTTGCACATTCTAATTTTAATAAAAACATTTAAAAACAAATTTTATTTGTTCAAATCATATCAATATTTTCTTCTTTTAAATACTATATTTCAAATTAAATATACATCAATGAAATTTTATTTATATTTTATAACCCAAATATTATTTCTCTTTCTTTTATCTGTATTATAAAATATATTTAACTTGAGGTAGTTTGTGTAAAATTCTTTTAAAGATGGAATAACATTTGATAATATTTACTTTATATGCAAGTTATTTTAAAAATTATTTAAAAATATTTTTATTATAAAAAATATTTTAAATAATTTTAAAATTCAATATAAAATATATAAACTGAATGAGTCAATTAAATTCTCTATTTTTAATGAAAATATCAAAAAAATAAAATAAAATATTTGAATTTTTTTAATATTTTATTCATTTATATGGTGTTCTACATATGTTGGAATTTTTTTTAAAATATGATTTATAAATAATTTTATTAGAAAAATATTTTTAATAAGATAAAATTATTTTATTATTTTTTTATCAAGGAGATATATGAATTCATCATTATAAAAGTAGTAAAAATTATAAAATAAATGAATAAAAAAATTTATCAAAATATTTTATATAATTCATAACTTTTAAATTTAAATTTTTTTATGTAAAATTTAAAAAATATATATTAAAACATATTGATATAAAAATATATGAAGAATAATATTGGTTTAATTGATCAAGTAATATTATGTATATCTAAATTTTAATTTATTATAAATTGAAAATTATTTATGTTATTTATTATTTATTAGTATGAAGATGTTATGTTAATAAAAAATAAATATAATTAAAAATTTTGTAAAAAAATTAAAAATTTTCTTGCAACATAATCTATATCTATACTTTATTAAAAAGAAGAAAGGTTTTTTGACCTTTTTTTTATTGGGTCGCATGTTGGGCTATGAAAAAATTTTTCCCTATCAACAATGTCTTGGATTTTTTTTCATGCTTTTTTATTTTCATTTATATTATTACAATATAATTTAAATATTATTAAATATTAAAAATTCAATAGAATAAGTTTTTAGAATAAAATATTTTAAATAATTTAAGTATCATATTTTAATTTAAAAAATATATTAGTTAGATTTTGTCAAAGATTTTTAGTTTACATATTATTTTTCCTCACTTCATCTATTCTATTATATATATTTCTTCTCTTTTCATATTCACTTGTACTATTTAAATTTCAAATATAATATATTGAATTGAATAATATAGATATAATATAATTTACTATCTTTAAGTCATTCATTTTATATAATTGAATTACTTTAGAATATATTTTGTTTTAAACTTTTATTATTTTATTGCACATAGATTATTTCTCTTTTTTAAAATTTTTTTTTATCTTTTTTCATATTCACTCATACTATTTATAATTTAAATATTATGATTGTTAAATAGTATAAATATAATATGATATATTTTATTTTATTATAAAATATTTTAAAGAAATTATGTGAAAATAGAGTAATATCAACAATTTATTATTTCTTTTGTAGTAAGAATTATTAGAACAATATTTAAAGAACTCAATTGATATTAAGTTAAAAAAATTTATTAGATACCAAAATCATATTTTCAAATAAAAATTACACCTTTTAGTAAAAATATTATTATATATTATTAAATATTTAATTCTTCATAAAATTATGAAAATATTTTTATTTTTATTCTCTTTCTCATTCTTATTTATTTTTTTATCCTTTTTTTATCATATATTTATATAATTATGTTACTTATAATAAAATTTAAAATAATAACAAATATCTTATTCATTTTTAAAAATTTATTTTTATATATTAAATAATATATTTTAATATATAAATAAATTATTGTATTTATTAAAAATTATTACTTTTTTATTAGATACTAGCCCGTGTATAGCACGGGATCAAAAACTAGTTGTATTAAAATTACAAGAAATAGTATGATATTTGGGTTGGAATAATTAGTTTATAGCATATATCACTCTTTAATAAATATAACTATTAGTATCATTTGATAATTATGTAGATATTTTTAACAGTATTAATGATTATAGAAAAAATTATATTGATATTGAAAAATAAAATAAAATAAAAAATTTTGATATATATATGACATATATGTTTTAATAACATTTTATAAACTTAAATAATAAAATATTCCATAAAATTTGCGCAGAATTAAACTTTGGTCGCTCTTAATTAGAAGCTCCAATTATACCTTTCTCGGCTTTTTGGCAAAGATCAAGTGTAGTATCCGTTCTTATCAATTTAATTTAAATATATCGAATTTACCAAATTTCACGAGAAATTGAGTCTCAAATTTCTTTTTATATCCAGACCTAATGGCCCAATTGCTGAAGATGAGAAAAGAAATAAAGGGAGCCCAAAATGGCAGCCCAATACAAAAACATCGGGTGATAGTGTAAAGAGGAAACGATTTGGGGACCTATGATCAATAAATCTTAAGAGTGGCTGCAAATTTGCAATTTTCACTCACAGTTGAAAACCCTAATCAGCATCTGCTATATAACGTTAGCAGACGCCCTCCGCACATCCATCTTTTTGAGGTATTTGGGCGGACTCCCAGCGCCTTCGGCAAATTAAAGCCCTAGCTCAGCTTTCAGCTAGCAGTTCTCGCAACCATGGTACCGGGTTTTTGTTTCGTCTTTGTTGGATGGCATTAATTTTCTACATTGTCTGAATTATGTGTTCCCTTTTTCTGTTATAGAATCGTTGGTTTCTCAGTTTCTTATTATGAAGTGTAGATCGATTAAGTTTGTGTTTGCCCATTAGATCGATTAAGTCGATGCTTGAGGTACTTAAGTATTCTGCGTCCGTCAAGCTGCTTATTCTGCTTCACTGTTGCTGTAAGCCCCGCTTTCCTACGAATGAAAGCACGTTTCATTCCCCGAACACCTGAAAATAGCAAAGTCATTCTTGTGGAATTGGTTTTCTCCCAAAACGAAAGCGCCTTTAATTTGTTTGAGAGCAATCGCCGAATATTTCTTTCATCCTCAAATTCGTGTATGTTATGCCATTATTTCAAGAGGATAAAGGAAAAGAAGTTATGGTTTGTTTATGAATACTAGGATTGGCATCTATTGCTTTAGCTGGATTGCTTGTTGGCATGTAGCGTTTCACAATTCATATCTTTTTCTAACAAAATTTGCGAAATTTTACAAATTTCCTAGCGCTGGTTTGGACCATTTCTTTTTATCTAGTTCTTTTCTTAGTTATTGCACTGTTGATGTACTTCTTTTGCATATTGATCTTATGGTAATATTGTCAAGTGGGAGTAACCTGGTTTATTGTGCCATAGCTAGATCTTGATGTTCTGAAATCCTTGGCATTCCTTTTCTATTTGTTTCTTCTTCTATTTTATTCTTTCTTTCTATTGTGGTTTACTTTTCGATTCACTTGAAGCTTAGTTGTGGTGTGTGTGTTGGGAGGGAAGGGGTTAAATTAGTCTTGTTTTCGTATCTTTAGGTGGGAGGCAGTTTCAGATGGGATGAAAGTTGAATACTTTAGAGAATTCTACTTTGTTTTATCAGGCTTGAATACATCATGATAGAAGATCAAATTTGAGTTTTTATATAATCTTATGAAAACTAAAATAAAATTACAATTTAATTCATTAGTAAACTTATCTTTGAAGTAAAAATTGTTAATATTTTAAGTGAACACCAGGTTTAATCCTTTGTTTTTATTATATAAATACCTTTGTTTTTAGGAATGCATGTTAGACCGATCGATCCTAATGAGTTGCAATTTGTGTTCTGTAGTCAAGGAGAAAAGCTAGGGAGCCCAAGGAGGAAAACGTCACCCTTGGTCCAGCTGTTAGAGATGGAGAACATGTTTTTGGCGTGGCTCACATCTACGCATCCTTCAATGACACCTTTATTGTGAGTTTGTGTAATATGTATGTGGTTTTCTCCCTTTGAATTGGCATTTTATAGAGTCTGACTACAAATTCATTATTTATATGATATGATTACAGCACGTGACTGATTTGTCTGGGAGAGAAACCCTTGTTCGCGTCACTGGTAGGATTTGTTTTCCTTGTGTTTTATGAACTAATGCGTCAAGAACTGCTATGTAGTGGCCCTTTTACTCTCTGTCTTCTTCATTTGTTTTAGTTGTGTGCTCTATCTTAATAGTTCCAATGCAGTGTGAATGACTTTCATTTCTGTGCTTCTAAAGAATTTAAGCTTGTAGCTTTCCCTCATCTCAAGTATCGTTCCCAAATTCTATGTTGGAGCTGAATGATTCTGATTTTATTTGACTGCTATAGTTATTTACAGGAAAATTCTTAAATCTAAGTTTGTTTTGCAAAGTGTCTTTATGTACAAGTCGTTCTAAACAACATTTACCAATGCAGAGTTCGACTCTATTTTGTTGCATCAGTATGCACTAGATTTTCTCAAGATACAATATTATACTGGTGTTGACTTGTACATTTACAGAAATTCTTGTGTGATGTGTAAAAGTCCATAATTATTCCTGAGTTGACCATAGTAATATTATTTGTGTTCTGATGTAAATCTCTATTCATCTTCAGGTGGAATGAAGGTCAAGGCTGACAGAGATGAGTCTTCTCCCTATGCTGCTATGCTTGCGGCACAGGATGTTTCTACAAGATGCAAGGTCTTAGAATTTTCTTTTCTTTTGGAATTTTGTTATATCTTGCATCTTCTGTTAGTCTGGCTCAAATGCTTTTTAGGCATTTCTATCCTTTAGCCTTTAGAAATGGCTTTCATTATGTTTAAATGTGTATGAATCTGTTCTCTCTCCCCCCCCCCCCTTCTCTATTTTTTATTTTTATTTTTTAAGTTCAATGCCATTCATCTTTTAGTGACCACACAATTTTTTGTAGTGAATATGCCATATTCTGTTTGAATGTTAAAATGTGTGTTCAGACTCAGTGATGTGTTTCAGGAGCTGGGCATTACTGCTTTACACATCAAGCTCCGAGCGACCGGTGGAAACAAGACAAAAACACCAGGTCCTGGTGCTCAATCTGCTCTCCGTGCCCTTGCTCGTTCAGGAATGAAAATTGGTCGTATAGGTAATCCCCTTTTTTTAAGAAAACTGGATCTATTTGGAAACCTGAAAAACTAGTTCTTCGTTTTCTATACATCTCATACCATTGTTCATGTTAATGTTGTAATTTTTATACATATAAGTTGTGAAACCAGTTGTCATGAACTAATGGCAACTTGTCTCGTTTTCATCTATTCATTCGCCATTTATCTCTGGAGTTCCTTTAATAAACCTATTTGTAAATTCTTATTGCCTTGAATCTTGATCTACGTTTACTCTTTGGTTCGGGAGTAGGGCAATATTTTGATTTGTATTTGTTAAAGAGTCATTTATGATGTTTCTCCCTATTTTCGTAAACTTGGTGCTGCTCTGCTTTAGTAGTTTGAATTAAAGGTCAGATTTAAGAACTCTTCTTTACTTGGCTTTTGAAATAATCTTCCTCTGTGTTTTGTTATATATATTACATTTGAATCGTATACATATAATCTGTTTTTGTATTTATCCTGTATATGTGATTTTACAGAGGATGTCACTCCTATTCCGTCTGATTCCACCAGAAGAAAGGGTGGTAGACGTGGAAGGCGGCTGTAAGCTTGCTGCACACCTCTGTCGTCTTCATGTCTTTTTTCTTTTAGAACTTTTTTATTTTTCTTTCCAATTGGAGCCTAGAGGTCTCTTAGTTAGGCCTTGAATTTATTTAGGAACCGGATTGTATTTCTTGTTCTATTATTGCTCGTTCAAGTATTTTATTCGAGTTACGTTTGACATTATAATATAGTTTATAGTTATGAACTAAACGTTTTCGTGTATTAGTTTATGAGATGGTTGTTTAATTGTTGTATGAAGTCGGCCATCGAGATTAAATGCCAGCCCCTGCCAAGCACAGGCTTGGGTAAAATTTAGGCTTAAATACTATTTTGGTTCCTGCAAAGTACACGCAGTCCAGTTTGAGCTTCTTATCTAATTTAAACAAATCTATTTTGATTTTTTTAAATATTTAATTGGTGTAACTTGGATCTTATTTTTTAATTTTTGTCATCTTCCGATTGATAATCATTCATTCATTACATTGTTTTTGAGATAAATAAAGGTCTTTAGGAGAGTGAGCTTAAAAGAAGATTAAAATTTTTATATGTAATCTATTTGTTTTATTAAAATTTTTTGAGGATGTTTTTTTGTTTATGCATAATAGGGAAGAAATATTAAATAAAAATAATTGTGTAGTTAAAAGAGTTGCAGAAATCAAATACAATGATTATTGCACAAATTAATGTTTTTAAAGGAATAAAAAATAAATTATTTGAAACTAAGGTGGAAAAAGTTAAATAATTTATATTTTAAAATGGTTAAAATTATACAATTCTGTGAAAAATGCCACCTGGACTCGTTCGAATTTAAGTTTCCTTCTAAAATGAAAATTGCCTTTGTAGTCGTATTTGCGGATTGCAACGTTTTTCTTTTCTGATTTTACCGGTTAAGTGTCGTTTAGTCTTGTGACTAGTCTCATTTCATCCTTTTGCACTCTTTGGATGTGAAGGGGGAGAAAAAATGAGTTGGAAGAAACAAGGAAAGAGAAAATAGTTGGGAGGATAATTTTCTTTTATTGCGTTTGTTTGAATTGAAAAAAAGAATAAATTTCTTTTGTTTGATTGAATAAAAAAGTAAAGAGAAAGAAGAATTAATAAATCAAAATAATAATAATGCTTTTACGGCAATTCAATGCTAAATTTGTTCCTCAATGCATTTTTAATACTAATCTATTTATATATTATATATTAATTATGATATTTTTTACTTTTTACAATAAGTATTATTCTTATAATTTATCACATATTAATTTATTATTTTTTTCTATATATGTTTTAATATTAAATTAATTTCTAATAAAAAATTAAATTTAAATTAATATTTATTTATTACCAGAATTTATAAATACTAAAATATTTCAATATTATAAAAAGTTTCTTAGAAATACTTTAAAGTATATTTATATTTGTTTCTTTTCTTTCTGTACATCTTTTTTAATATGAAAACTTTTATTTTCATTTTTTTCTCTTTTATGAAATTTTACTATTTTTAATCTTTTGTAACTACTCAATAATACTTTTACCATATAAATTATTTTTTAAAATTTATTTTACTTTTTAATACTATTGTTGTTCCAATTTAATTATTCATTTCTGGTTATGAATGTTTTTTTATTGAATTTCTACTTTTTTAAAAGATTTATAATTTAATTTGTTCTGATTAGTTTGTAAGATTTTTTATGTATAAAAACTACAAAAGTATACTTTTTATAATTTATTTATTAGATAAATTTTTTAATTATTTCACACATCCATTAATAGGAAAAGATTGTTACACCTTTTTGAGAAAATTATGAGAAGAGCGGAATTGTCATGTAATGTTTTTGAAAATTTTTATAAATTTGCACTTGAACTTAACAAAATTGTAAATGAAATTTAATAGCATTTTTATTTTAAAATTTGAAAGTCATTTTATCTCTATTTTTATCTAATTTCATTTGAAAATATTTTATTTTTTATCTTTATTTAATTTAAATAGAAATTTTCTTATCCTTATTTTCATCACATTTTAGATCCAATTTAAAATTTATAAACTTTTATCTATAATATATTTTTTCTTCATATATATTTGATAAAATTCATCTTCATTTAATAAATTCTCTTTATAGTAATTGTAAATTTATTTTTTCGTTTCATAACATAATTAATTACTTTTTTTAGTAACATTTTCTTAAATATTGATGTTATTTTTCTAATCTTTTTTTCTTATCTATGTTTTTAACATATTTTTTTAAACTTTAATTAAATTATTTTATATTTATAATTATATCAACTTTCTTAATTTTACTATCATTTTTTTATAAATTTGTGGTTTCATAGGTATAATTGGTCATATTTTTAAGACTGTAATCCATGATATTATTTGTGGTTTCATAGGTATAATTGGTCATATTTTTAAGACAGTAATCCATGATATTATTATGTGTTTGTATATTTTTTTTATTTTTCTAAATTTTGGAAGGAACTTTTTTTATTAATTTTTATTATTATGCAACTTTTAAAAAAACACTTAAATATGAACCCTTATTGTTATTTTTTTCCGTCAAAAGTTATTCCCCTTTTTTATATGAATTAAAAAAATAAAAATATTTGAAATAAAATTTTGAATTTTAGTGAATAAATAAGTAGTAATTTGTGAATTATATTTAATGAGTTGTATACAATATAAAATTATTATTTTAAAACTTTATTTTATGATGCACTAATATGATAAATAAAAAATTTGTTGCTGTTACAAAAAAAATATATTCTTATCATAAATTATATTATTAAATATTAATATTATTAATAATGATTACTTTAAAAAATAATATTTAATTAATACAATATTTGAATTAAAAATTAATTTTTTAACAAAATAAATTTAAAATCCATTATCTACTTAAATGTTAAATTAAATGAGTGACAAAATAACTTTTTTCTTTCCTTAAATTTTTCTCTATTTTTATTTCATCAAATGCTTCTACTTTAACTATCTTTTATCATAAATATTTTATTTTTTTTTCTATTGTTCATGATTTTTTAAAAATATTCTTAATTTTGTTCCCAGTTTTACTTTGGATTTTTTCTCTTTTTTTTTCATTATTAAATTTTTTTGAAGGCTCTGTAATTGTTGTTGCTTATAAAATACTTATATTTTAGACAATTTTCCATTAGATGAAATTGTTATTTGCTTACAAGCCTAGAATGTAGACTTTTAGAAGTATAAATAATTTTTTAAAAAAAAATTGCAACATATATTTAGAATAATTTGAAGTAGTTTAGCTTTATTTTAACTTATGAATATTCAAAAGTAAAAAAAAAATTTAAATTTATTTTATATGATCTAAAGATAAAAATAATTAAAATTTTAAATTTATTTTATATTCAAAAGTAAGTTTGCTTTGAACTTACCTTTTAATTCTAAAGATAAAACTAATTAATATCTATAGAATAAATTTTTTAGATATTATAATTTTTAGAATTATTTTATATTTATTCTAATAATTTTTTAATAAACAATAAATAAAATAAAAAGATCAAGGGTTTTAAATTTTCCTAACATTGTGTGCAAAACAATTCATAATAATGCGTATTCAAGAATATTTTTTCATTTAAGGGAATTGTATACTTTAATTAAAATACTTTAATACTTTATTTTTTTTCATTGATTAATAATTAAGGTGTGTAAGATTAAAACAAATGAAATCGTATTGATTTTATTACAAATTAATCATATTTTTAATTACATATTTAAATATGATATAATATAACATAGTACAATTTTAAATTGAAATCATAACTACGTACATTTAAATTATAGTCAAAACTTTTTTAACAAAAAAAAATAGATTAGGTTTCATGCAATCCGATTTAAAGAAATACATTTATGATACTTATAAATCTCATTTATCAAAATTAAAGATAAATTATAATATTAAAATATTTTTATGTAAAAATTAATAAATAACACACAAAATTAAAGAGAGAAAGAGAGAAACAAATTAAAAAATATTGCAAAATATTGTGGTTTGAGAAAGAAATATAAGACAAATGTATTGAATTTATTTTGAATGTAATAACAAATGATAAAGTTGTAAAAAAAGTTTTTTTGAACCACTTAAAAAAAAACCTTTTCACACGCACGAGAGTGAGGTTAATCACGGAAAATTTTCATTCCAATAAGTTAATTTTTACATAAATAATTATTATAATTAACATTAATAAATAGGATGGGTAAATTATTGCACATGAGTCAATAAAATAGGATGGATAAATTAATAAAATTTCTCCATCATATTATGGTTAATATTGACAAAAATTGCTTTGCCTATATTAAAAATTCAATGCAAAGCAAGGTAAAAACAAGGGCTGAAAGGAGAGACCCAAAAAAAAATGGAGAAAAAAAAAAGGAAGGGATAAACTGTAAAGGTAAAGGGAGAAGCAAAATTTTTCATTTTTATTTTTATCTTTTGAACATTTTCACCTCTGTTTTCTCTTACCGTTTCAGGAGATAAAAAATCCTATTCCCACGTCCGATTTCCCTTTTTTTTGGGTGAAACTCACGTCCAATTTCTTTTTCTCGGTCTACTTCTCACATTTTCTCTTCGGCGCGTAAACCAGAGATGAAATTTCTTCTTCTTTAAAATTTCTCTTTATCCTTTTTTTCATCCTATTGGACAAGCTGCTATTCCAAGATTGGGGGTCTATCAGAATTTAATTAATATTTTAATTAATAAAAATAATTAAATCATTAAATACATATATATAAAAATTAAGAATTAAAGTTTGAATATAATAAAAAATATAAAATTTTAAAATAAAAATTAAATACCATTTAAATTAATATTCTCGATGAAATTTAGTTAATTTTGCAAAACGAGTTTAAGTCCATTCGAGTGGCATTTTTTATAATACCTCTTTATAATGTCTCTTAATTAACACGAATCCAAGCCACTAATTACTACCGACACATGCAAAACTATAGGCTCCGATATATGCATCATTTGAAAATATTATTTACTAACTACGTCGATGTGGTGCAACCATAACATTTGAGAATAGACTTTGATACAAAATGACATACGAGATTAAATGCATTTCAAACGTTATCAAAGTCCTTTTGGCGGTGGGTTTGGGGCCTAAATCTATCAAATCAAACACAAATATAAAGAGGGCACAAAAATTATATAGTATTAAACCTTTAATATCACGGAATTGCTGACTAACGGGTGTGGAGTTTAATAATCTTTTGACCGAATAAAAAATTATACTATTAATTTAAAAATAATAAAATGATAAAAGATATTAAAATAATTTACTACTATTATCAATTATTTCAATTAATAAGTATATTTTTCATAAAGATAAGAGATAATGAATGAAATTAATTTATATATTTTAAATTAATATTTTTTATTAAAATTATTTAAATATTGTTATTATTTTATTATTATTATTAAATTAATTGAATTATTTTTTAGTTCAAATAAAAAAAATAGAGTTACATAACCTCCAAAGATGTATAGGTTAAGAACCACTTGTTTGGGGACAAAAAGGAGTTCATAGGCTTAATTCTTGCGGAATATCCAGAAAAAGGACATATATATTTCAGAAAGAAGAAGAAAACCAGTACACAAAGTAACTGAGGAGGAGTTGTTGGGTTCCGAATATTCTTAAGAAATTGACTTAGAAGACTCAAGTTAAATGGTACATAAAGAAAGCTATAACCGCCCCCCCTCATGCATTTAGAAAAAAATTATGAATAATTTGATCAAATCAGCAAATTTCAGTAAGAAGGAGATAACTAAAATCTTCCAAGACTGGGACTTGCCCAGAAGTCGAGAAAATGAGATAAAGGATAGGTGGCAAACAAGGAGGAAGTGATCAAATTGGCTTAGACAAGTAATATACATAACAAACAAGAAGAAGCTTCTGGATTCTGGAAGACAAGAAAATGACAGAGTTTTTTTTTCTAAAAAGACTCCTGTATCCAGCAATCATATTGAATTCAAATTTATTTGGAATTCAATGGAGTTAGACTTCTTTTAAGGACAAAGTTTTTGCGATATTTATTTTTTCCATTTACAAATTTGAAATCTTATTTAAACAAATCACCGCTCACAAAAAGAGAAACAAACCTCGGTAAGAAAATGATGTAGTTGCGGTAAAGTTGCTTGCAGTCAGTGAGGCTAAAAAAGATTAGGAAGTAGGAGATAAAAGCAAAACCATCCTACTTGACAAATAAAACGAGATTTGCTTCGGTAGAATTTTTTTTTTTAAAAAAAAAAAGTTGTACTTATACAATTTTTTATGCATTTTATGAAAAAAAATTATAAAATTTTTAATTTTTTTTATAACATATCACACTTTTTTCATATAATATAAGTTAAAAGGATGCAACTATTTTCATAAAAATTTATAACTTTTTTATAAGATTTTTTATAAATTTCATAACATGAATTAATGGTTTTACAATATGAAAATTTAAGAAATTATTATAAAATTTTATAAAAAATTATAAATTTAATAGAAAGTCTTAGAAATTTTACGCGAAAATTTCATGAAATTCATGATTGATGTATTGGTATACCTTAGATGCCCTCAAAATAAAATAAGTCAAGTTCAGTTGTCCAAGATGAATCACCCTAAACCAAGCCGTGTTATCGTCCAACACCATCGAGCTTGGTCACCTCTCTCTCTCTCTCTCTTACCCATTTGGGTTTGGTAGGAGAAACTCAAAATGAGCAAAAGCACCTGCAACCGTATCTGCTTGTATAAGAGCTCTCTACTGTTTACCCTTAGACAAATTATTAATTATTAAAATAATATAGACCGCTTGAGTTACATTCTGTGCAAAAAATCAGATTATTTTGCATTATCCAAAATTTTAGACGAAAAAATATTACATACATTAAAAATAAAATTTAAAATAAAATTCTAAATATAAATTAAGAATTATCTTATTATGTTATATTTAATTGACTGTCTTTAATTTATATTCAAATTTTAATTTTGAATTTTATTTTTTTATATATAATATTACTGTTTTATGCCGCATATCATGGGTTAAAGAATAATGCCGAATGTCCTGCCAACGGATTTTGATGGTGTACGTAGAAATAACATATTCGCAACGGGAAATGCCAGCAACCACTTAAATATTATTTGATTAAGGATTTCTCATGTAAAAAAAATGAGAATAAAATGTCTTTTAATTGAAATGAAAAAATGCCAAATAACAAATGTTTTTTTTTTTCTTTGAGATTAAATGATAAAAAAACAACTTGCAGTTTAGACTTGTTTATTTCATAGTTCATACCTATTACCTCTTTTTAGAAAGATTTATTGTTGGCATGCTGAATTACATCTGTTAGTTCTCATAGAATATTACAAGTTTAGAACAAATTATTAATTTGCAATGTCAATTCTAACCATTTTAAGCAAATTCAAGAGAAAAAGACGCTAAAATACATTTACATAAATATTATTGCGTAAATTCTTTACACAAGTTTCACAGAACCAATACACATTTGAATTGTGTTTACCCTCTCCATCCACCTAAATACTTATTTAGTCACAAAATTCATGAGAATTGTTTTACTTTTCCTTCTAAATTTGCATCACTGATCCCCAAGTCAGTTTATTTCTCTTTTCCAATATATTTATTTCTCTCTACAATCCATCCATTTTTCAATTGATAAGAACAGTTTTGTAATGGCGACCCGACAAATATCGCACCACAGAGACGAAGCTGAGATCTACCATGGCGAAACTCTCTGCATGCAAAAATCCCTCGACATTCTCGCCGAGATGTCTCTCCCCAAAGGTTTGCTTCCTTTAAACGAAATCGTGGAGCTAGGTTTCAACCGCGGCACCGGGTTCGTCTGGCTCAAGCAGAAGAAGAAGAAGGAGCACCGATTTCAGGCCCTTGGGCGGACGGTGTGGTACGATGCGGAAGTCACGGCCTTCCTCGATGAACGCCGCATGCGGCGGGTTACTGGGGTGAAAAGCAAGGAACTTTTCATCTGGATCTCCATTTCTGACATCTTCATTGATGAATCGAATTTGGGTCAGATCACGTTCGCCAATTCGACTGGCGTTTCAAAGTCGTTTCCTGTTTCAGCTTTTGCGGTTCATGAGCCAGAAAAGGAGAAAGAGAAGAAGATGAACGACAGCAGTAGCAGGCGCTAACCGAGGGAAGAATTAAATTGAAAAAAAAAATGTAGAAAAGAAAATCCCACATACAGAAAATATAGAAAATGAAATTGAAAATTAGATTTGAATGGGAATACAAATCAAAGATGATTGAATGATGGTGTAATTTTGTAAAGTTTAATTTAATAATATGAAATTTTCAAAATTTAATTTTAAATTTTATTTTTGATATCCATAATTCAGATTATATTAACACGAAAAATTTATTATTATTCTCATATAAATATTGTGTCAATTATATTATTTTTCAACTCAGCAATCCCATCTAATAAAAAATTATTTTTTAAAAAAAAAATTAGTTGTATTTTAGAAAATGAAAATTTTGAATTAAAAAGTAGTATATTTAACATTTATATGAACATAGCAGAATTTTTGGTGCAAATATAAAACGAGGAGTTTTTCTGCATTTTTGAAGAAGATTGAATACGTAATTCTAAATTGCCATCAAAATCGCAATTACAATTACATTGTGAAAATGGTGATTCCGGAAACATAGATAAGTACAGTCGTTCCGGTGCTGAATTAAGGTTGTGGAGATTGGTGCAACTGCAAAATTTTGAACCCTAATTTAAAATCATCATTAAAAGATACTCCAGATTTAACCATTTGGGATATATGTTTGGATCTGGATTTTTTCGTTTATTTCAATATCTAGGTTTATGTTCCTTTGTTCATTTTTGGGTATCTGGGTACCATGGATTTATTATTCCTATGGGTGACAATGGATTTCTGGAAGAGGTAATTTTGTGTAGAGGGGTGTGTCTGACCGGTGGGTGATTGTTTTGGGCTGTCATGTCTTAGAATGGTCACAGCTGAAAATTAATGAAATGGGAAATTATTGAGAAGTTTTCTAGCAGTGTCATGACGTAGGAAAATACTCTCTGCCTACGTACGCATTTGTTAAAAGGCAATCTTTCAATATTTTGTTTCAGTACAATACGAATCGAAACATATACAAAAGCATAAGATGCGATGATATAAATGTCCAATCACGTTTGTTGGTTCAAATGGTATGACGTTCAATATTTTTTAAATAAAATTTTGAATTTAAATATTATAAATAAAAAAATAGATTTAAAAAAGCTTACCTTGAAGGTTTAATATAATCTATCGAATAATAGGAATCTTATAAAAAAATGTAATGTTTGTAAGATAGGAAGAGATGGGCATCCTTTAATGTCTATTGGCAGGATAAAAGGAAGGGAAAGGGAAGAGAACGAAGATTAAGTGATAATTTCTTCTCTTTGTTTGAATTTCAATTGGATTCATTTATTTTTATGAAAGATATTTTTTATAGAAATATAATTATAAATTATTAATACGTTGAAAAATAGTTTGTATGTTTCATATTATATATATATATGGGATATAGTAAAAAATAACTTCTTTTTTTTAAAAAATATTTTCTTTAATTACTATAATTTTTAATATTATTTTTTAAATAATAAAATATAAAAATAAAGTGTCACACCTTTATTCATATAAAAATATATGAAATTGTTTGATGAAAAATATCATATGAACAATAAATGAACCTTAAAATTATATAAGAAGAGATAATGAAATATTAAATTAAAATAAATAATTAATTAGTATAAATTTTTATAATTTTATCATTTTTTAAAATAATTATTTTTTAATTCAGACATAAAATAGAAGTGAATTTTGCACACTTTTTATTAAGATAAGAAGTCTCAACGATGAAACGTAGTTCGAAAATATGAGAGAATGCAGGTGTGGTGTGAGTGGAGTCAAATCATTAACCTCAAAAATATAAAGATGCATGTGTTGCTTCATTTGATTGGAGATGGTGGATATCGTTAGCAAATGAATATGAATACTTTCAAACTCTATACAATAGGTTTTCCCTTTTACCTTAAAGTTAGCAAGTAACCTCTCCTTTAAATGAATCTCTACACAAATTTTAATATATTTTCCTTATGTCTATTCTATAGTAATAGAATTAATCATAAAAGTTTTTCCTAGTCTATTCCCTAAAAAAATAAAGAACTTTTTTATGATAAAGATGAATAGCAAAATATATTCACACAACCACCTAATCAATCTAAACCTCCCCGAATCAATCTCATTATCTTATTGTCAAATAATGATAATAAATAACTCGTATACCACCACTTAAAGCAAATTTATAATTTAAATATATATCAAACTTCATCATAAATAACTCATTTGTAAGATCAATAATATTTAACATTTCATCTTACACTCATAATTGATATAATTTATTTTCTAATACTCTAAAATCCTTTTTTCTTCCTAAAAATTTAATAATTAAAGATTTTTGTCCCCGTCTACTCATCATTTCCTCCTCACTCTGAGAGATATAACAAATGGACATGGTCTACCTTCATTTGTTTCCTTAATAGTTTCAAAGCCACTAATTCGTCATTAGATTCATTATTTTGCTTGCCCAACTTTTTCGAAACTTTCCTAGACCAAACACCAGCTGCGTTCATCACATTATCCTCACCCAACAAACATGCCTTCTACTTTTTCTATATAACCTTACCTCCGCCATGTTCCTCCTCCAACATAGTATTCATAAAACATCTCAAGCCTTACTCTCTTCATGTGCACCATTACTTTATATTTTTAATATTCTTTTTATTCCAGTTTAGCAGATCCACTTCCTCCTTCATAACTTCTTTTTCATCCACCATGCAAAACCAGTAAGAAAACTCTACAAAAAAAAACCCTAGCAAAGCTTTCGCATGTAGGTCAATTAGGTGTTTTTTTGTTATAAATTATTAATCATTAAATTAATATAAATTCTTAGGTTACATGATTTAACATTATCTGAAATTTTATGTATTAAAATATTATATGTATCAAAAGTGGGATTCAAAATTAGACTTTAAATTCTTTATAACCATTTAATTGAGTTTTACAAATTTATCTCAAATCCTTATATCTAATTGATAATCTTTCATTTATATTAGGAATCTAGATTTTATTTTCAATATATATGATATTACTGTTAATAAACGGCGTATAAAGAAAGTTAAAGAATAATGGTCCAACCAACGGATTTTGATGGTGTACCAGAAATAACATGTTTTCAATGGGAGATGCTACCAACCACTTAAATTTTATTTGATTAAGGATTTCCCATGTAAAAAAAAATTGAGAATAAAATGGCTTTTAATTGAAATGAAAAGTATTAAATAAAAAAATGCTTTTTATAGATAGTAAATAATAAAATAACAACTTGCAGTTTAGACTTATTTATTTCATAGTTGATACCTATTAGCTATTTTTAGAAAGACTTATTGTTAGCATGATGAAATACATCAGTTTTCATAGAATAGGTTTATATTATAATACACCACACTGTGATATACCACTTTCTAAAAATAAATAAATTTCATTGATCAAGTGATGTACCATAAAAATGGTACACTAAAGTTTGGCCCCATAAAATATTACGAGTTTAGAAGAGATTATTAGTTTGCAATGTCAATTCTCACCATTTTAAACAAATTCAAGAGAAATAGACACTAAAATACATTTACATAAGTATTATTGCGTAAATTCTTTGCACAAATTTCATAAAACCAATATAAATTTGAGCTGTGTTTATCCTCTCCATCCGCCTAATTATTTATCCAAGTGTTTGCTACTCACAAAATTCATGAGAATTGTGTCACATTACCGGCTGGTAATGACTTTGCCTTCTAATTTGAATGTCAATTAAAATTATTCAAGAAATAATAATAGAGAATTAAATTAAAATATATAATTAATTTAATATGTATTTATAACTTTATTATTCCTCAAAAAATTATCTAACTTAGCCGTGAAATAGATGTGAGTTTTGCACACTTTCTATTTAGATAATGAGTCTTAACAATGAAATAGAGTTGAAAATATGACAGGACGTTGGTGTAGTACGGGTATGACCTAATCAATGGGGAAACCGAAATATCACAAATGATCCACATAGAATGGAAGTCTGAACAAGATCCGGTGATACGCATGGCTACCAATGTCTTCTGAAATGAGGAAAATTAGGAAGTTACCTGTGCATTACGAATAAATATTTATTTTAATAATATAATATTATAATTATATATTAATCATTAATATAGAAGATTAGATAAAAAATTAATTAATATCTAATTAATAATTTTAAAAAAGTTATTTTTTCATTAATTTTGCTCAATATTTAAGTACGTAATTAATTTTGAATTTAAATATTTTATTAATTAGATATTACTTTTCAATATAATTATTATCATTCATTTTAATATTTAATAACATAATTTAGGATAAGAATAGATTTTTTCATAATACAATATATTTTTATTTACTACATTATAACATAAAATAAACTTTTAAAAGTTATAATTTTATATTATAGATAAATAGTTATTTTAATAATATAATATTATAATTATATATTAATTATTTATAAATAGAATTAGATAAAAATTAATTAATATATAGATAACAACTTAAAAAAAGTCATCTCTCCACTTATTTTACTTAATATTCAAGTAAGCAATTGATTTTCAATTTTATTTTATCAAAAAAATTGATTTCAAATCCAAACATTGGATTGATTAGATATTATTTTTCAAGATAATTATTACCATTAGTATTTAATAGCATAATTTATGATAAGAATATATTTTTTATAATGGCAATATGTTTTTTATTTACTATATTACAACATAAAATAAAATTTTAAAAATAATTATTTTTTATTACAAACAACTTATTAAAATCTACAAATTATGATATATATGTTAACTAAAATTCAATATTTTGATATGAAATGTTTTACATTTTTTCAATTCACATGGAAGAGAGAAATAATTTTTTATTAGAAAACACCAATGATTAACTTATAATTAATATTTTTTAAAAGTTGGATTATAATAAAGTTTCTTTCTTGTAATATAATTACAAATACAAAATAGTAAACAAATAAAAAGTGTGTAACAGAATCTTTAAAATAATGAATCTTTAAGAAAAATATGTTAAGGATATAGAAGAAAAAAAAAAAAGGAAGATAGAAATACCATATTCAAGTTTTCTCTGACAGACAGATGCAAGTAGGATTATTTTTTTGCTTATGAAAGCAAATAATAATTTTATTAAATAAAGATAAAGAGGAAGTGTATTGTAGATAAAAATTTATAAATTTTAAATTGGATATAAAATAAGATGGAGATAAAGATAAAATTTTTTTAATCAAATGAAAATAAAAAATAATTTTTTTTAAATAAATTTAGATGAAATTAGAGATAAAATAACTTTCAAATTTTAAAGTAAAAAAATTATATTTATTAATTTCAATATTTTCAAATGAATTTAAGGTAAAAAATGATTTATTTATATATATTGTCAAGTATAAATTTATAAATTTTATAACCAATAATTCATGTATTTACATTGTTGTAGTTCCTCTCATTCTATAATTTTCTATGAAATTATGCGAAATTATGCTTTTCCTATTAAACAATGTGAAATGATTAAACTATATAAAAAATACATAATTTTATAATTTTATATATTAAAAATCCATTAAGCTAATATATCGATTAAACTACAAATTTTTTTCTAAAAGTAGAAATCTAATGAAATAAAGTGCTATAACAAAAAAGAATAATCAAATTGCAACAATAATAATATAAAAAAGAAACAAAAGAAATCATAGAAATGAATTTACATGAGAGAAACTTTGGATTGAGCAAGTGTGAAAGGTAAAAAATAATGAAAGTATAAATACACATATTATTGAAGACAAAGATAAAAACTCTTATCTCAGAGAAGATAATAGTTTTGAACTAATTAAAGATGGAAAAATAAAAGAAACAAACTTAAATATAATTTGAAAATTTTTTTATGAGAATAAAATAATTTTTATAAAAATAAAAAATTAAGTAATTATGAACTTATAAATATTAAAAATAAAGATGAAAAATCTCATTTAGATAAAATAATAGCTTCAAAGTGATTAAAAGTAAAAGTATATGAGAAAATAAAAATGAAAACTCCCATATTAGATAAAATGATACTTTAAAGTGACTAAAGATAAAAAATATATATATATATATATAAATATAGTTTGAGAAGATTTTTATAAGAATTAAATAAACAGTTATGAATTCTAGTAATAGATAGAGATTTAAATTTGAATTTTTATCAGGAATTGATTTAATGTTAGAAGGATAAATGAAAGGCACAATTAGTAATTTTATATTTATTATTTATTGTTAGTGATTAATAAATATAAAAATTTATTTTTTTATTTCATAATTTATCCTTCAAATTGAGAAGAAATGATAAATTAACTTTTTATTAAAAATAATAAATTAACATGTGACAAATTATAAAAATAATGCATATCATGATAAAAGATATGAAATATTACAGCTTAGAGAAAATATAGAAATAAGTTAACTAATGACTACTACATTATTTCTAAAATTTTAAAATTTGAAATGATAAGATATAATTTAAAATTATTAAATTGGAATTATTTAAATTTTTAATAATTATAATTAAATAATTTTAATTTAAAATTTTTTGAAATTATTACATCATCTGAATTTTGAAAAGATATTACAAAATTTGCCACGTTAAAATGAGTTTATACAAATTTATTTTATCAGCATTTAAAAGAATTATATCTACCTCCGCCAATTCATCTTATTTTGTTTTTCTACAGGTTCTGTTTCATTTTTATCTTCTTTTTTTTTTTGGATTGAGGGCCTAAGCCCCCCTAAAAAAGTATAGGTTCTATTTTAATTTTAAACGTTTCTGTGCATTTCAAATTATGGATGGCGCCTTCAATACCCAAGCTCCACTTCATAAAAACGTCCTCTCATTTTATTTTAAATAACCAGACGTCATTTACTTGATTTTTTGTTAACGAGTTTAAACAAATTTCATAACAAAAATAAATTTTTATTTTTATATTATGTAAAAATAATATAATATATAAAAAATTCAATTATATTTGATAATTGTATAAAAGTTATTAGTATGACGTTTGGGTTAAAATGATTAATTTATATCATATATCACTTTTTACTAAATATAATTATTAGTATTATTTGATGATTATATAAATATTTTTAATAAATTTAACTGTTATAAAAAATTATATTGATATTAATAAATAAAATAAAATAAAATAAATCTGATATATATGACATATTAGTTTTGGTAAGATATTCAAGTGAAATAACAGAATATTCTATAAAGATTACGCACACTTAAACTTGTTTTGGTTGCTATTAATTGGAGGCTCCGATTCAAATTTAAATATGCCGAATAAACCAAATTTTACGAGAAATCAGGTCTCATATTTGTTTTTATATTCAGACCATTAGTTAATAGGACTAACATGGCCCAATTGCTGAAGGCGAGAAAAGAAACAAAGAGAGCCCAAAATGGCAGCCCGATATGAAAGTGCAAAGAAGAAATGATTTGGGGCTTATGACCAATAGATATTAAGAGTAGAGGCAGATTTGCAAATTCCAGATTTTCACACTCGGTTGAAAACCCTAAACAACTTCTGTTATATAATGCTCAGGCGCCGTCCTCGTGTCCACCTTGCAGAAGTATTTTGACGACTCCCAGCGCCTTCAGCAAATCAAAGCTCTAGTTCCGCGTTCGTGCAACCATGGTACCAATGCTTTTGTTTCGTCTTCGTTGGATAGCTCTAGTTTTCTACATTGCCTGGATTATATGCGTTCCTTTTTTCTGTTATAGAATCGTAGATTTCTGAGTTTCGAGAAAACCTATGATTTGATCCCTTAATTTTATGCTCGCTGTGTTTTTCATTCTTATATTTTAGTGTTCTCATTATGAATCCTTAAAAAAAAAAATTAATCAAAACTTTTGGTCCTTATGTCTTTAGACCTTAACGCAGTGTACTTATGTGTCATTAACTGTGCTGAAGTCGCCTTTAACTCCCACCATAAAAGAATAATGTTGTTGTTCAATTTGCTCTACTTGCCATGTCATTCATAATGAAACCCATCGTCCGTCCGGTAACTCCAGCGTCAATAATCTCTTGTTTGGTTGTAAATGCAAAATAATGAATGGATGATTTCATCTTCTGTTTTCTAAATCATAAGAATTCAAAGCAAAATAGGAGGACACTAACGAAAGATCAAGTGAACATTTAGATAGAGAGAGATTTGTGCCATGGCATGAAGAGTGTTGTAGAGGGGAAAGAGTAATTATGTAAATTTGGGCGTGGCTACTTTATGTAATATATGGCGGATCCAAGAGGATAAATGGATGATTTCATCTTTTCCTTCCCAAATCATAAAAATTTAAAGCAAAATAGAAAGAAACTAACAGAAGATCAAGCGAACATTTAGAGATAGAGAAAGAAGTGAACATCTTAGAGAGAGAGAGAGAGAGAGATTTGTGCCATGATAGGGAGAGTGTTGCACAGGGGAAGTGTGAAAACTTGATTATGTGAATTTAAGTGTGGCTGCTTTGTAAAATGTATGGTGATGCTGTTTTTTGATTTTGGGATTTCTTCATCTTGTTTGGTTTCTCCTACTCTTTGCTATCCCATCTACAAAACACAAGAATATTACAGAAGGTTACTGCTCTTTTTCCTTTCTATGGTGTTGCCGCCTTTGATTTTAGGATTTTGCATCTTCTTTCTGTTTGTTTTTCTATTAACTGTAGTGTCACTTGGATGAGAGAAAGAGAAGGGAATGAGGATAACAAAGGAGAAAGAAAAAAAATAAAAATAAAAATAATGATAGTTAACGGCAGAAATTGACACACATAATCAGTTTTATGCCATGTTGGCAATATCTGTTAATTACATAGATGGAAGGACGAAAATTTTGATAGAGTAAATTTTGGGGGACTTATAATGGGAACATCAAAATTTGAGGGATGAAATACATAGCGATTGTAAAATTGAGGGACCAAATTATGGATTCACTCTCTGAGTTTCTTATTATGAGGTGTAGATTGGTTAAGTTTGTGTGTGCCCGTGTGTGCCTGTTAGATCGATTAAGTCGATGCTTGATGTACTTAAGTTAAATATTCTATTTTGGTTATAAATGTTGGAGTGTGAACAACTTTGCATTGTTTTATTATATATCCTTTGTGTGTCAACTAGAGTCTGCTATGATCATGTTTGTTTGGTCCCTCGGTTTCATATCTTCAAGATAGCAGATTAAACTCTTGCTGTTAAGCTGGGATGATTAATATTGCTGCTAGGGAAAGACTAAAATGTGTTGGTGGAAAAGGTTTTGCATTTTGAACATGAGACAGTCTGAAACTCCTAATATTAAGCATTTACACAAGTTCTTTAGAAACTTGAAATGTGATATCTATTGAAGCTCTTCTTTACAGGGGCTAAGTTAGTTATTTGTCAGTGGTTTAGTTTGATACATTATCATTATAGAACTGGAATTCGTGCACTGTTAGAAAGTTCATTTTTTATGGAAATTGATTCATAATATTGATTCAAGATTGACTATAGCTTTTTTTATTTTTTGGTGAAGTTAATGCTGTTTAGAATCATTATTATATAAATACATTTGTTTTGAGAATTGCACGGTAGACTCAACAATTCTAATGAGTTGTAATTTGTGTTCTGCAGTCAAGGAGAAAGGTTAGGGAGCCTAAGGAGGAAAACGTGACCCTGGGTCCAGCTGTTAGAGATGGAGAACATGTTTTTGGCGTGGCTCACATCTACGCATCCTTCAATGACACCTTTATTGTGAGTTTATGTAATATGTATGTCGTTTTCTCCCTTTTAGTTCATTTTATAAAGTCTGACTATGATTCATTATTTTTATGATATGATTACAGCACGTGACTGATTTGTCTGGGAGAGAAACCCTTGTTCGTGTCACTGGTAGGATATGTTCTCCTTGTGTTTTATGAGCTAATGCGTCAAGAACTGCTATGCAGTGGCCCTTTTACTCTCTTTCTTCTTCACTTGTTTTATTTTAGTTGTATGCTCGGTCTTAATAGTTCTAATGCAGTGTGAATGACTTTCATTTCTGTGCTTCTAAGAAATTTAAACTTGTAGATTTCCCTCATCTCAGGTATCGTTCTCAAATTCTATGTTGAAGCTGAGTGATTCTGATTTTATTTGATTGCTATAGTTATTTGTAGGAAAATTCTTAAATCTATGTTTTTTTTGTAAAGTGTCTTCATGTACCAGTGGTTCTAAACAAGATTTATCACTGCGGAGTTTGACTCTATTTTGTTGCATCAGTATGCACATGGTTTTCTCAAGATACAATCTTATGCTGGTGTTGATTTTTCCATTTACAGAAATTCTTAAATCTATGTTTGTTTTGTAAAGTGTCTTCATGTACCAGTGGTTCTAAACAAGATTTATCACTGCAGAGTTTGAGTCTATTTTGTTGCATCAGTATGCACATGGTTTTCTCAAGATACAATCTTATGCGGGTGTTGATTTTTCCATTTACAGAAATTCTTGTGTGATGCGGAAGAGTCCATAATTATTCGTGAGTTGAACATAGTAATATTATTTATGTTCTGATGTAAATTTCTGTTTATCTTCAGGTGGAATGAAGGTCAAGGCTGACAGAGATGAATCTTCTCCTTATGCTGCTATGCTTGCAGCGCAGGATGTTTCTACAAGATGCAAGGTCTTAGAATTTTCTTTTCTTTTTGAATTTTTTTATATCTTCCATCTTCTGTTAGTCTGGCTCAAATGCTTTTTAGGCATTGCTATTCTTTAGCCTTTAGAAATGGCTTTCATTATGTCGACACGTGTTTGAACCTGTTCCTTTTTTTTAAAAAAAAAACAAAGTTCAATGCCACTCGTCTTTTAGCGACCACACAATTTTTTGTAGCGAATATGCTGTATTCTGTTTGAATGTTAAAATGTGTATTCAGACTCTCTGATGTGTTTCAGGAGCTGGGCATTACTGCTCTACACATCAAGCTCCGAGCAACTGGTGGGAACAAGACAAAAACACCAGGTCCTGGTGCTCAATCTGCTCTCCGTGCCCTTGCTCGTTCAGGAATGAAAATTGGTCGTATAGGTAATCCTTTTTCTTTTTCAAGAAAACTGGATCTATTTGGGAAACCTGAAAAACTAGTTCTTCGTTTTCTATACATCTCTTATCATTGTTCTTATTAATTTTGTAATTTTTATCCATGCAAGTTGTGAAATCAATTGTCATGGACTAATGGCAACTTATCTCGTTCTCATCTATTGATCCACCATTTATCTCTAGAATTCCTTAATGTAAGCCTATTTGTACATTCTTATTGCCTTGAATCATGATCTACGTTAACTCTTTGGGTCTGGAGTAGGGCAATATTTTGATTTGTATTTGTGAAAGAGTCGTTTATGATGTTTCTTACTATTTTCATAAACTTGGTGCTGCTTTAGTAGTAGTTGAGTAGAAGATCTGATTTAAGAACTCTTCTTTACTTGGCTTCTGAAATAATCTTCCTTTGTGTTTTGTTATATATATTACATTCGAATGGTGTTCATGTAATATGTTTTATTTGTATTTATCCTGTATATGTGATTTTTCAGAGGATGTCACTCCTATTCCATCTGATTCCACCAGAAGAAAGGGTGGTAGACGTGGAAGGCGGCTGTAAGGTTGCTGCATATCTCTGTTGTTTTCATGTCTTTTTTTTTTTAAATTTTACTTTCCAATGGGAGCCTAGAGGTCTCTTAGTTTGGCCTTGAATTTATTTAGGAACTGGATTGTATTTCTTGTTCTATTATTGCTCGTTCAAGTATTTTATTCGAGTTACGTTTGAAATTATAATATAGTTTATAGTTGTGAACTAAACGTTTTCGTGTATTAGTTTATGAGATATATGGTTGTTTAATTGTTGTATGAAGTCGGTTATCGAGATCAAATGCCAACCCCTG
Source organism: Sindora glabra (assembly GCA_020226215.1). Taxonomy (NCBI): domain Eukaryota; kingdom Viridiplantae; phylum Streptophyta; class Magnoliopsida; order Fabales; family Fabaceae; genus Sindora; species Sindora glabra. Next base: position 71,255,823 of record CM035235.1, read on the forward strand.
CCAAGCACAGGCTTGGGTAAATTTAGGCTTAAATACTATTTTGGTTCCTTTAAAATGCAAGTAGTGCAATTTGAGCTTCTAATCTAATTTAAATAAATCTATTGGTTTTTTCAATATTTAATTGGTGTAATTTGCATCTTATTTTTTATTTTTTGTTAATTTTTGTCAACTTCCGATTGATCATCATACATTCATTACATTGATTTTCAGATAAATAAAGGTCTTTAAGATTTAGAAGAGTGAGCTTATAAGAAGATTAAAACTTCTATAAGTAATCTATTGATTTTATTAAAATTTTTTAAAGATTTTTATTTTGCTTTCTACATATTAATATGGAAGAAATATTAAGTAAAAGAAATTTTGTTTAGTCCTGGATTTGCTGAAATCAAATAGAATGATTATTGCACCGATTAATGTTTTTAAAGGGATTAAAAATAAATTATTTTAAATTAGGTTGAAGAAAGTTGTATAATTTATATTTTAGAATAGTTAAAATTACACAATTTGGGAAAAAATGCCATCTGGACTCGTTCAAATTTGAGTTTCCTTCTAAAATGAAAATTGCTTTTGTAATCATGCCTTTATAGTTGTACATCTGTAGATTGCAACGTTTTTCCTCTCTGATTTTACGGGAAAAATTTCGTCTAGTCTTGTTGCCCGTCTCATTCCATCCTTTTGCGCTGTTTGGATGCGAAGGGGAAAGAAAAATGAGTAGGAAGAAATAAGGAGGGAACGAAAAGAGTTGGGAAGATAATTTTTTTATTGTGTTTATTTGAATTAAAAAAAGAAAATAAGTAAGAAATAATTTTCTTTTGCTTGATGGAGTAGAAAAGTGAAGAAAAAGAAGAATTAATAAATCAAAATGATAATAATGCTTTTAAAAGCAATTCAACGCTAAATTTGTTGCTTAATGCATTTTTAATATTAATCTATAATATCTATACTAATAAAGGTGAGAAGTGAATTTTGGACTTCACTTTTTTTTTCAGAAAAATAAGTATAAATTACATATATTTAATAAGTAAAAGGATTATACTATAATTTTTACTTATTTTAAATAAAATAACTACCCATTATGTAATTTAACAATTAATGGATAATTACTCCATTTAAATTTAAATTACCATTATATATTTTTTACTATTAAAAAATAATTAAATTGGTAAGAAAAAATCAATTGAATAGTAATAATAAAAATAAATAAAATCAATACAATATTTAAAAAATCGAATTTAATTAGAAGAATAATAAGTTTGCTTTGAACTTACCTTTTAATTCTAAAGATAGAACTAATTAACATCTATAGAATTAATTTTTTATATATTATAATTTTTAAAATTATTTTATTTTCATTCTAATATTTTTTAATAAATGATAAAAAAATAAAAAAAATCAAGGGTTTTAAATTTTCCAAATATTATGTGCAAAACAATACATAATAATGCATATTCAAAAATATTTTCTGATTTAAGGGAATTGTATAGTTTAATTAAAAAGCTTTAATACTTTATTTTCATTAATTATTAATGAAGGTGTGTAAGATTAAAACAAATCAAATTGCATTATAAATTAATCATATATTTAATTACATATTTAAATATGATATAATATAACATAAAATAATTTTAAATTAAAATCATAATTACGGACATTTAAATTATAGTTACAACTTTTTCCCAAAAAAAAAATATAGATTAGGTTTCATGCAATACAATTTAAAAAAAATATATTTATGATGTTTATAAATCTTATTCATGAAAATTAAAGATATATTATAATATTGAATATTTTTATATAAAAAAAAGCTAATAAATAACACAGAAAATTAAAGAGAGAAAGAGAAACAAATTGAAAACAATTGTAACATATTGTGGTAAATAAATATATTGAATTTATTTTTAATGTAATAAAAAATGATAAATTTGTAAAAAAGTATTTTTAAACCAAGTAAAAAAAAAAAGAAAAAAAAAACCTCTTCACACGCACGAGAGTGAGGTTAATCATGGAGAATTTTCATTCCAATAAGTTGTTTTTTACATAATATGATTATTGCAATTAATATTAATAAAAATCTGATGAATAAATTTAACTTAAAAAATTGCAATTAATATTAATAAAAATCTGATGAATAAATTTAACTTAAAAAACAATCCTTAGTATTAATGCACATGAGTCAATAAAATAGGATGGATAAATTAATAAAATTGCTCAGGCATGTTATGGATAGTATTGACAAAAGTTACTTCGCCTATATTAAAAATTCAATCCAAAGCAAGGTAAAACAAGGGATGACAGGAGAGACCCAAAAAAAAAAAAAAAGCGAGGAAAGGATAAACTGTAAAGGTAAAGGGAGAAGGAAAAATTTTCATATCTTTTTTTAACATTTTCACCCGTGTTTTCTCCCATCGTTTCAAGAGACAAAGAGTCCTATGCCCCACGCCCAATTTCATTTACTCGGTCTACTTATATTTTTTCTTCGGCGCCTAAACCAGAGATGAAATTTCTTCTGCTCCAATTTCTTCTTTGGAAGACACTCTGTCCCTTTTCTATCCTAATGAAAAAGCTGCTATTCCAAGATTAAGGGTCTGACAAATTTTAATTAATATTTTTATTAATGAAAATAATTAAATCATTAAATATATATATATGCGAATTAAAAATTAAATATTGAATATAATAAAAATAAAAAATTTTAAAATAAACATTAATTTTCCAAAACGAGTTCAAGTCCATTCGGGTGGCATTTTTTATAATACCTTTTTATTACGTTTCTTAATTAACAAGAATCCAAGCCACTAACAACTACCAACACATGCAAAACTATAGGTTCCATGAGTGCATCATATGAAAATATTATTCACCAACAACGTTGATGTGGTGCAACCATGACATTTGAGAATAGACTTTGATACAAAATGACATACGAGATTAAATGCATCTCAAACGTTATCAAAATTCTTTTGGCGGTGGGTTTGGGGCCTAAATCTATCAAATCAAACACAAATATAAAGAGGGCACAAAAATTATACAGTACTAAACCTTTAATATCACGGAAATGTTGACTAACACATTTATGGGTGTGGAGTTTGATAATTTTCTTCACTCTTTTAATTGAATACGAAATTATACTATCAATTTAAAAATAATAAAAGTAGTAAAGGATATTAAAATCAATTTATCATTATTATCAATTATTTTAATTAGTAAGTATATTTATTGTAAAGATAAGAAATAATGAATGAAGTTGATTTATATATTTTAAATTAATATTTTTATTAAAATTATTTAAATATTTATTATTATTAAATTAATTGAATGATTTTTTATTTCAAATAAAAAAAAGTAAAGTTACATAACCTCCAAAGATGTAAAGGTTAAGAATCACTTATTTAGGAGACAAAGAGGAGTTCATAGGCTTAATTCTTCCCGAATATCCAGAAAAAGGGAATATAAGGTTATGTTTGGTTTAAAAGGAAATGAAATTTTTGAAAAATATTTTTTTAAGAAAATATATTTCTAAGGAATGAATTAATTTTTTATTGTTTAGTGTATAAAAAAATATTTTCTAGTGTTTGATATAAAGAAATTAATTTCTTCTAATAAATTTTTTAAACACATTCAATTTTATGAAAATAATCTTATAGTAAACATATAAGAAAACATATTTTTAACATAATAAATATAACATGAATAGTCGAAAATTTTTGACTCAAGTAATGTTCGATGTCTTTTAAAGGTTTTGTCTTTCGTTGCATCTAGAGTTCGATCCTTGGTGTGCGTATAATAATTTAATCATTCTTATTATTACCATATATATATATATATATAATATGAATATAAAGATAATTCACGTTGAAAAATAATTAATAATCGGTAATAATGTAACCAGAAAAGGAGAGAGAGAAGAAGATGAACGGCAGCAGTAGCAGGCGCTAACCGAGAGAAGAATTAAATTGAACAAAAAAATGTAGAAAAGGTCTCACATATAGAAAATATAGAAAATGCAATTTAAAATTAGATCTGAATGTTAATACAAATCAAAGATGATTGAATGATGGTGTAATTTTGTAAAGTTTAATTTAATAATATGAAAATTTTGAAATTTAATTTTAAATTTTATTTTGATATCTATAATTCAGATTATATTAACGCTAAAAATTTATTATTATTCTCATAAATATTGTGTCAATTACATTATTTTTCAACTCAGCAATCCCATCTAATAAAAAATTATTTATTTTTAACAAAAAATTAGTTGTATTTTAGAAAATCAAAATTTTGAATTAAGAAAAATAGCATATTTAACATTTATATGAACATAGCAGAATTTTCGGTGCAAATATAAAACTAGGAGTTTTTCCACATTTTTGAAGAAGATTGAATACATAATCCTAAATTGCGATCAAAATCGCAATTACAATTACATTGTGACAATAGTGATTCCGGAAACAGATAAATACAGTCGTTCTGGTGCTGAATTCGGGTTGTGGAGATAGGGGCAACTGCAAAATTGTGAACCCTAATTTGAAATCATCATTAAAAGATACTCCGGGTTTAACCATTTGGGATATAAGTTTGGATCTTGATTTTTTCCTTTTTTTCAATTTCAATATCTATGTTTATGTTCCTTTGTTCTTTTTTTTGCATCTGGTAACATGGATTTATTCTTTCTCTGGATGACAATAGATTTCTGAAAGAGAGAATTTTGTGTAAAGGGCCCTGTCTGACTAGTGCGCAATTGTTTTGGGTTGTCAAGTCTTAAAATGGTCACAGCTGAAAATTAATGAAACGGGAAATTGAGAAGTTTTTTAGCAGTGTCATGACGCAGGAACCTAGAGATCTCTTAGTTTGGCCTTGAATTTATTTAGGAACCGGATTGTATTTCTCGTTTAATTATTGCTAGTTCAAGTATTTTATTCGAGTTATGTTTGATATTATAATATAGTTTAATTTTAGCTCATATAATTTGAAATTTATTTATATTTTAAGATTTAGATCTGTATTTTTAGACAAAATCCAAGTTAAACTTGTGAGCCCAACAACAAGACCAGAAGATTGTTGAACAAATTATTTATTACATGAGAGTTTGCATCAATAAATTAGACCACAAATTTTTATATTCTATGATATCTTTATTAATTTTATAATTTTATTTTTTAAAAAATATCACTTTAGGTTGAATTTGAGTTATAGAATAAAAAATTGAAATATTCAAAAGTAAAAATTTGATTGATCTTGATCATAATAATTACAAAGAAACATTGAAACAATGAAAATAATTAAAAAAAACAATGATAAATTATTATATTATGCTGAGAATAATGTACTCTTTGTATATACTAGTACTTTTTTTCCCCATCTAAACCACTAGTTCATTAGATTTGTTTTCCTTTACATTTTTATTTTTGTCGTTTAATATATTTTATTCGACGTGGTGCAACCATAACATTTATGAATAGAGGGCCACCAAGGTTGTGACTTACATTCGACTTTGATGCACAACGACGCACGTGAATAAATGCATTTCAAACGCCATCAAACATAGACAGAGATCGGCCGTGGGTTTGGGCCCTTTGGGTTCACAATCTATCAAATCAAGTATAAATATAAAACGGGCCTGAAAATAAAATAATATTAAACTTTTAATATTAGGAATTGCTATCCTTTAGGTTCATTAAATAAAAAAACTATACTATCAACATAAAAATAATAAAATAATAAGAATTATTAAGATCAATTAGATGAGAAAGAATATGCAGACTTAATTTGTACTGCCTCTATTCCTAAGTGTTGTGTCAGGTCATTGTACAAAAATTAAAAAAATGTAATAACTAACTTTAATTTTGAGAAAAATAAATTATAATTTATTAATATATTTTTTAAAAGTCAATTAATAAATAAAATTATTGGAAATTATATTTAAAAGAATACAATAAATGCAATCTTATTTTTTTGAAATGATAGATAAATAAAAAATTATTTAAATATTTTTATTATTTTATTATTATCAAATTAATTTTATAATTTTTTTGTTCAAATAAAGAGTAAAGAACAATAACCTAAAAAAATGTGGAGGTTAAGAACCCTTAACATTATATCCTTTTTTTGGGTACAAAAAGGAGTTCTAAGGCTGAATTCTTGCGGAATATCCAGAAAAAAGAAATAAATATATTCCAGAAAGAGATCACTACGTCTGTAAGAAACAAAGTAACTGAGAAGGAGTTGTTGGGTTGCGAATATTCTTAAGAAATTAACCTAGAAGGCTCAAATTAAATGGGTACAGAACGAGAACTATGACCGGCCCTCCCTCCTGCGTTTAGAAAAAATTATGAATAATTCGATCAAACCAATAAATTCCAGTAAGAAAGAGATAACTTAAATCTTCCATGAATAAGACTTGCCCATTTGGGATGAAATGAGACTGTGGGTGGCAAACAAGCATAAGGTGACCAAATAGGCTTAGGCAACGTAATATACAAAATAAACAAGAAGCTTCTGGATTTTGGAAGACAAGAAAATGACAGAGTTGCTTGCCGCATTTTGGTTAGTGAGGCTGAAAAATCTAGGAAGTAGATAAAAGCAAAAGCATCCTACTTACCAAACAAAATTAGAATAGAAAAACAAATAAAACAAAATAAGCCTAGTTCACACGTCCTAAATGAATTATCCTAGCCGTGTCATCGTCCAACACTGCCCAGCTTGATCACTTTATTCTCTCTCTCTCTCTCTTTCTTACCCATTTGGCTTTAGTCAGAGAAAATAAAAATGAGCAAAAGCAGCCACAACCATGTCTGCTTATATAAGAGCTCATCTACTGTTTACCGTAAGAGTTGTTCTTCCATTCACATTATTTCACACACATTTCTTTCCAAAGTTGAAATTTCCCGACTCACCACCACCAACCCTTCCCTCTGGAAAACTCAAATTTGAATTTAACATTCTTCCATTCATTCATGCATTCACCAATTTTTTTACCTCAGCAGCCAGCACTCTGACCCCTTCTAGTCTACATACATAAACACACACAGTACCCATTACACATTCACCATTCTTTTACCTGAGCAGCCAGCAGTCTGACCCCTTCTAGTCTACATACGTAAACGCACACAGCTATACCTATTTCACATTCACAATATTCCCATTAAATTCATTAGAGAAAGGCACATATACCATTCAAATTTCCTCTTTCTAAACACCCTTCAATCGAATGACCAACTTCATCTCAGCAGTCATCTCCAAGCTCACGCCACTAACTCCATACTTGATTTCCTTCAGTTTGTTGCTGCTTCTCTTAGAACAGGTATCATACCTGAAAAAGAAGCGCTATGTTCCTGGTCCTTCCCTGGTCTTCCCTTTCCTCGGCAATGCAATCTCCTTGGTCTGCAACCCCACCAAGTTCTGGGACACCCAATCTTATCTGGCGAAGTCATCCGGCTTCGGCTTCTCCGCCAACTACATCATCGGAAACTTCATCATCTTCATCCGCGACACTGATCTCTCCCATAAGATCTTCAACAATGTCCGACCCGATGCGTTTCGCTTGGTAGGCCATCCCTTCGGCAAAAAGCTCTTTGGCGAACACAATCTCATCTACATGATGGGACAAGATCACAAAGATCTCCGCCGTCGAATCGCCCCCAACTTCGCCCCTAAAGCTCTCTCCACCTACGCCGCCCTACAGCAGATTATAATCCTCAAGCACCTTCAGAAATGGCTGAACAATGACCCGAATCCGAAAACTCACCCGATGGCACTCCGGGTCCTGGCTCGTGATATGAATCTCGAAACTTCTCAGACTGTGTTTGTTGGGCCGTATTTGGGCCCCGAAGCCCGTGAACGTTTCAAGCACGATTACAATCTGTTCAACATCGGCCTTATGAAGCTGCCCGTTGACCTGCCGGGGACTGCGTTTCGAAGCGCCAGGCTCGCCGTTGACCGGCTGATCAGTACTCTAGCAACCTGCACGGAATACAGCAGGCAGAGGATGGAGAAAGGAGAAGAACCTTCGTGTTTGATCGATTTCTGGATGCAAGACACGCTCCGCGAAATCGCTGAGGCCAAACTCGCCAGTAATCCGCCGCCGCCGTTCTGCAGCAACCGTGAAATCGGCGGTTACCTCTTCGACTTCCTCTTCGCTGCACAGGATGCTTCTACTTCCTCTGTTCTCTGGGCGGTGACGCTGCTCGATTCGCATCCGGAGGTGCTTGCAAGAGTGAGGAAAGAAGTAGCTGGTATATGGTCACCGGCATCGGACACTCTAATCACGGCTGAGCAGTTGAGGGAGATGAAGTATACGCAAGCCGTCGCGCGTGAGGTGGTGAGGTTCCGTCCGCCGGCGCCGCTAGTTCCGCACATCGCCGCAGTTGATTTTCCACTGACGGAGAACTATAAGATCCCGAATGGTTCGATTGTTTTTCCTTCACCTTACGAATCGTCGTTTCAGGGGTTCACTGAAGCGGAACGGTTTGACCCGGACCGGTTCTCGGAGGAGAGGCAAGAGGACCAAATATTCAAGCCGAATTTTTTGGCATTCGGAGCTGGGGCCCACCAGTGTGTTGGACAGAGATACGCACTGAATCACTTGGTGCTCTTCATGGCGATGTTTGCCACGTTAATTGATTTCAGGAGGCATAGAACGGACGGTTGTGATGAAATCACCTACGTGCCAACAATTTGTCCCAAGGACGATTGCATGGTGTACCTGTCTAGGAGGTGCGCACGCTATCCTAACTTCCCCGTGATTGAGTTGAGGAAATGATCAAAGTGCCATTTGATTGCAGAAGAATTTTGATAATGGGGAAGGTTTGCTAGGTGATTTTGCCATTTATTTTCATCTGTGGAGAGGAAACTATGTTTATTGTCTGTGTGTATTATTATTTCAATGGTGATTGGTGAATTCCATGGAACCTAGGTTTTGAAACTTTGGATAACGGACGAGTTTTTTGAGATTTTCTTAATTATATTTGTTAAAAAGTGAATAATTATAATTAGATAATTTTAATTCAATAATTTCTGAATTTTTTATGTTACTTTAAATTTTAAAATCCTAACAAGTGCTGCGAATATGACTCGTGTGATAACTTATTTGATTTTTTTAAATAAAAGGTTTTTTATTAAAAGGATCTTGGGAGAAAAATAACTGAGAAGTTGTAGTGGAAGTTGTTGAAATGGCACTTTCTGAGTCTGACCCCATTTTCTCCGGTGACAGATAACGACTTCAGAGCTCTATGCACATAAACTAACATGGCGCTTCTTGTAATTTTATCAAAATTTGAAATTATTTTTATAATTTATTAATTTTTATTAGATATTTATATTTTTTATTTATTTTTAATTGATTTCCTCCTCAATAGTACATTAATAAGTTATTGATGGGATTAATGTTTTGCCTTTGTGTATTTCGAGCTATGGCTTGCGAGAAATGGACTTTATGCACCTCACATGACAAAAACATAAATTGTGGGAATTTTTATAAAATTAAAAAATTTTAATTTTAATTTTTTATACATAAAATAAAATACTGAATTATTATATGAAAAATTAAAATTTAAAAATTTATAATTTCATAGAAATCAAATTAATATAAGTTTTTAGTAAATAATGAAATTAATTAAAATTTATTTTTTTACTGGAATCAAAAATAAATTTCTAATCAAGCTAAAATGATCGCTCATCTTGAAGTCAAAATTGAACATTGCACCCTTAAAATATTTTTCTGCGCTCTTGAGCGAAGGTTATTACTTATATGATGCAGCACAAAGCAGTTGCAAGAGCCAGCAAATTTGAGGATTAGTAAAAATAAATGTATTTTAATATTTTAAATGATATATATAATATTACATAAAATTTTAGATGAGTTAATTAAAAATATCATATATATATATATATTTCACCACTGGCACAAAGACAATGTAAATCATCATGTGACTTTAAATTTTATGAGACAAAAATACTTTACAAAAAACATTCACCACTAAATAAGGAATCAATTAGTTATAAGTATTTAATTACAAATAAATAAATTATAAAAAGAAATCCCAAAATTCCGTAAAACTATAAAAAGTCAAGGAATAATTCGATCATTTATATATTATAAAATTACCCGAGCATATATTTATACAAGTTATGAGCAATGTACTCTTAATTTAAATTAAATAGAATCGTACTGTCAAATATATCATTTTAAAAGGAACCTTACCAAGATACCACTTCTAGAATGTCGAAAAAAAGGCCAAGACTATGATAATGTTATTGTAGAACTCAAGTTATGCTTTTATTAACTGATATTAGATATTTCAAAGGAAAATTTGAGAAACAATAATGTTATAAGATGTCCTAAACGATGAAAAACAAACAAAAGAGTGATTGTATATGAGTATTTTTCACGAATTTTTTTTATGTGTTTATTGCATTTTTTATATCTTTGCGCTTATTCCAAATTTTTATAAAAAAAATAATTGGAAAAGTTGTTTCATAGAATTGAAAATTCAAATACAGATAACATTCACATAAAAAATTCCATCCAGATAAAGAGTTATAGAAAATGTTACCTAAACGGAAGGATTTGGTGCCCACATTCTTCTAAAATTATTTTTCCATAAGATTAAGATCCGCCAAACAATTAAATAATTATAAATATAGTTAGATATGTATCATTTTACTGGAGTTTATCCTTTTTTCATTTTCATTTTTATAAATTATTTTATATCAATTTTATTTCCATGAGATATTAAATCTTTTAATTCTATCTTTTTATCAGTATTTGAATAAAAGTTAATTTTTTTAATTTTATTCCTCTGAAAAATAGGATTAAATAAATTAACATTTTATAAAAATAAATTAATATAAACTAATTTTATAAAGATATAAATGAAAAAATTCACGTTATAGAAAAAATGGGATCTCCTCTTTTATTCCACAGTCTTTAAAAAAAATTATTCTCTTCGTTAAATGTATTTTTCATTTTAAATCCAATGACAAACACAGTCAGACAGTCCTCGTGGATGGTGGGCGAGCTTTGCTAATGGATTTTGGTTAGGGTAGGGTAGGGTAGGCTCGATTTGCTGGGGCAGTAGGCATCCGTTATGGTTGGTTTTATTTGACAAAACCTAGACATTTTGCTGGAGGACGGATAGTGACTGAGGCATTTTAAGCGAAATAAATTATTTTTTGAATTTATATTTTTAATAAAAATAATTAAATCATTAAATACATATAAATAAAAATTAAATATAAAATTATGAATATTTTAAAAGATGTAAAACTAAATGCATATATAAATATAGACCTGATAGCAAATTATAAATACTTTACAAAATATAAAATTTTTAAATAAAATTATTAGATATCATTTAAATAAAAAAATTCAAACTATTTTTCTATTTTTTTGTATAAAAAGGTACAAACTGCAAAAAAAAGATTTTTTTTTCAAGTATGTCTACATGTATGCATAGTTGATTTGACGTGTCATGGAATCTATCTCGAAAAGGCCAGCGACAGTTGCACGTTTTCCAAACACCTTTATTAGTTTGGGTCAATTATGCACATCGTTGTTGTCCATATTAGTTTACAGTGATGTTTGGCAAACAGTTAATGAGATAGAATTTAATTAATTGGCTTATAAAATTAATTAATTTAATTCTTTGATAAATAATTATTTTAAATAATTTTTAGGCTCCTGAAAATGAAAATGCCACTGGCAACGGTATTTTCTTTCAGCGGTTACATTTTGCTTTAGCATTTTATCATGTAATGATTAAATTGCCACAATCTTTAATAAACATTTTACTTCAGTTTTATGAATGTCAAGTCCCGCATTCTATTGTTTTAGTCATTGTTTGGAACGGGGTAAATAGGAGGGGATAAAGGGAGGGGCGTAAATAAAAGAAAAATTTATAATATTGAATATTTGGATAGGAGGTGAAATTAAGAGGATGCAAATAGAAGTGAAAATAGCAGTGGGGTCCACCGGTAATTAATCCCCCTCCAAAATGAGGTAAAAATGGGGGTTTAAGGGTTAAATTTTTCCTGCATTCCCTCATTGCCCTTTCTGTAACTCTGTTGAAGAATTGTCGAGCTCCATTGCAGTGTAATGCTCAGATTTTATCATATTTTTTTATTTTTAATTACTATAAAATTTATAGTAATTAAAAATAAAAAATATGATAAAAATATAGATGGTTTGAAAATATAAATTAATAAAATATTTATTAATTAAAATAAAAGTAGAAAATATATCTAATATTTTAATTAAAATATAAAAATAAAAATAAAATTTTATTCAAGAATTTATCAATGTATTATAAATATTTCAATTGAATTTATTGAATAAATATTATTACAAAAATTAATAATATATTATAAGGGTATTATAGTAATTTTACTCAATTTCATTTCCACCTCCTTCCATTTTCATCCATTCCAAAACAAAAAAATTAATTTCGCTCCTATTTGTACCCTTCCTATTTTCACCCATTCCAAACAATTTAGATAAAATTACTCCCCCTTCTATTTTCTTTCACCTCTATTTTCTACCTCCTCTATTTTCACCTAAACCCAAACAAAGCATTAGTCTTTGCTTTAGCCAATTAGGGAGGGTGGAACCCATATCTTTGATTTGAGATTCATGACTCTTTCTTTTTAAATATTATTTTTGAAATGATAAAATATTATTTTTATTTTAAAATTTATTGCATATATTTTTTATTTATTTATAAAATTTGATAAATTTATTTATTATAAAAATTATATTAATTTAATTTTAAAAATATTTAATTTATAATAAATTATAATAATATATTATTTACAAAAAATTTAATTTATTAAATAATATATAAAATATAAAATATTAAAATAAAAATACTTAAATAATTGATAAAATATATTCATATCTTTATTTATCATTTTACACGTAAATACTTAATTATAAATAATTAATTTTATCAAATATTTTTATTTAAATAGCTAATATAATCGGTGAGTTAAGTCAGCTAATAGAATTAATTATCAGCTAATAATTAATTGAATTAGCTACCTGTTATAACTATCACCTAATTACCAAATAAGACCTATGTCTAACTTATTAAAAATAATTTATTTAATTTGTCAAGTGTTTTTTAAAATTTATTTATATAAATAAGTTTTAAAATTTGTCTAACTTAAAGTGTTTTTAAATTTTAAAAATTTCTAGTGCACTAAAGAGAGAGAAAGTGTGTAAATAAAATATTTTATTCTTCCTTGTAATTTAAAAAAATCAAGACTTTAATCCAAGTTAATAATTCTACCAAAAATATTTCATAGGATATCCGAAAATTATCTACTTAATTAATTTATTTAATGCAAAATTATTCAATTACATTATAACCCTTATATATATTCATTTTTTAAAAGCCCTCTACTGTTCAAAAACTAAATCCCACTCCCTCTTCTCTGTTAATTGAATCGCAATGTATGGCATTGTAGCTAGTTTGGCAAGTAGTTGGCTAGTGTTTGGGAGGCTAAGAGGGAACCATCAAAGTTGGGAAAGAAAAGGATCATTCATAGGAAAGGAAGTCAGAGAAGAAATAGTTAATGGCGGAGAGAGAAATGTGAGAAGGGGAGAAGAGTGATTGAGGCCGAAGGTTGATCAATGGCGGTAAGGTGAAAAGGAAGTTCGGAGAGTGAACTCGGAAAAATTGAAGGTGGAAGATTGGTGAGGGAGATGATGTAATTGACAGGGAAGATTGAAGGTGAAAGGGAAAGCCGTCATTGTCGTCCATGTGCTATGGTTTCTTCAACTCAGAAATTTGCAAATGAGTTAAAGACAACTAAAAGGGATGAGAAGAGATAAGATTGGTCTCTTTTTATGAGCCATTTCCAAATGTATCTTGGTTTGTTCCTCCTGATTTCCCCTTTCAAAAGGAAATGCCTGGTTTCAATCAAATTTCTACTCAATGTTATGGAAAAATACTAAAAAACAAATCAATCACAAATTCCATGGTTCCATCCTCCGTCTACCTTCATCTAGTTCATGACTATGATGATCATGATAAGCTTTTCTCCTGTGATGAAGACCAAAGTTTCCTACAAAAAGTGCCTTGGTTGAGTTGGATATGGATGACGACAATGGATCAAAGGGAGTGACACAAAAGGGAAGTGAGAACAGAAAGAGGAGAAAAAGAGGGAAAAAAATAAAAGAAAAAATAAAATTGTAGAGGGTATTTGTGAAATTACATAATTAGATTTTTGTTGGTTTAACGAAGATTAACACTGTTAGTCTAAAATAAGATTATGTGTAATATCATTTTGATGACTTAGGGAGGTCAGTGCAAAATTTTAAATAAAAAAACATGTCGGTATATTTTTTGAAATTTTCAAAAGGGTGAAATAATTTACTCATATATGTATATATATTAGATTTAAATTTAATTTATTATTAGTATAAATTAATTTTATATTATCATTCACTTTAATGTTATCATATTATTAAAAAATTATTAGAATTCTCTACCTATTAATAAAATAAAATTAGTAATTTTATTTATATAAGATGTTAATAAAATAATTCTTGAATTATATAAAATTATATTTTTGTTCATAAGTAATAATATGTTCTATAATTTTATTCCTCTATATAAATCCGTACAAATAATTTTGTTCATAAATTATTGTATGGAGGGATGAAATTATAATTTTCTATAATTTAAAAATTATTTTATTAACTTCTAATAATTTCAAAAATAAAATTGTTAATTTTGCCTACTTTTTAAAGGCGTGTCATATTTATATTTATTAATAGTGTAAAATATTTTATACTAATAATATATTAAATTTATACCCTAAAAATATTTATAATATATATAATTTATAGTATATTATATTATATTATATAAACATATATTAATAATTAAATTATTGATTTGGTACATCTACCAACTAACTTTGAAAAAGATAGGCTTTACCTATTTGAGTTCCAAATCCTTTTTTTATCAATTAAATTAAATTTTATAAATTTATCTTGTTATTCTATATTTAATTATAATCTTTAATTTATATTCAGAATCTAATTTTGAATCTCATTTTTAATACATATAGAATTAGCTTTTATCTAAATAAACTTATTTATTAACCTTAATATGATTTATTCAAATAAACATATCATAAGTCATAAGAAGCAATCATTTGATCAGCATGCATTAAGGCTTGTCAAAGGAATCAATTCATGCATATATAGATTAATTTGTGATGTGTCATATTATATCATCCACATCTAAAACAAATTCAATTTTAAAGGGTTTAAATATGACAAAAGAGTATGAACTAGTTCATAAACTTAAATTATATGTTTGTGAACTGATTTGTATTATCTATGTACAAAGTAAGTTTAATTTTTTAGAATTTAATTTTTTAGAATTTAAACCTGCCAAAATTCGCAAGAGGTATAGACTGGTCCACAAAGTGTGACTTATCTGATACTTTTACATGCAATCATAACTTCCTTCAAGTGAAAAATATTTATATATCATTATGGTATAGCAACATATTCTTATTTTTCAGGCTTATTGATTATATATTAATTTTCTAGAATTACTAAAAATTATAATTTTTATTTTTTAAAATATTAAAAATTATAATTGCTGAACTTTTTCGTGTTATGATTAAAGTTTCCAATTATTTTTCCCGTCAAAATGGAACTCAAATTTTCACCCCATTCTTTTGGGTAAATTTCACCTTCATATTTTTTTTTTTATTCTTGCTAAATCAATAATAATCACACAGTTCCGTGCGCAAGTAACCTATATCATATTTTTATTAGCCATTTTTTCATAAAAATCTGATAGCACAACTTTCATAACAAATAACAAAGAATTTGACGGTAGCAACACTTTTATTTTTTCCTTTTTAACCAAAATATCTCTTCACTCGCTCGATGAGATACTAATTTCTTCGAAATACTATTAGATACTAAAGAGGAGAATTATTAGTTAAGGGTTCCAATTATTTGTCCCGTCAAAATGGAATTATTAGTTAAGGGTCAAATTTTCACCTTCATTTTTTTGGGTAAATTTCACCATTTTTTATTAAAATTTGGTAGGACAACTTTCATAACAAATAACCAAGAAATTGGGGGTGACAACACTTTTATTATTATTTTTAACCAAAATATCTCTTTACTCATTCAGTAAGATACTAATTTCTTCGAAATTTTATCAGATACTAAAGATGAGAATTTTCTCTAAATTTTCTTCGTACAAAAATTTTAATTCAAACTCAGGGCATTGTTGTTAAAATATCCAAAATCCTTCTACTCAAACTAATTCATATTGGTGGTTAGCAACATTTGTAAAGAATGACAAATAATTTTCTCATAATTAATAATAAAATGAGGGAGTTTTTGTCTTTCTTAGAACTAAAAAGGGGTTGTGTGTATTTAAGTGTGACTACCATTAATCTTGTTTTCTTTAATAGGTGCTTTTCTTCTATTGGAACAAGACTAGCTTGTTATGATAACAATTTCAATCCCAATTTCAATTTAAGTTTTGCTAGACTACTCTTAGGTTATTCCATTTTAAAAGAGAATTTAAATTTAGTTTATTTTTAATATAAATTAAATTTATATTATCATTCATTTAGTCATATTAACAAAAAATTATTAAATTTTTTTACTATAATTAAAAACTCTTAATTACTTAATTAACCTTTAATGATATAATGACACTCAATATTATCTTAAGAATTTTATTTTTCATTATGTCTAAAGTTTAAACTCAATATTTTGTGTATATGCATTAAATGAATTACTACTTTTGTTATTATCAAAAAAATACTTAATTATCTTTTTTTAATAATGTGTCTTTCACTAAGAGTGAATTCAATTTAAACTCTATGAAAAATTACATTCAAAATGCATTATATATGCTTAAATGCTTAATGCGATTTCAATTTTTAAACGCAAACAAATTTGAAATTATATATAACTAAGTAGTATGTTCATTTTTAGTTACACTAAAAAAATTATAAGTTTACCATTATTTGAGAATGGAGGCATTCTTAAAGAAAGATCTCATGTATGAATAGAATGAACCCAATTCTATAAATACCAATGATTGCACGCATGATATGATTAAGTAACAAATGTTTGTTTACTTAATCATAAACATAAGAAACATACAGTAATATGAAAACATGAATGATAGGATGCATATAATATTAAATAATTTAAATTTATAGCAAGATAAAGAGTAATTTTTTTTAAGAAAAGAAAAGAGAATGAATTATACTCACTTTCTATAAAATTTAACCTAATTACACTCACGCTTTTTTTATTTTCAAAAGTATAGACTCACCTCCCTTATTTTTTAAGGGAAGGGAGGTTAGTATATATTTAAAATTAAAGAGAAGATACCAAGATTCTTTAACTCACACGGCCTATAATGTCTCTTAAAAATTTTGTACCCTGATTTTTATGTATATACATCCAATAATTTAATTACTCTTACCATTAAAAAAGATAGAAGAAAAGATAACTAAGTATATATAAAAAGGATGTTAGTGTGTGTGTATTTGAAAATAGAATAAGTGAGTATAGTTACACTAAACTTTGGGAAAGGTGAATATAATTTATTTAAAAAAAATTCTTTGATTGCAAATGAGATGACACATTAAGGGGCTGTTTGGTTCAAAATGAGAAAATGGAATAGAATCAGGAAAGAAAATTAGGGTGAAATGAAAAGAATGATTCCTAATTATCCAATTTATTTGGTTCAAATAGGAAAGGGAATCAAGTATTTTTAATTCACTTTATTAATAATTATTACACTAAAAAATAATATATTTATAATTATTTTTAAAATAATTATTATAATTATTATCTTATTATTTTTATTTTATTTACTAATATTATAATTTTTATAATTATTTAATATTAATTATTAATGTCTTATTAATATTATTTTTATTAATACTCTATTTTAACTATTATTAATATATTAATAATAATTAATATTATTATAATAATTTTTATAATTATTATTTATTTAATTATTATTTTTAATATTTATAATTTTATTAATATTATTAATTATTAATAATTTAAAAATATTATAATATTAAAATTATTATAACATTATTAATATAATTGAACAATATTATAATATTTATTATTTATTTAGTATTTAATAATATTATTTATTTTTTAAATAAATATTAATAATGTTATTAATATATAATAATAATTATTTATTTAATATTTAATAAAAATCATTTACTTATTAAATAAATATTAATAATATTATTAATATATAATAATAATTATTTATTTTTTATTATTTATCATAATTTTTATTTATTAATATTATTAATTTTTAATAACTTAAAAATTTATAATATTATTAACATAATTTAATAATATTATAATAATAATTATGTATTTAATATTTAATAAAATTATTTATTAAATAAATATTTATAATATTATTAATATATAATAATTATTTACTTATTATTTATTATAATTAAACTTATTATTTATTTACTATTATTTATGATAATTATTATTATAAATAATAAATTATTATTATTTATTTGTTATTTATTATTATTTTATTAATATTATGAATTATTAATATTAAAAATATTATAATACTAAAAATAACAAGTATTAAAATATTATAATATTATTAATATAATTAAATAATAATATAATATTTATTATATATTTAACATTTAATAATATTATTAATATATAATAATTATTTAATAATATTATTAAGAGAAGATAGGGAAAGAGAATGAAATTCTCCAAGGAGTTGGGGGGAATCACCATTCATTTAAATGGAGTAATCCCATTAAGGGAAAAGGGAATGGATTTTTTCTAAATCAAATAAAAATAAGGAAATGAAATCCTGCAATTTCCTTTCTTGAAGACTCCTAACCAAACGGCCCTAAACTTTAAATAAAATATAGAAATTTAACATTTTCTTACAACATTCTTGGAAACGTGAAAAAAAATCCACAAACAAATGCCATTGAAAGATAGTTAAAGACAATATAGCAAAGTCAATAAAATTTCACTTGCCAAGCTAACAATAATTCTTCATACAGTACCGACAGGTTTTCACACAACGTTTGTAGAAAGATAACCTCAATTTGGGGGGAAAAAGAGACTCTGAATGGATATATTTATTAATGAAAACTAGTTCAGAAGTCAAAACAAATTCTATCAAAATTATTATCACTAATTATACCAGCTTTCATTCATCCTCAGGAGAAGAACGAGCAATAAACGGAAATCATAGACTGTGAAAGGATGCCACAAGGCTACATGAGAAACTAAAATTGTAACTTGGATTTAAATTGTTCTACATATGTAATCAATCAATTAAAAGAAAAAAGAGAACAAACAAACAAAGCACCAATCTGCTGGATCTGAAGAAATGGTCATAGGATGATGTTACAAGATGTTATGCCGAAACCAGACCAATGTAACCGGCAAGCAAAGCTAATACAGACGAAAGGACATATGCGCCTGTTACAATTGTTGGTACTCTGAATCCACACAACTGAAGGTGATTATGGATAGGTGCCACTTTAAAAAGGCGGCGCCCACCCCCCTGCAACCGTTTGGTTATTTTGGAGTATAGTACCTGATATTGGGAAAAAAAATATTAAAACAGGGTTTTCACTTGCAAAGTTGAAATGAATAGCATTAAATTCCTAGTTCCCCGATGCAGCGTCCAAAAATGAAAGTTCCCTGAATGACATGGTCAAAGGAAACACGGAAATTGGAATTCTAGAGTATTGATAACAATGAAATAGGGAAAAAATGCGACGAAGGTGTACAAGGAAAAAAAAAAAAAAAGATCAATCCAATAGGCTTGTCTATATGTATCCCCAATTTTCTTTTGCATTACATAACAAAAAAAGATGAATCCAACATGGATTTATAATTTGTTTAGTAGCAAGAGCAATGTAGGAAAGGGAAAAGAAACCAAAGGTTACTATTCAAGTTTGTATTTTAGGAGGAAAAGCCTCCATTCCCTGAATTTCTCTCCCTTCTCCCTTAATTCCAAATAGGAAATTAACGGTGTCTATCATATCAAACATACTCACATATCCCAAAGTAGCGGCATATGAAAACTATGTACAATTTACAGAGCATAAGAAGGGGTACACATATAAAGAGGTAATTTGATTATTGGCTGAATGATGAAAGACGTAAGTGGTCATACTCAAATCCAGATATGGCAGTTAGTGTACATGCAAGCAATGGATCCGAACCTGAATGATAACTGATGATGTCTCCACAACAAAAACTCCAGATGAAATGAATAAGGGAAAGAACATTCCAGTACATGCAGCCATTGCAGCTAATCCACCACCAAGTGCCAAAGATCCGGTATCACCCATCAATACTGATGCTTTATATCTGTTGTGGAGAAGAAATCCAACACAAGATCCAGCCATTGAAGCTCCAAACACAGACAGGTCTGATAGGGCAGTACACAAAATTAAAAGATGTACCAAACAAAAGTTATATTACAATTTATATCAGAATTCAATAAACAATGAATCATAAGCAGTGACTTCATTTAGATCCTAGAAAGAGGAAGGAACTAACATGGCCCAGTCTCACAGGTTGCTGTAGTTTGTCCAAGGACCAATGACCACAGGCATGCACGAATATACGAAAGTATCAAACTGATCCAGATCCAGATGATTGTCCGGATACATGGATGAAGGTGTAATAAAATTGCAATAGGTTGACCACAGGTTCCACAAATTGAGATGAGTAATCAAACCATTTTTAGTCTATTGTTTTCAGATGCATTAGTATAAAGCATGAAGAAATTTACTACACAAACTAATGAGTGAGGATCTCAACAGATTGACATCATAAAGTCACAAATTCTTCCTCCCTTTAGAATAAAATATATTTTTCCTTATTGCTTCTTTTTCCATAAAAAAAATATATTTTTACTTCTCGTATCAGCATGTTTAGGTCTAAGACTTATTTTGATTGCTTGCATCCACCAAGCATTGAAGCAAGGAACCGGAATAGTTGCCTAAGCTTAAAGACGTTTTGTTTCAAACAAGACATTGTACTAACCAGAACATATTGGAAGCACAGCAATTGACATTCCGGTGAAAGCCAACGCAGCAGTACCTCCAGCCAGTCCATCAAGTCCATCTGCCAGTTTAACCCCATTTCCCAAGGAAATAAAAGAAAATGAAGTCAAAAGTTGGTAATATCGTCCCAAGTACATGAGGCCCAGCGGCAGTGGAACCAACATCTTCCTGCATATATGTAAAAGAGAAAGGAGTAAGATCGGAGAGTTATGTAACCTTTATCACTTTGGAAAAGAAAAAAATATTACTTCGAAAATAAAATAGATATCCAAGTGCCAACAGGTCAACAAGAAAAACACTCCCACAGTTCTCGTCAATCAGTTTTAGGTGGTACATTAGAGTATTTCAAGCAATTTTGACATGGTTGCTTAATCCAGGAGAAATCTGAACTAATATTTGGTTGGACTGACAGCATTTTGCACAGAAAATAAGTACAAATTATGAAGATGTTACTAACTGACCAAATCAGCAGACCAAAGATACAATATAATGGAAAAGTGAATAGTTTGTAATCTCTAAAGTGACTGTCCTTGCATATATGTATCCCTAAATAAATACCTTTGTATTTTTTTTAATTCAATATTTCTCCAAAATTACTTGATACTTCAGTCAACTTGAGGATTTAACTGGGGACTTTTTAATATACTGTAATATGAAATTTCTTAATAGATGAGATCATGCTTCTCATGATAATTACACATAATACTAATGTTGTCTATGGAAAATGCATTGCAATTTTTGCAAAGTATTATGGTTGATATAATATAAGTCTTGAAACTAAGCTTGTTTACTCAATGTAGCTGGTTGTTTAGAATTGAAATGGAAGATATGAAATATAGGGGTGGCAGAAAGGTCGCAACTCGCTACGATTAATTTTCATCTCTTTCCTTATAATGATTTTGGAATTCCAGTTTCTTTTTAAAAACATGCAAAACATTATGTATAAGCTACAGTTCTGTTCAAGCAATCAAGTAAAATTTTTAAAGATATAGTTTAAAAGTTACATAGTGAACTGACGTCCAGGATTTTGAAATGAAAAAAAATACAGAGACAAGAAATTATCTGGCATTCCCCAAGACAGGAGGCCTTTGAATTTTTTTTTTGTTGGTTGCAGGAGTAAAGAAGAATCGCCAAAATATAAGCTAAAGAAAACTTTTATAAAACCAAAAATTAATTTTATTACCTTAACATCCAAGTTAACATGTCCAACAAGGGTAGAAAATGAAAGTACAAGATTATCTCTGTCAGGAGCATTTTGCTGAGTTGCACGAAAAATCAATATTTTTTTTATCAAAAAGGCCTCAACCTAAGGGTGCAAAAAGAAGCAAAAAGGTCAAATTGGAAAGCCTACAAAATATTTTTCATTTTTTTTAATGAGAATAGATATGTGAGTTACCATCAGAAAAATGTGGATCAGATTAGTAACAAGAAGATATACATGCCATAGGGTGAAGATATGCTAGTGATATCCAACCAAAATGAGAAACAGACTCCAACAGCTACCTGCGTGGTAAGCCAATAAGATTTCTGTTAAAAATTAATCCAGAAAATGAAGATGAAATAATTACAACAAATCAATATGATGTGACAAGCTCCGAAAACAATGTTTTTGATTAAACAGTGATCACCTCCAACATAGCTTTTGCCAATCCAGGCAAACCATTCTCGTGATATTTGGTAAGGCTCAATATATCATCAAGCAACCCAATTGCTGCAAATGCTAGAGTTGCACAAGCTGCCCCAGACAATTCTATGGATGAAAAACCAGTAAAGAATCGAGCAACAGCTATACCAATTGGAACAAAAAACAAAGCACCCATTGTGGGTTTTCTCCTTTTCACACGATCCCTAACAGACCCTTCTTTCCTGCTTACTTGAAGAAATTTCAAACTATGAAATAAAGGTATACAAACATAACCAGCAAAAGAAACCAAAATTGCTGATATAAGAAATGGGCGGGTCAGGTAGAATGGCGCCAAAGGCAGTCTAACAATTCGCCATGCACACCAATCCACATACAAAAGCAGCATTGTCAAGAAGATTAAAAGCCCCACAGTGATGAAAAAGCCAGCTTTAATCCTGCAAATATAATTACAAATGAACTGTGTCAAACTTCTTTCACCTTCTGATAACAGTGGAAGGAGGGTAGATAAGCCAAGCTTAGCCATTAGACAAGATTATCTGCAATAAAATACAACTACAGGTTGCGGTGCAGGATAAATATGCAAGCTGTTAAACATTCTGAGAAGAAAAGAAAGAGGATGATAGAATGAAGATTGTCAACTCTAACCAAACAAAGGACATTGTCTAAGAAAGCTAAACCCGGCTACAGTCACATTATCAATGCTGTGATTACATTGATAAGCAAACATTTAGAGAGTTGGTCCAGGCAATACATATAAATTCAGGTTGCATGAACCACAACATATGGCATGCAACACAATATTCATTCCTCTAAATAGGTAGAAGCAAGAATTCTTCTATAAAAGCCCGTTGTTAATCACAATTTTAAATAAATGCAACAGAATTCTGGTAAATGGATTTTGCACAAAAAATTAATTAATAAATTAAATATATGAACGTGTGAATGTGGGTTTTTAATCAATGGCTGCGAGAAAGGCAATACAGCAAAAGTAATGGACTTCATTTATATGCACGGTCAACTCTGGCAAAACCTTTATAGTTATTAGTTGGTGATGGACACAAACTAAACCAAAAGCAAATATAATTCTAATATGTGATTGGCAAAGAAAAAATAAAAAAATAAATAAACAATAAGGACAGATATGAACATTTCCTTGCACAGATATCGAAGCAGTAACATGCCTCAGCCGGAAGGAAAAAAGACCTGTTCCTTGATATCAATCAGATACTATACTGAAGTGCATAACCTCCAACACATACAACAATAACTTTTCTTCTCACTTTTATCAACATCTCATTAACTATTTTTTAATTAAATTTTAGGTAGTTCTCCGATTTGAAAGATATTACCCTTTAATACTATATTAGATGATATTAAATCTTTTTTAAATGAAATCTTATACTCTGTTGAGGTTACCTACATCTTTTGATATTTTGGGAACTTAAAATCCACATATATGTCGTGCAATTTGTAAATTCCAAGAAGCCTAATAACTTTATCATAATTCCATCAGATGCAAAACTATTATGAGCTCACAATAAAATCTTAGCAACAGTACTGCAGACATTGTATAGCATGTCAAGTAGCAGCCTCATAACATTTTTATAATCCCAATAAATGCAGAAGTATAAGTTCCCAATAAAATTTTAGCAACAGTGCTGCATGCATAACTTCATTAATCCACAGCCCTGAAGAATAATGGATTCAAACCAAATAATGAAGATTCTAAAAACAAGAAACATCATTTGCGTAAGTTTTTGCATACTTGCCTATGATTTCTGTTTCCCCTCCCAAGGTTTGCAAGCCGATGAGCAGTCACTGTTAAAGCATCATTGTTTGATACAGATACTGTAGGCAAATCAACATCAGTCACTGGAGTAAGCACAATCTCACCATCACTATCATCATCATCATCATCACTGAATGAGAGCTCACATCCCAAAGAATTCTCATCAGCACCCCAGTCATAAAGCCCTGGCATGTCAAATGAATCCTGGAAAACATAATATAACATGACATAGAATCATTACAGATGCCTAATAAAGGAAGACATTAGAAGCAATGGCTTTGTAAAAGATGAAAAGCCTTTTTAAGATTTATGCTGCTTAAATGATGCATCCCCCCGTCCAAATGTTTCACTAAGCATGATCTAGACATGTACTACTTTTTACCTAATTTGTCACTTTCACGACTTTTAAATGTCCCAATACAATGTCAATGGTTGGAGAAGAAAGGATATGAGATCCATTAACTTAAACTATATTCACAATGCAATAAACATGTTTATCAGCATCAACCCTAACACATGATTATTTCTATTGACAGATAAAACTGAAAAAGAAGAAGAAGTAGAAGTTCTCTCTCATAATCAACCTATATTTTGGTCAATTAGATAAGCTAACTCTAGGTTGAAAACTAGGATCTCCAAGGAAACTATAAACTGATAACTGAGGAAATGAACATTCCGGGTTAGATCTTTCTTCCTCTAAATGATAACCAGTAAGTGCCTTGCTGGTTTATCCCACTAAACTGTGGACTGTGTCTTTCTTTTAAGATTATACTGATCATTAGTGTCAGATAGTGAGAATTGTAAAAGTAAATCCATTGTCAAATTTTATTTTCAAGAAAGCAGTAATGTACCTCACCGAAGGCTCTAGTATGAACAGCATTATGTTGAGCACCACACCTATATTGTTGAATAATCAATGGGTGTAACTACATAAAATCAAGAAGGCCTTAAACAATAAACAAAAGTATACTACATGCAAATACAACTAAGCATGGGATCAAAATAGCATTATCCTACAATTTCTCAGAAAGAGAAATGGTAAATTCTACCATTATAAATGTTGTCGAGCTAGAAATATCTTAATAGAATACACATCTAGACTAGGACAAAATCCCACTTTCTTCCCTGAAGTCAGTGCAGTCAAGCATCAAATTTTATCCTCAATTTGAAGCTTTATAATGATGGGCTGCTTTTAATGGTGAACAGTCAACACTCCCTTAAGACTTCAATCCTAACAGTAGAATTCCCTTTTTCTGCCTGATTTTGTTTCTCTATGCAAGGGGGTGATTTATGGATAAAGAGTTTGGACAAAATGGTTAGCAATTTTAGAGGAAGAAGGTGAAGGGAAAAAAAAAATTCGTTCATCATTCAATTTCCAACCCAATGCTAATCTTTTATAAATTGTTAAGGAATTTACACAAACAAAAACATAGCAAAACCAATATGTATGTGAGTGTGATACATTAAATATGGTGAAGAAGCTTTGCTTATTAAATGGACTCCAAGTTGTTTGCACTTTCAACTTTATTGATATGAAATTGTAGATCTATCTACTTTTTCAAGATTGCTCCTGAGTATATGGTCCAGAAGAAACTATGAATAACCATTTAGCATATGCAGTAGGAGCTGGTCCTTTTCTTCCATTTTTTATAAAGAAATAAATTTAATAAACTGAATAATTGATCATAATCTTGTTTCAACTAGGATCAAGCTAAATCCTGCACACTTTCCGTCTCTTCTTCATAAATGCAGTCACCCTCCTCAGTAAGCATGAAAGTATCCTATTATGTAAGTCATTCTACCATGCAGAAGGTTTTTCTTTTGTTTGCTTTCATGAAAAGAGATTATATTGATATAAAAAAATTGTGAATTAAAAGTAGAATAAAATATTCTCCTTAAATAAAAGTTTCAAAGAGACTATGGCGTCTTATACTACCAAAAATATTTTTCTCTCATTCATCTCCTTTAAATCTTTAAAAGAGAAGTGTGTTTCAATTTTAAAAGAAAAAATACTGTTTCTCAACGCATAACCAATACTTTGCTACACAATTTTGGATGAGACAGTAGAGTAAGTAAACTTTGAAAAGTTAAATGTGCATTAAAGTCTAATTTCAGTTTAATTCTTCATCATCTTTTGATATTTAAATCTGTTCTAGTAGATTGTCTAGAGCTATTCACCAACTTGATATTGGTGAAAAGTTACTTACTATTTCTTACATAGACTGCAGATCCAAGAAACAACAACAATATCTAGCTTAATCTTCACACTCCGGTAGCATCACTCTTCACTCTACTGATCCACAAATATTGTTGTAATTTTACTTAGGTCCCTTTCTTTCTTAATTTCAATAAACTAAAAGGTCAGCCTTGATTTTTAAGGTATGTAATGATATGTTATTTTACCAATTTCTCTGTCATTTGTAAAAATAGAGTATGCGTTCAGAATTATCTAATTAATTCATTATAAAGAACTTTCTTCTGTTTTCCTGGGCACATAACCAGAAGTCCCTTTTAGTGATGGATCTTTAAATACTCTTGCTATGCACTAGTTTCAATCAAAAGGCTCACCTCGATTCCCAGCACAGAATCAACTCAAAATCAGCTAAAATCTCCACTCTCATGGTTAAAAAATAAGGCCAGTCAATACAGACTCATTGTTGATATTCTTCCTTGACAAATGAAATTGAAAGGTTGACTTCGCAATAGCAGTGTGTTATGAGAGGCTCGAAGCTATCACATAATTTTAAAACTGTGTGCTATTGCTGCACGATTTTACATTGTAAGATCCCACTACAGCGTTAAACATCGTATTTGTATGCATACTTCAATAAATTCGTTTCCCAAAATCAAACAGGAGCTAATTTTCAGATTAGAAGAATGAAAAAAAGTCGAATCATATCATATGAACTTCCAAAAACAACGATTAAGAAAGGGAAACGCACAGCGAACAGCAAAGGAGATCAGAGGAATAGTACCTTAAGACTAAAGCAGAAAACGAAACAGCTATATTGGATAAGCGAAGTAGATGAGCTTGAGAAGGGCTTGTGAGGGCAAATTGCTTGTGACAGGCATTGAGTCGACGCTGATAGTTACAAAGATTGTGGCGTTTCAGAAAATGCGAATGAGATTGCATCGCTGCGATCAGATTTCAGAGAAGGAGAAGACGAAGGAGGAGATCAGATTCGAGAGTTGGTGAAAGGGGGTAGAAGAAGTAGTAATTGACGGTTATGAATGATACTGAATTCTTTTCTTTTTGGCATTGAAGGAAGCATATTCCAGAAAGAGGCCCGTTATATACAGAGTGCGTTGTATGAAGTGAGAGGGAGGGAAGTGGAAAACAGTGATCGTCCTGGAAATCATCGGCGCAAGTCACATCATGTGCAAGTTGGCAACCAAACCATTGTCAAATCATGACTCCCCAGCATGTCACTAGAAAATAATAATAATAATTCCCAAACAAACCTAAAGGGGCATTTTCCTTCCGTTGGCAAAAATCAGAATTAATGAAGGTAGTGAAGCAATTTAAATAAAAGGGAAACTGCAATTCATGCTCTTAAACAAGTAGCACAAGTAAAAAACCCTCGTTTTAAATTAAGGAGGGTTTTTATATTATTAAGCAATAATATACTAATTTATCATCAAATTTATCATTCTTAAAGTTAGATCACTTATTTTATATGATAATATATTAATAATTAAATTTTATAATATATAGACATATCTTTATATTAATAGTATATCATCAATTTTTTTAAAATAGGATTTGTTTAATACTCAAATTAATATTATTGAATAGCCAATAAGTCTTTGTTAGTTGCCATCTAAATTGATAAGCGCAGCATCTCTCCCCTCCCTTTTATATTCCACTCGTCTATTTATCATCCGCACCAATCTTTCATCCGATCATCACTATTCCTGTTCGGTCCTATCCTTCCTCTTTAGTCGTCATAGTATCATAGTCTCTAAGAAGTACATGAGCCAACTCCGAAATCATCAGCTTTGATTTTGTGCATTAACTTTTAATCTTACTATTGATTACGAGGATGAAGACAAATGTTGTCATTATGGAAACTACCATTAACGGCGTTAATTAACCAGTAATATTAATTTATATATTAAAGTATTCCTAATTTGAAATGAAAGATTTTTATTTTTCATACTTTATAGTAAAGGAAAATAAATTTTATGTTATCCTAAATTTTATTAGTGTCAAGTATAGATATTAAAATCGAGTCCGTTATTAAATCGGATGAGGATCCAGCCCTAATTCAGTTAATAAATTGTGGATTTAATCATTTATAATATAAAAATAAAAAATAACTAAAAATCATATATTTAATAAATAAAATAATAATAAATTGATATTATAATTTATCAAAATACAATAATAAAAAATAATTTAAAATTATACAGAATCCCATAACTAAGGGGTCGTTTGGTTTGCAGCAAAAACATAGGAAATTGTATTTCCCAGTATATAAACTACCATAGAGTTGTTTGGTTTGCATAAATGAGAGGAAATAAATCTTCCTGGGAACTTGTGTTTCCCATAAAACATGAAAAATCACTTACCCACTCCCCCCTAGGTAAGTTCTATTTCCTGTATTTTTAACTAATTCATAGACAAAAATATCCTTACTAAAATTAATTAATACCAATTTTACCCTTTTAATTGATTATCAGATTTTACTTTGTGAATGTCCATTTTAGTTGGTGTTACTGTTATTTTACAGTTTGCTTATATATTACATGACATATTTTATTATTATTATTTTATGAAAAAAATTTAAATATTTAATTTAAATGAATTAATTAACAGCATACTTTTATTTAATTCCTACTTTATTTTATAACCCACTTATTATTTTATTTATTTTTATTTATTTTATTGCATAATTTTCTTTTACTTCTTTTTTATTTTATCTATTGCTATTATTTGAAAGTTAGATTATAATTATTAAATAATATAAATATAATATGATATATTTAATTTGATTATATAAATATTTTGAATCAATTAAAATTTTAATATATATTATATTAATTGCATTATATAATTATATATTCTATTTGTTGATTGAAATTATTTGAATATTAAAATCAAATTTTCTTTAAATTTTATAAATATTTTTTAATATCAAATTTCAAGCACTATAATTCAAATTAAATACACACACACACACACACACACACACACACACACACACACACACACACACACATCAATTAGAATTAAAATTTTCTTAATTAGTTACTGTCTAGAGAACAAATAGTAATATGCTATTATTTGACAATTTAATTTTTAATTAAACTTAATTTATCTATTTATTTGAAGTTTTCAATTGATGTTACTGTCTTGGAACGTAATAGTAACATGTTACTGTTTAGAGAAAAATAGTAATATGTTATTATCTATTTATTTGAGATTTT
The DNA here is from genome assembly GCA_020226215.1 of Sindora glabra. Lineage (NCBI taxonomy): Eukaryota > Viridiplantae > Streptophyta > Magnoliopsida > Fabales > Fabaceae > Sindora > Sindora glabra. The sequence continues at coordinate 71,285,792 of CM035235.1, forward strand.
TAATTAATGTTACTATTTTAGAACAAAACAGTAACATGTTACTGTCTAGAGAAAAAATAGTAACATACTATTATTTAGCAATTTGGTTGTTAATTAAACTTGATTTATCCATTTATTTAGGATTTTCAATTGGTGTTACTGTTTTGGAATGAAACAGTAACATGTTACTGTCTAGAGAACAAACAGTAACATGCTATTATCTATTTATTTGAAATTTTTAATTAATATTATTGTTTTGGAACGAAACAGAAATATGTTACTGTTTAGAGAAAAAAATGGTACATGCTATTATTTAGCAATTTGATTGTTAATTAGACTTGATTTATCCATTTATTTAGGAATTTTTAATTAATGTTACTGTTTTGGAATGAAACAGTAACATGTTACTGTCTAAAGAAAAAATAGTAATATATTATTAACTATTTATTTGAAATTTTTAATTGATGTTACTGTTTTGGAACGAAACAGTAACATGTTACTGTCTAGAGAAAAAATAGTAACATGTTATTATTTAGCAATTTGGTTGTTAATTAGACTTGATTTATCCATTTATTTGAGGTTTTCAATTGGTGTTACTGTCTTGGAATGAAATAGTAACATGCTATTATTTGACAGTTTGATTGTTAATTAGACATGATTTATTCATTTATTTGAAGTTTTTAGTTGATGTTACTATTTTGGAACGAAACGGTAACATGTTACTGTCTTGGAACGAAACAATAATATGCTATTATTTGGCAGTTTGATTATTAATTAGACATGATTTATTCATTTATTTGAGGTTTTTAGTTGGTGTTACTGTTTTGTACTGTCTTGGAACGAAACAGTAACATGCTATTATTTAGCAATTTGATTGTTAATTAGACATGATTTATTCATTTATTTGAAGTTTTTAGTTAATGTTATTATTTTGGAATAAAATAGTAACATGTTACTGTCTTGGAACGAAATAGTAACATGCTATTATTTGGCAGTTTAGTTATTAATTAGACATAATTTATTTATTTATTTGAGATTTTTAGTTGGTGTTACTGTTTTGGAACGAAACAGTAACATGCTATTATTTGGCAGTTTGATTGTTAATTAGACATGATTTATTCATTTATTTGAGATTTTTAGTTGGTATTACTGTTTTGAAACGAAACAGTAACATGTTACTGTCTTGGAACGAAATAATAACATGCTATTATTTGGCAGTTTGGTTATTAATTAGACATGATTTATTCATTTATTTGAGATTTTTAGTTAGTGTTACTATTTTGGAACGAAACAGTAACATGCTATTATTTGACAGCTTGATTGTTAATTAGACATGATTTATTCATTTATTTGAGATTTTTAGTTGGTATTACTATTTTAAAATGAAATAATAACATGTTACTGTCTTGGAACGAAACAGTAACATGCTATTATTTGACAATTTGGTTATTAATTAGACATGATTTATTCATTTATTTGAGGTTTTTAGTTAGTGTTACTGTTTTGGAATGAAATAGTAACATACTATTATTTAGCAGTTTTGTTGTTAATTAGATATAATTTATTCATTTATTTGAGGTTTTTAGTTAGTGTTACTGTTTCCAAAACAATGACATACTATTATTTAGCAGTTTTGTTATTAATTAGACATGATTTATTCATTTATTTGAGATTTTTAATTGGTGTTACTGTTTTAGAATGAAACAGTAACATGCTATTATTTGGTAGTTTTGTTGTTAATTAAATATGATTTATTCATTTATTTGAGAAACAATAACATGTTACTATTTTAGAACGAAACAGTAACATGTTATTGTCTTGGAACGAAACAATAACATACTATTATTTGATAGTTTAATTTTTAATTAGATATGATTTATTCATTTATTTGATATTTTTAGTTAGTGTTACTGTTTTGAAAAGAAACAGTAACATGTTACTGTCTTGAAATGAAACAGTAATATATTACTATTTAGTTTACAAATAGTAATAAATTATTTTTTAGTAATTTTATTTGTTAAAAAAAATTATTATAACACTACTAGACACCAAAAGAGTTAGGAAGAAAAATTTTAATATGGGATTCGAATGAATTTAAATTGATAAAAATAAAATCAAAGTTAAAAAAAATAACAAGAAATTAAATAAAAAATAAAAAATCATTGAAAAAGACCTTTTTTGCCAAATCAGAGTGGGCTTTGCCCACCAAAGGTGTTTTGCAAGCACGTAGATCTCGAAAAGTTACATGAAATAAAAAAAAATCACTTAAAACGGACAATCAAGCACAAAGTTATGATCATTCAAAGTTTTGAGCTCAATTTATACGTTTTTAACTAAGTAGACTTTGTCAAACTCACATTTTCTTATTTTCTGTTGAAAGAGCAAATGAAAAAGATTGAAAATGAGTGGTCATGCAAACATTGGTTAACTAATAAAGAATTTATGACTTTCAAAATTTTTTAATTTCCCACCACATTCACACAGTTAAAAAAAAGAGTAATTTCAGTATATAACATTCATAAATCATAAAATTGGAACCTATTTAAAAAAAATCCGGCGCTATCACCTCTTTAAAATCAATTAATATCTATTAATATATATTAAGTTATTATTTAGGATATTATAGTCATTTCATTATTATTTCCTAGAAAATTCAAAGTTGAACCAAACAAAACATAAGAATTTATTTCTTGGGATATGTGACTTCCTTTATGTCAACCAAACAATATTTAAGGATTTCCTAGGAAGTGTACACAATAAGTAACTTCCTAGGAAATTCAACTTCCCATGGGAAGTTATTTCTTATATGAATTAAACGACCCCTAAATAAGTTAAAATTTTTTAAAGGCTAGTGGCTCAATATAATATAATAATTTAATCAAGTCAATTAAAATCATTGGTTGAACCAATTTTTCACTAATTTCCTTACATGAACTAAACGACCCTTAAATAAGTTAAAAAATTTTAAAGGCTAGTGGCTCAATATAATATAATAATTTAATCAAGTCAATTAAAATCATTGGTTGAACCAATTTTTCACTAATTTCCTTACAAAATTAGTCTGATAATACAACTTAAATCGGACTAACCATTAATTCACAAACTTATCAATTTAATTGATGGGTTGGATCCAAATTTAATAACATTGATTTCAAGTGATTGATGATGTTTATGTTCTAATTATTTGATCTATGTTGCTTGCTAATTTCTATTATAAAATTTAGCTATAGCTGTGATTTATCAACATGATTTAATGACCTAAACTTAGGTAGGCCTTAATTTTATATCAAAATGTGTATAATTCTATGAACTTTAACTATAAAAATGAAAACTATTTAGATGGAAATCATCTTAAAAATTAAAGAGATTTGTGCTTTTGTAGATCATCTTTGATTCAAGTGTCATCTCATATTCTTTGAAAATTTTATATTTTTTATTATATTTAGAATTCAACTTTTAATTAGTGCATGTATACATTTAGTAATTTAACTATTTTTATTATTATTTAAAACAAGATTTATGCTTTTTTTTAATGTGTCATAAGTATGGCAAAAAAAACTTTATTAGAAGTTATTATTCCTTAAAAAAAATTCTAAATAGAAAATTTCTATTTCTACCTACTAAGAGGAAAAAAAGAGCCTATTAATAAAATTCGAAACTTGCTCCCAAATCGCAAAAGTAGTTTTTGTCTTTGATCCAATGCGGGGATTTCACTTTAAGGCTATTGGAGTCCATATAACCGGTAACTCCATCCCTATCTTACCTCTAAACCAAACGTTTATAATACAGATATTTAGACTTCACCATACAACATATTTTTAGTGATTCGACACATATGTTTAGCATAAAAATTGAATTCAATAGCATCACTTGTCTAAATAAATACCTTACGTTACTCTTATTTTATTGGCTATGTCTCAATCTAACTTTACTTACAAGTTACACCCATAATTTCTTTTATTTCATTAAAAAATTTGGTTAAAAATTAAGTCATCTCCGCACACAGATTAAATAATTAAACAACTTTCAAATCTAAATTGAAAATTATAATAATAACATAAATGTAGAACTAAATACATCAAATTCATTTCCTACCATAACATAATTGGAGTAGTATTGGGGGCACAAACAATAATATGTGATAAAATATTTTGAATTTAAACTATAAATATACATATTAATATTATAATAAATTATGTTTATTTGTGAGTCTATGACAATACACGTCATACGATGCTACTTCAATTTAAAGAATAATTTTCGAGCACAACATTGATTTAGTAATTTCCTAAAAGTACTCTTCAAAAAAATACTTTTAAAATACTCCCTTCTGCAAAAATTAGGTCGTATTTTAAGATTGTTTTTTAAAATTGTCTCCCAAAAAAATGTCTCCTAGAAAGTAGCCCGTCATTCTTCCTATGGGTTAGTCGAGGACTGAGACAACTTCCAAAACGGCTAATCAACTTTGTATGGTTGAAAAAATAAAAAAAAAAGGGGGGTGGGGTGGGGGATAAGATTAAAAATCATCTTCTCCACCCTGTTTCAGTAAATGAACATGGCATCAGGCCTTTTAACATGTATTATAAATTGATTATTTCAGTTTGTAATATAAATCCACTTGGCTAACACGACAAATAATTTACCCAAAAAAAAAAAAAACAATAATATACATGAGATGGTTTGCGATGTAAGCATCCTTTTTTAAGTTTTTTTCTTGCCTTTTTTAAAAAGAATAATACCTAGTATATATATATACATATAAGAAAATACTTCTCCTGGTGTATTATTATTATTATTATTATTATTATTATTTTGTGGGGGTCCAATACATCATAACGTCCGGAAGGTAGCAGAAGAGAAAAAACAACGCCCCTACCCTGACACCGAAACCACGAGAAAAGTTACAGGGCCGGCAACCTAAACAAACAAGAAAAAACACTGCCTTTCAACAAAACCCCCGAAGTAGAAGTTGAAAACAAATGGAAGGAACACCGTACAAAAATTTAAAACATAAAATGAAATACAGTTACTGAATACAAAAAATTAAGAAGTGTATGTGGTAGTCTGGTAGATCACTTTTTTAATGTTATAAATTGACGCTACTAATTTAATAATCATGATTTAACCAACTTCAAATAAAATTTATTATTATTTTAAAATTGATTAAACAGTAACCATTGAGTTAATAGCATAAATTTATATCATTAAAATAATAGAGCACTGCAGATTTTTCGAAAAAGTAAAGTAGCTCATCATCAACCCCAAAAGGATATACAAAAACATAGAAAAAATAGGAGTAATGTGGTATAATGAAAGTGAAATTCAAAATTGTATTTCAAATATAAATTAAAAATTATTATTATTTATAGGATAATAAATTAAATTTATAAAATTTAATCTAATAAATATAAAAACATTTAAAATTTAATTTATATTTCATTTTACCTGCAGCATTTTTTTGAAAACATAGCTGTCAAAACTGCTCAAAAAACAAAATAAGTAGAACAAAAAGACAAAGGCAATTTTGAAATTTTGTGTGAGAAGTTTCTGCGTAAAGGGAGGATGATTAGATTAGGCACCCATGAAGCAAACAAAGCCTCTCCAAAGTGCGCATTAGCAACTTCACGAACAATTTCATTATTTTTCTCACGCACCCATCTGAGTTGACAAACTTGCATCATATTTGCCAGGTAAGTTATTTTGTTACTTCATGCGAATATTTAATAACTCACATTAAATTTTAATTTTTTTAAATAAAAAATAGTCAAATTTATAACTTACAATTTATTGACAAAATTAATTCGTGCACGTATTGAATTTTACTTAATGTATAATAAAATTGAGCTATTTACAATAGTTTTTATATCATAAATCAAGTCATCCCCATTCCAAATAGACATGTTACCCTTACAAACTGCAATCAAAACTTGATTGTTACACTCAGGCCAAGCACTAGAAATTTTAAGGGCTTCAGCAGGGAAACATATCTTTCACAGCAACAGCCTCAACCATCAAAGGGAATAAGGCAACAATCTTTCTAGGAAGCGCAGCCACAATAGTTGAGGAGAGGGAACTCCCCCTTTCTGTTGCGTAATAGTAGGGGTGTGTGAAATCAACTGATTTAAATTAACCAAACCATTCCAATTTTAGTCAATTTAAAAATACAAACATGTTAATATGAAATTTTTTTAATAATTTCGGTTGAATTCTATTATTTTACAATTTATTGTTGAAGTATGAATTAAAATCCTAAAATATATAATTGATCATAATAAAATTATGAGCTTACCTAGAGTATAATTTGATGAAATCATGACTAATCTGAATAATAATAATGAGTAAAATTATAACCTACTTCGCTCCTTAGGTTATCCAAATAGAGGGAAAAGGGAGAGAAAAATCTTTGGAGTGAGAATCCTTATTTTTCAGTATGCAAATAATAATCATGATCTCTTTATTTAAAGTTGGACTTGTAATAGGAAACTACTGACCACTAAAGTACTGTAGGTTGGGACCTCTACCCATATGAGCTTATGCATGATCCAACTTATCACGGATCATACACATTAAAGTAGGGCCTAATTTTATTTTATACTTAATGTTAAAATACAAAACTAATTACTTAAATAAATATTTCAATAATTAATTAATACTAATTCATATAATACTTCTAATAAAATTAATTATTTTATTTTTAAATACAACATTTACAACTCATATTGAACCAAATCAAGAAACATATATATATATATATATATTGTACCAAGAGTTATGCATCTTCTAATCTAATTTTGAAATATATATAAATATATTTAATATTATAATTAATGTTATGGTGGTCTTTAATGTAAAAAAATCCATCATTTAAAAAATTAGAATTTATACAAATATCTTTAATGTTATGCAACATGAATGAATGATAATAATCGTAATGATAGTAATTACATAAATACAATTCAATTGAACGTAACACAAAATGAAAATATATAATATATAGTGCGTAAAAAAAATAAAAAAAGTGAATTTTCAAATAAAATAAAATATTATAAATTATTTTAAATCAAATAATTTCATTTAATATAGTTTAGTAGTATAAAACAGTTAGTTATGAATTGCTTCGGTTACGAGTTGATTATAAACTAGCAGTGAAAATTTAAACAGAAGTATCGCACACCCGTACGTACAACGAAAAGTAATTCTACCTGTAACAGCATGTTGTGCCCGCAAAAGTAGACTTCGCTACGTGTTCAATGATGGCTGGGAATATCGTTACTCATTGACATTGTGTTTAAATTCTTTCGAGGTAATATCTGACTGTAATTTTTTTTTTTCATATTTTAAGAATTTTTTAAAGAGATGTTAAATTCTCAAATTTAATTTAAAATTTAAAAGAACATATCAAAGAGTTTTCAAATTCTAGAAAAATAATTTTAATTTAATATGCTCCGAAGTTTGCATAGAAAAGATGTGTATTTCACATTAATATAATATGAAAAATATTTTAATAATATAAATAAATAATTTTACCTAACTTTCCATTAAAACATTATTACTCTCAAAACCTCATTTTAATTTCATTTACTATTAGCCATCACCTATTATTATTAAGCGTCATTTGCCACCACTTATTGTCAGTGACAATTTTATAACACAATTCATCATTAATAACTGCAACCAATTATTATTTATTGTTATTGATCACTACTGGTCACAATTCATTAACAGTGACTATTATTAGCCACCAATTATTGTCAGTTAGTATCGTACATCAATACCTATCATTGATAACCTCCATCCAACATCACCATTTATTACTAATAATTATTACCAATTATTATCGATTATTGTTGATTATATTCACCATCATCTATTATTATTGACTATCTCTAATTATCATCCACTATCTATTGTAGTAGACTACTCGATATTTTATAAGAACATTCTTAGTCATCTATCAATATTCCTTATATTATACAAGTTAATTAAAAAATAATAAACATAACTAAAAATATTTCTAATTAAAGTAACATGATATTTCAGCTAATGACATTCCAAAAAACATATATTCTTGAAAGGAATCATCTAAGGTGGTGTTTGGTTTACGAAATATTTTTTACATTTCTTATATTATACAAGTTAATTAAAAAATAATAAACATAACTTAAAATATTTCTAATTAAGTTAACATGATATTTTAGCGGATGACATTCCAAAAAATATAGATTCTTGAAAGGAATCATTTAAGGTGGCATTTGATTCATGAAGTATTTTTAACATTACGGAGAATGTTTCAAGAAAATATTACATTTCTATGTTTAGTTCAAGGTTTGTAAAAAAATGCTTAGGAATATAACATTCTCAAAAATATTTTTGACCTAATTTTTTCCTAAAATATTTTCATGGGGGGAGGTGGGAATCTCAAATTCCCATGAAATGAGAATTTTTATGTTAAAAAAAAGGATAAAATTATTCTCATATTTAATTCTTTTTCTCTATTATTAATTAATCAAATAATTTTTAACTTAAAATGAGAAATAATTATTACTTTATTTTTAAAATATTTTTATTATTAAGAAATATAATAACATTAATTTTTTAGTTATAATTCCTTTTCTATTATTATTCCTAATTTTTGGAAGATTTTTTTAATATAATTATATATACATATGATTTTTTTATTAGAAAATAATACAACAAGTCTGGAGTTTCTTTGAAAAAAGTATATTTATACATAAAAATATAAAAGAATTATATTTTTATATTAAATAAGAAATTAAAATGCAAAATTTAACATCAGTATGAAATACAATTGTAAAAATGATTTAGTCATGAAAATTTATAATTTTGTAAAAAGAGAAATACCAAGTATATTTAATATTATTATAATAACTTAAATAAATTATGTTCATTTCATTTTAAAAATTGATCTAATAATAATACTAATAATTATAATAATAATAAAGTATAAAATATGAAAATATAATAAAGTGTAAAATATTTTTTTATATATATATTCTAATAAATTTTTAGATATTAAATATTAAAATTTAATTTATTAGGTGCTAAAAATTTTTAATTATTTATATAATTTTAAATAAAAACATGATTTACTATATTATATTTTATAATAAAAAAGGTATTTTCAAAACAATCTCAAAATTTTCAAAAAATTTTAATGTTACATTCTAATTAATTAAATTTTCAGAAATAACACTTGTAAGAATTTACACTTTTTTGAAAATGTAAAATTCCACAAATCAAACACCACTTATAAATGTTCTAAAATTACAATGGGCTGCATTTCCATTTCATATAAATTCACGTTAATTTCTAGAAGAGAGTCCACTAAAACCCACCAGATTTATATTGATTTCTCTTGAAAACCTTTCTTCCGAATATATTGATATAAAAAGGAGAAGGCAACACTTCACGTTCGTGAAAGTAAATTGGAATATACTACTCTCAAAACTACATTATTTACTTTTCAGTTACAACGTGCATGAAAGGGAAAAAAAACCTATTATTTACAACAATTTTTGTGCAAACAAAGTTGCTATAATTCTATATATTTGGCAAGTGTAAAATAAAATTAACTTCTCAAAAATTATAAATAAGGATTATGAGGCCATGGATCTTATATATCACACCATTTTTTAAAATTATGTTGACCTGCACATTTAGTTTCTACGTTCTTTCATTTTTGGGTCATCCTCACGCGTTCGGTTGCACGAACCCCTTGGGACCATTATGCACTGATAGATTGAAGGAGGTCTAACTTCAAAGCACCATGCGGTCATTCTACCAACAAAATGAAATACTAATGGAACGTCCTAGCCAGCGTATCTCGGACGTTGGGCCTCACTAACAATCACCTCTCGCATGGGTACCAATTGATAAATTACATGAATCAACAAAACCACAGGAACTTGCGAAACCACTGTCATCAACGAACCCTTGAGTAGTAAGTGGTAACAGTCCCAAAGAGAGTCAGAAACCCAGTTTTTACAGCTAGTATATCACTACAACAGACAGAATAACTCGAAATACATCCGATCATTTTACATATAATGGGTGAAAATTCTTGCGCTAATTTGGAGCAGAGGCAGGAAGCCGACCGCGTCCCATTGTGAATCCCCTTGTTCCATCAGGCATTTTTGGTCCCGGGGGTGGCTTTGATGGTTCAACAGCATGATGAATCCATGAAGTACTCCCATGGCCTGATAGAAACAATTGTTAGCATTTGAACTTTTTATGTCATCCAAACCAATCTAATAGCAAGGAACAACGTCATCATATAAGACTGAATTATGGACTGCAGAACCCAAGTCTTAATAAGAAGAGCAAGATACCCATTCCGTTTGTGCCACGATGTTTATGTTTCCTTGACCGCCCTTGATTTCTAGCCCTCTGCCCAGTTTTATCCTTTGACGAAAGCTCCGCATCCTGCAATAGAAGGAAAGCAAGAGATGCAGATTTAGCTGCTTACATAAAAGCAGTATGTCTTCATTACTGGTTTTTCTAGAAAATGAATAGTTGCATTTGTCAGGACTGTGAAATAGTAGTAATGGTTGCACAGAAGATGAAGGGACGAGAAGTAAATCCATCAATTGATATGCAGTCCAAATGATTTACCGCATATTGACATCTAACAATTTATATGTTGTTTAAAACAAACCACTGAAACTCACTGATTGATAAATCAAGGGGGAAAATTTTATAAGTATGAACCTCCTCATCATGAGTATCTTCATGATGCTCATTTGAACTACGGATTTCCTCATCTCCAGTTTGCTCAGCTACACGGCTAGTGCTACTCTTCTCAGAATCAGATCCCTTCCAAGATTGTTTTCTGTTTCCATACTTGCCCTAAATCATTAAATCACCATTAATATACTTTAACCATCAAGAGAAGAATAACGAATCTTGGTCCAGAACTAACCATTTGCTTGAGAAGTTTGACATGCATGCCAATCCTCCAGTCCTGTTCATCATTTAAAGTAGCCACCTAAACCAGTAAACCATGAACAGAGTTAGCATTCAGGTAACAAAGGCCAATTGGTATATGATATATAACCTGATACTCACAGCTTTCTCAGCAGCCTCAACAGTCTCATATTCCACGAAAGCATGCAACTACACAAAAACAAGTAAAATAGACAGTGAACGTAAGAAGAATAACACAAGGCAGCATAGACGCCAAATGTAAGGGGCAGAGTATAGCACGTACAAGGTACTGCTTAAAGAATGAGACCATCAACGAGACAACACAAGAAGATAGTTAGCCACTTGGCCTGACATCTACCTAGAGCCCAAATTTAAATGATGACACCCAGAAACCAATTTAAACGAAGCATTGCATGATAAACTCCCATGTTCATTATAATATATTTCTTTGATCATGCTCATGAATTTGCATTGCTAATTAACAAGCAGAAATAAAAGAAAAATATATATTTAATAAATCCATAACTATGATTGTCTTCAAACAATAACTGTCACCTGATAGAACATACTAAGATATTTTTAGGCATAAAAATGTAAAAACACTGAAGAAGTAGGTGTTGTGAACAGTAAAGACATTAGAGACAAGGAGTAATTGCAGCCAAACATGGGTCACATGAGAAAGCAATTTCTCACTTAGTGCAACAGCTAGAAATAATGGACAACAGAGTATGCTTCAAACCAACTAAATATATAACCACAGCCAGGTCCAAAGTAAATTGATGGATAACAAAAAATAGACCACACAATTTGTAACCACAGCCATATGTTTTGTAATTAACTAACTAACTACAACCACAGGACATATGCTTTGATCTGAAAAGACCATATGTTACAAGAGTCATACCTTAGTACTAATCAACCTCTCATGCTTGCTATGTTTTGTAGCTTCTGTATTAGCATGTGGGTTGCGAATGCTGATACTCTTTATGCTACAAAGAAGAAAACCATTGAACATCTTAAGCAAGTTCAGAAAGTATACGTTTAAAAGATGAGGCATAACTTAGAGAAAAGTCATGCCTTCCAGCTTCACTAAAAATCCGCTTTATGCTCTCCTGTGAGTAGTCCTCTGGCAAATTCTCTACCAATACAGTGCATAACTAGAATCCAAGAATAAGTTGCTAGATAATGTCAAAAAAAGGAACGAGACAAAAAAAAAATCAAGCTCCATGAACTAATACCTTTGAATCTCTGGCCTCATTTAATGGAAAAGGATTGAGTCGCTTAACCTTTTTCCCATCACCACTCACAACCTGCAGTTTCCACAAGAAAATTTTTCCTTTAATACTTCAAATAGAAGATTCCATTGCAATTCATGATGACATAAAGAAAAATGAAAAATCATACAAGTAGTGCCGACTCCCTCAGTGCAGCAACTATAAATGAATGGTCCCGGGAAAGCTTCTTCATTTTTCTAAAAGAAGCAATAACTGATATGGGAACTGCAAGACCAATTTAAATAGTAATCATCATAGAGGAAACATATGTGTGTGTATATTTTATATATCTTCAGGGGTCATAAATTAATAATAATGCTTCATACATGAAAAATAACATAGCATTGACTAAACTATAAAAACAGAGAAAACATTAATGTGCAAAGACAGCAGTAGATGTTCTCCCATAGTCAAAACGCCTACAAGATAAATCCCATACAATTCCAAATGGAGTTCCACTGTTTCACATGAGTGGCATGATAAAAAGAATTCTTTGACTGACACTCTAAAATGACTTGAAGAAATTTTTTTTTTTTTGGGCAATTACCTTGGAGATTCCATTGCAAGAAAAAATTTCAAAAACTGTGGTTTGACAGTTATTTAATACATATCTTGTACAAAATCCCTTAATTATTTCACACTTTGTAGTTCTAAAGCAAAATATTGATAATCTTATGATGAGAACAAGTTTGAGTTTTGTCATGTAGAGCTTGGTGCTCCAGTGTAGAGGTTGGTCCTTACTCCTTAATGAGGAAAAGGTCCTTGATACTCCAATTATATTATATAAAATTCATATTCAAAATGATAGAACGATCAATATTCAAAGGTCAAGGATTTCTTAGAAACAAGAAAACTCTATATTTTCCTTTCCTTGGGATATATATATATAAAATACACATGTATACATAATTCATCAATGAAACATACCATACTAAAATATCTGTTTGATTTAACAAAAAAACAAAATTTTATTCTAACTTCAAAAAGAATTTCAGAAAGGACATCCGCCATAACAGCACCATGTAGAACACATGTTAAAAAGTCAAAACAATGGATATAAAAGAGATCATATTTGCAGTGGTTTAATACATCAGTTTAAGTGGAATTACACCAAAGTAAGCAAATACATACCAAACCCTTCCTTCTTCTTCCTGATAAAACCCAACAGATACTTGTCAGAGGGCAGATTTTCATCACTAAAATAATACTCCACCTGCAAGACTAACAAGGACCTCAGTATATCTAGACAAAATCTCATAAATGTAAAAGGAGGGAATATGAATATTTTTCCATTCTTATTCGTAAGTTTCCCATGCTATATATCCATCTAATATCTTTGGATGTAAAAGTCCCAATCCCATTTTAATTTTAATTACTAGGATTTAGAGGTTTCAAATTCCAAGTATAAATCCTTTACTGTCAAATTATTGATGACTAAAGAGAAAGTTATCAAATTATTGGAAGTGCCATGGCTTTCTACGGTCTCCTGATGTCCCAAATGCTTCCTTCTGTTTTTTTTTTTTTTTTTTGGCCTATCTTCCTAAATTTTACATAATAGTTTTCATTAGAATTCATCCAAATGCAAGGTCTCCAACTAATACATTAGAAGTAAGTCTGAGCGATAAAAAATGATTTCTAAGTTATTTATATTTTATTTTTTAAAAAAAAGGAAGCCACCTTAGAGCTAATTCAAACACAAGCATTTTCTAATCAATTACACAGCAAAGAGTCGTTTCACGTAAGTACAGAACGCCAATTACATATAAGATACATAAAAGCAATTGTTCAAAATAGTTAATAGCTTTCGCAGAAAGAATTATTGCCTGTTTTATGATCCTGAGCTTAAGATCATCCATGGAAACACCGGTCTCAGCAGCGTGCTCATGATCGTGACCGTGATCGTGCTCGTGATCGTGCTCGTGCTCCTGATCGTGGTCCTGATCGTGATCTTCGTCCGTCAGCGGGGCTTGAATTTCAGGCTCCGCGACTTCTTCATCTGTATTAGCAACGGGATCGGATTTATGACCATCGTACGGCGGAGACGACGGCGTTATGCCGATGGAGCCGGTAGAAACAACGGCTGCGGCGGCAGAAGTAAGCCCCTCTACGACTTCCATATTGAAGAGAGGAGGAGAGGGGACTCGCTCGCTCTCTTGTTTGTCTTTTCTCGGATCCTTTTATAGCAACTGCTGTAACTTTGAAATTCGGTCCCAACATGGAAGCAATATTCAATTTCAAATCAACGAATATCTATTATTTTTCATATCACTTACCTTTTATATTAAAAACATGATAAGTACATTTATTTAATATTTTTAAAAATAATGTTTTATTTCTTATTTTAAAAAATAAAAATTATTTTAAATTTATTTTTTAAAATTATAAATTTAGTTATGTAATTAAAAAATAAAAGTAAAAATAACATTTTAAAAAATTTTAACTTATTCTCTCATTTTTAATATTAATTTTATAATTAAATAAAATATTTTTATTTATAATATCAACTACTCTCAATTTTTATATTCTATTTAATTTAAAAATAATTTTTAAAAATATAAAAATTAAAATATATTCAAATACACTTATAATTTTAAATTGAATATATAAATTTCAAAATTATCATATAGTAAATAAATCATAAATATTGACGTCAAAATTATTAAAATAAACACCAAATACAAGGGAGAGCCCCGATAGGGTATGTTTAGCATCGATGCCCGTAAATTTTGAAAATTTTAAATTTTAAATGTATAAAAAAAATTACTAGTTGGCCCTTCTAAAAGTAAATTTCCTGAAAAAATAAACATGAATGATTATATAATGAGTAAGTACTGGGTTTTCTCAAGAAAAGATTGATAACTTAAAAAATAAAGAAGGCAGAGATAATTAATAATGTGTTTCTTGTTGTTGTGAGAAATAAGTAGTAGATATATTATACAATGGCATAGAAAAAAAGATAATTTTATCGGGTCATTTCTTACTCATTATATAACTTTTTACTTAGACCCTATTTAGAGCGTTGTATAATAGAAAATCAATAATATAAGCATATATTATCTAATTTTAGCATATGTTTACTACATTTATTAGATAAGATAATTTAATTTGATTAAGTTTATTTTATTTTATTGATATAGAATAAAATTATTTTCTCTCTATGAATGTAAAGATGCAAGTAAGCCAAACAATTTATTAGGAGTTTGCAACTTAACGTACTTAAAGCTTAGTCTATCTTAATCTATTTATCTAAATAAGTTAAGTTAAAGTTAATAAATAGATTAGGCTTTTTTTTTAGATTCAGTTTATAGGCTTATCAAAGTGACTTATTTAATTATTAATACATTTATAAATAATATAATATAATATAATATATATCATATATATTAATAATATAAATATTTTAATTTATTTATTTATTTATATATGTAGGCCTAATTAAATCAATTGATAATTTTGAATCTTAAAAAGATTTTAATCTATTAGTAAATTTAAAAATTTATTTATATAAGTAAATTTTTAAATAAATTAATAGGTCAAGTCAAGCTAAACCTGATTTTGACTTTATAAAAATTAACAAGTTAGGTTTAAACCAATGATTTAAAAAGTAAACTTAGCTTATTTAAAGTAAAGCCTAACTTGACTTAACCTATTTATACTTCTATTGAACGTGATGTAAACTAATAGGATAAAAATATTTCAAATGATGACATTACAAAATAGAATATAAAGTTATCAGTGAATATTGAGTTTCAAATTGATGGTTAACCATTGACCGTTGATCGTTGATCGTTGACTGTTGCTATACCTCATCCTTTACTACGACTGGTTGCTACCTATTGCTATCATACACAATTGGTTACTACCTATCATTATTAATCACTATTCGCTAGCATCCACCACCTGTTACCGTTCATTATTGTTAATTATCACCAATTGGTAGTAATTATTATTAACCACTAACTACTGTCATCGCTATAATTAATCATCATTAATTATCATTTATTATCACTTATTACTATTAACCCTCACTTGCTATCCTTTACCACCCATTGTCATTCTTAAAATATATATAATTTTGAGAATTAAATATTATTTAAAGATAATTTTGTTTAAATAAATATTTTTAATACTATTCATGATATATATAAATGATGACAAATACCAATTATATAACTTTATACTATTATTTTCTTATAAAATTATATATTAAACATTAAATAGTATTATATTTTATCCTTTTATTACTATATCATATACGATATGGTTAGAGAATTCTTATATATGAACGCCAAGGAATCACTATCACATTACGTTTTAATATAGTAATTCTTTCTATTTTATTACTACTAGTCGCTTGTGATGATTAAATGGCAATTCAACTGTAGAAATATAATTTTTAATAATTATATGTCAAAGGAAAATAAGAAAAAATTTCTCTCTAGAATAAAAATGTTTTAAATGAGATAATTCATGTAACATATCTTTTTTAGAAAAAAAGTAATTGAGTGAGATAAAGCTTGCGAACATTATTTAACTAGTTTATAAATCATAATCATAATTCCCATATTCGAATATTATAACGGTGGAGAAAGAAAGTTTTGAGACTTCTCTAAAAGTAGCATTGATTTTTTTTAATATTAAAGAAAAACTGAATCATATGAAAATTATTTATTAATTTTGTTTAGATATTTATTTAAAAATTAATAGAAAAAGGCTATATGCAATATTAAATGAGTAGAAGAATGTAAATAGCACATTTTAATATTATAGGAATAAATCACACATAAAAAAAATGCATATGAGGACTTTGTGTAATTTACCCAAAAAAATGCGAGCATGTAATATTATCTATCGTTTAGGATTGGATTTAACTCTAGTTAAAAAAATTAACATAAACCTTGTGTAAGCGAAGATTCTTATAGACACAAAATTGAAAGGTGGGAGATATAGGTAGCATAAAAATAAAGCTTCGTACATGCCTTGAGTTTATTCCTCTTCTAATAGAGTAAGAATTTTCATGTGCTTATAAAATATATTAAAATTTCTCCTTGTTAATATTATGAATTTAATTACAAATGATCTTAAACTATAAGATTAAACCATTCGAAATAAATAAAATTATAAAGACTAAATTACATATTAAGTAAAATTATAGGGATTAAAAGCATTATAGCTCATTTTGTTTATTAGCATTTATACCATTTTAAATCCTGCCAATGATTTTGGTTAATTTTCTTTCATATGGAGCAAAGCACATGTTCATTACTAATTTTATTTTTCATTCAAACATTTCATTTATCTAATGCCATAGAAATTCACTTTGCAATTAAATTTTATGTATTTTTAATATATTTCAAAGAATAAAATTCATCTATAAATCTATCAAAACAATTTTTTTTCAAATATTAGGATTTATTTATATATGGTATGGCTTGAAATAATTAGAATTGAAATAAAATAAATTGAATTATAAATTAAAATATTGCAAAGTTCTAACCTTCATTTATAAAGTAATGTTTTAGAGCATCCTTTCTATTATCACAATAATCAAATACCACAAATAATTTTTTCAATTTCCTTAACTTTTGGTCCCAAATGTTATCAATAAATAGCTTAATTGGGAGTGCATTTTTGGGTTGATTTTTATACGAGTATAGGTTATAATAAAAAATAACAACCCGTTTCAAATCTTTACTCATGTGAAATAAGTCCTTCACTAATCTTATATCCATTTTTATGCAAGAATCTTTATAATATCATTGCAAAATCAATCTTTTCAGATCAATATGATTTAATACTGAGGATGTATACTCTTTCATGGCCAAAGTGAAAACCACCACCTTACCTTTTCTTAACAAATATTCTAAAAATTCATCAAGTCCTAGTCATCTTAACATATAAAAATTCATTGTTGTACCGTCAATTCTTGGTCTTATTCCAAAATCAAACTTTCTAAAAGGGAGTTAAGCTTTGAATGAATCAAGGTTTCCCTCCAAATCAAGAAAGACTATTCTTTTAGTAGAAAAAATGAATGGTCATTGAGAGTTATTAAAGAATGAAATTCTGCTAACTGTATTTACTGATTCTTCTTTATCACAGTTGAAATGCTCATAATATTGTAAATGGGTTTCATTAAGGATGTTGCAACCCTTGTGGCAATTCAAATTACAGATCCTAACAAATTTGAAAAAATATTAGAGATGTGGTAATGAATGGAGGCAAGTATAAGGGAGGACGTAGCCACGACATATTTTACAGATGATTTCTATTGTAGATATTAGTCATTACTATAATTCTTGATGGATATTAATAGGGTTCCCTTGGTCTTTCGCATCATTGCTATATTGTAAAAAAAAAAGAATCAAAGAGAGAGGAGAGAAAATAAATTACTTTTGGTTAGAAATGAGGGATGAAGATGATGGGGAAGAGGAAATGTAGGAATTTAAAGTTTAGTTTAATGTAACAATCACATGTAAGTTTGGAACCAAACCTAAAAACCTAGTGGTCATTAGTTGTTGAAGAGTTGCTTGTTGTAAATATCATTCTTTAACCCTATAAAGTTTTGTTTGTTGAGTGCATCTCATTTTTCTCAAATTGGAAACATCTAGTTTTTAATGTATAGTTTAACCTAACCCAAATTTAGGTTCCCTAGTAAAAAGGGTCAAAGCTGACTGAAATATTATTATCATTTTAAACAACTCAAATTTTTATGTTGTCTTAGAACTTCAAAATTGTTAAGAAGTATTAATAGAGAAAGGTTTAATTTAGCCATCAAGCCTTCTGTTCACGTTGGCATTGGCTAAAGATTCACAGTTATAATATTTCCAACATAGGATCCATTTTATCTATTTATTTATTTAATAATGAGATACTTTCATTCAATAATTTATTGATCCAGGGTGTAACAATAGAAACTTTAGTAGGTAGTATGAACAAATACAAAGGATATAAAATAGACTAGAAAAACATTCCGTCTTTGATTTAAAACAACGATGTGAACTATCTTTTAAATTAGGGGTGCTTAATGGGTTGACCCGTATTGCCTGCGCGGGTTGGACCCGTTTAAGCCAAATCCGCATACGCTTAGACCTGTATTTTATGCAGACCTATTTTAATTAGTCTAGTTCATAAAGCCTGTGGACTTTATATTATAAACGGGCTTAGCCTGTGGGCTAGCCACGTGGGCTTAGCCCGTGGTCTGTACAAGCCCTCCCCCACATAAGTTTGGCCCGTTTAGGACTGTATTTTTACGAGCTTAATTTTAATAAATTCAGCCTGCGAAAAGCTCGCGGATCAGTCCGCCAAACCTGCGAGCCGATAGCCCATTAAGCACTGCTATTTCTAATCACTAGAAGCTCATAGCTAAAGACTAAGATTGAACCTAAAACTTCAAGAAGCAACCTTGTTATGGTTTGTCTTCACCAACCTGCCTTTTTATTCTTTTCAAATGATTAACCTTAATTGTTCACAATGAAGGCATCTTCCCTGTCTTATGGCCTAAAAAATATTTAAACTCTTGAAACCATTTTTTGACGTTGTTAACTTAATATACAAATCCAAGTCTTCAAATTTTGATCTTTCTAAATTTAAATCTTCTTATTTCTGAATTTCCACTAATTAATAGTGTTATGTGCATGCATTTATTTTTGACAAATCTCAATATATATATACATATTATTTGTATATGAAGATCCTTACTTCACATCTATTTAAAAGAGAAAATTTTTCTATTTACTCAGAGATTAGGTTGAAATTTTCTCTTTGCTTTTTTCATCATGCACCAAACACAAAATTAAAATTCTAGAAGCAATATTGACATATTTAGTGTTTTAATTTCGTTGTTGCTTCTAAGCATTTGTTTCTAGGATCCAAATTTTAAATTTAAGGCTTTGTGTGTTCGTTGAGTAACTTACCAATATTTTCATTAAAAAAGATCTTAGTGGTTGTAAAGAAATTGTTGTTTCCTTCGTCATTGAGATTTTGACCAAAACAAAATTTAATTAAAACTAATTATAGAAAATGTTATAATTATTTTAATTTAAATTATGTTATGTGTAAGTTCAAGAAACATTTTATTATTAAGGTGGTTGATTGAATGACATCAAGTCAGCATTTTACCTTAGAGAATATAAGTATGATACAAAAAAGTTAATTCATAATTAATAAATATAAAATATTTTACTTATGAAAGATATTTGTTTCAACTCTCTAAAATTAGGATATTTTTATTTAATTTATTTTAGTATTTACGTATATGTGTAATTTTATTTATTAGTGTGATGTGCTTATGATAGGAATTTAATTGAGGAAATTGTGAATTTATGATTAAAAAAAGTGGATGAAGGATTATGCAAAATTAAATTTGAGTAGAGGTATATGGAGTATATTAGGGAATGAACTTCATTTCTCTAAAGTTCAACCAATGAAAATTGAGTGAAGATACAAGCCAATTGACGAACTTAAGCCCTTATTCTCAATGTTAATAATAGAAACTTCTAATAATTATATATACGTGTGTGTGTGAACGAAGGGGTCTAAGTAATTAAAAAAAAAAACTATGGAAAAACTACAAAGCAGATCTTAAAGATCTTCAAAATATCAATAAGGATCATAGTAAATATCTTTGCTGGAGACCTATGGAAGACATGAATTTCTCAAGCAAAACACAGACTACAATTAACTACCCAATTAGCACAGGTATTTGTTGTGTATAACACTTTCATGTCCCTGTCGATTAGCATGAAGGTACTACTAACATGGATAAGAGAATAACACATGCTGATTGACTATATCAATAAATGAATCATCGGCCTGGATACAATTTAATAGTAAAATTTTGGAAAAATTTCTTACAAATTTAAATTAAAATACCCTCGTTAACAAAACAGATTTGATTACAACTCCAACCAGTTGTTTATGCCTACGTCACGCTAACTGAGACAGATCATATGAATCAGACTATCATTACTTTAGAGCTAATAATAATAATAAATTCTCAGTTCTTAATTCCCATGCCAAAAAAGAAAAAGAAAAAGAAAAACTATAAACTAAGGCCACGCTCACATGCAATAGATGTAACAACAAAAGCTAAGCTATTAGGCATACTATTACCTAAATGAGCCGAATCAAATCAGGCCCATTTAAACCAAAACCCAAACAAAACTCAAAATTACAAGCCCAAGCCTGGCCAGCCCAAGCCCATGAAGCCCATTTCTTCCAGACCCAGAAAACCAAACCCTCACATCATCAATCACAGGACCACACAAAGAGCTCATATCATCAGTTCTAGTGTTGTAATACACACTGTAGAAGGCAATTCTGGTCCTCTCAGCCTTGGCAGTGAAATTGAGGTTAGCAGTTTGGAAAGTGGAATTGGAATTTGGTGTGTAGTGAATGTTCTGAGCTTGGTCACCAGCAAAGGCCATAACAGCAAGAGGCAACTTGCACTTGTCGTTAGCATGGCCTAATAAGAAGGTGAAAACGTAGGGCTTGTTTGGCGTGGTTTCTACCATCTGGGAAATTATGCCTTCTTTCCCTGAGACTAATTCAATGGCTCTCTTGCCCTGTGGGACTGCATAATGGTCGGAATCTATGTATCGGATGGCGCGGTTGGATTCGACGATCCAACCGGGCAACGAGGATGTTTCTTCGTCGAGGTTGGTGGGCAGCAGGACGCCCAATGAGGTGTTTCTGAACATCCACGGACCTTCTTCTAAATCTCCATTGATTACTGCGTTATCTGCAGAATTATGTGTATTGTGTATGGCAAGTAAGTATACAATTGAACTTGGGATACAAGTTTAGCCGAGAAAGTAATCCTTGGTCCCTTGCATTTAAGAAAATAGTTTAATCATTTTCATGGAAATTAAAAAAATAATTTAATATATTTATTTTTACTTACACTTCTTAAAATTACCCTTTAATTCAAAATTAAAATTTATTCTATCTTTTATTTTTATATACAAAGTCTAACAAGATTAAAAATCAAGAAAAAATATGATAAAATAAATTTGTTAAGATATTTTAAAATAAATAAATCATGTCTTGTTTGAAATTTAATGGGTGTAATTTGTAAATTTTTAATGTTTAAAAGTATATTTTACCATTTAACAAAATTTTAAAGCTGTAAAATATATTTTTTCCCCCAAAAGTACTGTATTTCTTGCTTATGTAGCTAACAAAATAATTTAGAATTTGAACTTCAATCATGCCCCCACAAAATAATACAAGTCGTTTTATTGTTTGCACTGGCCATTAATGAAAAGTTACAGCCCATGAAGAAAGTGAAGAAGCAAGCATTTACTCTCTAATTGTGTGTTTTAACCTTTTTAAGTAGTTTTTTTTTTTTTAACTAAACTTTTTATGTCCCAAATAATAAACCATTCAATCTATCGAATACTCTTTCTATATAAACTAACTTTAAGTTATTTAATTTGTAGCATGAGTTACAATATTTTTTATTTTTATTTTTTGAAATTGTGTTTATACATTATGAGAAGAATAAAATTTAAGTAAAATTTATTAAGTATTTGTTATAAGGATCTTATATCAAATCATGATATATATATATATATATATATATATATATATATATATATATATATATATATATTACATTTAATAAATTAACATATTAATAATTATCATAATTATTAAATTATAATTATCAATAATAATTAAATAGAATAATTATATATATGTCATGATATAATCGAAAAATATTATATCAAGCATTTAAAGAATTTTATTTTAATTTTTATAAAATAATCATAAACATAATATTTAGATAGATATAGCTATTATTAATTTATTAATAATTAATAATAATATGAATTTTCCTTTTTTTGGCTTTTATAGACGTCTTTTAATATTTTAGTCTAAAGAAAAAAAAAAGGCAGATATTACCTTTGGGCTTATCAGGAGTGAAGAGCTTCTTAATGGCAATATCATCAATGATGGGCCCACAAGTGGGGTCATCCTCCATGCCAAAATTCCTAAAGGCCAACGTGACTTTCTCTTCCTCTGCGCTGAAAGCCCACGCGTACGGGTCCCACCCCTGCACATTGTACAATGTCTGAAGGTCTATCGTTTGCGATGCAGGTGGCAGTGACACGTTCAAGGACTCCAGCTGGGCGCACGTGCGAGCGGCACTGAACGTGACGGAGTAAACGGAGCCCTTCTCCACCGTTATTTCCTGGCTGATCTCAGCGTCGTTGCCCAGCCTCACTGCGTGTCTACCCTGGGGTACGATGAGGATCATCCCACCCTGTTTTTGCCCTGATTCCACCAGCTCAACGGTGCCGTTTGATTTCCAGCTCGGGATTTCGCCTGGTGTTTCTACTATTGCCTCGCTTGGGAAGCCATTCGATGGGGTTGTCTCAAAATCTCCGTTTGGCACAAGCCCTGAATGCAGAATTATTAAACCACTATACTAATCAAAGGATTTGCCCCTTTCAATTAAAAAAAAAATACATTTCAATATAAATTAATTTATCGAAAAATTGGAAATTTCCAAATTATTTTCATTTAGCCGGTCACAATCACAATGTAACATTTCAAGCAAGTTCCTTTCGTGTTGAAAACAAAGTAAACCCACGTCCAAATGCAAATTATATATGGATTTCCCCGCACTTTACCACTGCATGGCACGTAATATTACTTCAAAAATTTTACTCCCATTTGTGTTTGAAATTTAAATACAATATGTTCATTAAATTATCACTTTTATTATTAAAAAAATTGAATATTAATTTTTTTCACGTTCCAATGAAAGCGTATAACTAGAGTAGGAATTTTTTTTTAACTATAGAAGAGTGATTAAAACAGTGAATAAGAAAGTTAAAAAAAACTATTATTCGTTATTGCACGATGAGCAGAAACTTTATGACCTAAGTAACATTACTATTCGTTATTAGTGATAAGTCATGGTTTAAAGTTTAAACAAATATTCTATGGCCAAAAAAAAAAAGTTTAAACAAATATTCCAAATTGTGGAGTAGGAGACAGGAGTAACCTTATCGGGTGTGGGCCACACGGATGCCGTCGATCCTTTATTCATACTTCTTCATTTACACTTTTCCCCATAAAGAGTTAGGCATTTACTATGCTATTTCCAAAAAATTTGAAATTTAAGTGATATAGTAAGTTTAAAAATTATTAAAATAAAATTATTTAATCATAATTATTTATTTTTTTAATAAATATGAGTAAACAATTTTAATTTAATAATTTTTTAAAACTGTCACAATTCATCAAACAATTAAGCTTCATTATGATCTTTACGTCGTGCATTTACGCCCTTTGTTAGAAGATGTGATCAGTTCACATCGCATCGTCTCTTAGACATTTTTGTATTTAGTCAACTAAGTTCCAAAGGAATCTACCATTCAAAGAGAGTCTCAATACAAAATGGCAATATAGCAAGCAGCCCAGAAGCACACCCAAATTGGCATTCGCTTACACTAACTATAGCCATTTCTGTTTACATGTTGGTTCATTTATTGTTAAAAGAATAATAACAATATGAATAAACTCAATTTCATTGGACAATAATTATATTGCCAAATAAATTTATTTATTAAATGTATTAAAATGAATCAATTAATCTAACTCGCTTAATAATTCAAATTAATAAAATTTATATTATAAATTTATTTATCAAATTTAATTAATTAATTTTTGTCTTTAAAAATATTTTTAATTAAATATTTTATTAAAAATTTACTATCAATTTATTATAATATATGTTTTAACATTTTATTATATATAATTATCTATAATTTAATTGTTAATTATTTTTAAAATTTTACCATAAATTTTCAAACAAATTCACATGTCAAGGGCCCAAGCCAAGTTCAAAACAAACTAAGCTATAACAATCACCGTAACCCGATTCAATTATTATCTTTGTTAAACGGACTACTACTTTTACAACTGAACAATTCAAATTATGTAAAAAATTCTCACCCTCGCCTACACCACACCGTACTTCCAACATGTTTGATGATGGTAGCGACGACCCAGACGGAGCTGGTGCTTCTGCTGGGCCCGATGAGGGTGTAGGTCCCAACTAATTCAACATTGGGCCCTACCTTTGTCTATTCTAGAGACAAAAGCACTTTTTGTTACGGAGGGTTTCTTCGCAGTTCCCAGAATCTCGAGGGGGCATAGCTTGCTCGTAGGGTGATCAAAAGGACAGTAACAATGGTAAAGTATTAGGGCTTGCTTCTTTTGCACAAAGGCCCCTGTACTTTTGTCAATATCGATAGGCTAAAGTGGTGGGCAATATTTGGCGGGAACCGGTGACAATAATGTCATTTTGTATCCCAATGACAAGTGTTGGGACCTACGTGAATCATCTTCCCATCCCCACCATTATAATCGGAACAATCAGAGTACTCTATTCCTAAGTTCATAAAATAAGAAAAATATTAATTTCTCCCACATCCATAAAACTTGAACAAATAAAGGAACTGTTTTTAACACTCTAAAAATCATGAAAAAAATGAGTTTTCCACATCAGATATCGACTGATTTGAAGAAACCGTCGAGTTGAAGCAGGAGCGCTAATGATGATGATGAAAAAGAAGAAAAAGATGATGGGGTTTGTGGGGTCAGCTCGATGACCAAAGTTAAGTAGAGGCTGTGAGATATTACTAATAGACTACTGATGTATCATTGAATCTCATCATACATCAGATTCATAATTTCTTAGAGCATAATACATCATAATATATCTACAACTAAATTTTGATAGTATACTACACATAATTATATCAGCAGTGCATAGTCAATTTTGGCTAAAAGATTTCATATTTAAGAAAAAGAAATGGTTATTGTCTAAAACTCCACTTGTTTCTGTTAGAAAGTATTTTTTTTTAAATATACTTATAAAATATTCAAATAGAAGCAAATATTTTATTTATTTAACATTAAATATAAAAAACCTAAAAAAAAACTTTAAATGTTTTCAAAAAGAATTTATTTTTTTATTTTAAAATTTTTCAGTATTATTTTTTTTATCATTAATATAAGAGAAAGGTTATGATACATCAGATCTAACTATCGACTATATTTATTTTTTTTTAAAATTAAATTTTATACACTTGATTAATAATTAGATCTGGAGGCACCGGTAGAATTTTTAATTTTTTTTAATATAAATAACATATCATTAACATATATGTAAATAATATTTTCTTGGTAAGAATACTTTCCCGAAGCAGCCGGAGCCCAGACAATCCAAGGTTAAATGAAATTATTCTCAGGAACTATGTTTATTTTGTGTTCAATGCGTAGCCCATTCAATGGTGTGTAAGCTTACAAAAATGGAAGCAGAATCAACCAAACTAACCAAACAATACTGAGAGTTTGTTAACAATCAGAAGTAAAATCAGTTCAATTCAAACATCTGATGGCAAATCTCACAACAATAAGCCAATATATAAACTCCAGTGTTTCAGTATTCAACTAGAGGTTTTACAGTGAAACCCCCATTGAAGAAAGAAGAACGAAATCACGCATACGATGATAAATCAATAAATGCATCATCGGATCTCAGAAATTAAAATCTAACATAGAAAATCACACAAATGTATGTAAAAGCAATAGATACATTTAGTCTGCTATTTCGAAGAGAATCAAAGAAGAGAAGCAGGGAAAGAACACATACCGTCTTCTGCTAGGATCGTGATGGCCAAATGAGGAAGAAGAAGCAGGAAAATGGACATCCATTTCATCTTTCTGGAGCTCCGACCCCTCTGCTCGCCCAAATCCTCTCTCTCCCTCCCCGTGCTTCTGAGGAGAACGAAGGCAAGGAGGCTGAGGAGAGTAAGGAGACTGAGTGAGTCCCTTTTATCCGGATTGCGGTTTTGACGTCCTTTTGCGGTTTATTTTATGCTGCAATGACTTTATTTATGTAAAGTTTGATTTAAAATTTTTTATATAAATATGCAAAGGCCTTCTTTATTTTTTCGGAAAGCAAAAGCAAATTCCACTTGTTCCCACCCACCGTAGTTTGGACACAGATTTTTTCCGGTTGGAAATAAAATTTGTTTAACTCATTTATAATATTAATATTAATTTTTTTGGGATGACTATTTTATGGGCTATTTCATAGGGTTTAGTTTATCTTTTGCGCGTTATGATGCAGGTCTGACGGCCGGCCTGCCACCACCGTATCACAGCGACAGGAGGCAGTAGCGCGGACAAGTCCCGTGAATTCATGTATTTCTTTACTGCGAGCGGAAATGTCACGCTATTACAGGGGTGTATTAATTAATAATTAAATTTATATTTTAAATTAAATTTGATATATTATCAATTTTAATAATATATTAATATATTATTATATTAATAATATATTATAATCTTTTCCTTAACGATATTATTGGCACCATTATCAAACTTAAACAATGTAAGAGATACAAATAAGACGAATGGCTTATTAGAAGATTATAACCTAACTTACTTAAGGATAAATGATTTATTAGAAAATTATAGTTTAATTTACTTAAGGTTTAATTTAATCTGATTTATTTATATAAATAAATCAAATTTTTTTAGGTTGGATTTGTATACTTATAAAGTCAACATATTTAATTATAAATATATTTATAAATAATATAATATAATATATATAAAAATAATATAAATATTTTAATATATATTTATATATGTACATAGGCTTAATTAGATCATTAGATAATTTTAAGTTTTAAAAATACTTTTAAAATGGTCTAATTAGATTATTGACAAATTTGAAAGTATATTTTTATAAAAATATTTTTAAATTGGTTGACAAGTCAAGTCAAGTTTCTTTAATTAGCCAAGTTAAGTTTGAATTTTAACTTTATATAAATTAACAAATTAAGTTTAGATCAATAATTTAAAAAGTAAGCTCGATCTATTTAAAATAAAGCCCAATTACGCTAAATCTATTTACATTCCTAAATGCAATTAAAAATGACACTAATTTATTTTCTAAACATTAATTTTTAGAAATTTTTTTACGTGAATTGTTTTCTTTTTTAAAAAAATTATATATAAATTTCTTTTTTTTCAAAAAAAAGTATATGAATTATCATTACAATTTGTTATCTATGATTTTAAATTTAAATTATTATCAATCTAAATTATTTTATACTATCAATAAATAAAAAATATTTTATTAAAAATTATTAAAAATTCTTAATAACAGTAAAAAATTTAATAATTTTTTATTAAAATAGCAACACATAAATAAATTATAATGTATAATTAATTTGTAATTATAATGAATAAAATTTAGATCCTGCTTATATTAACACTCAGAGCAATATTAATTTTTATGAAAGTTTAAAACTTCGAATTCGATCGTTTCCTTCGATTAAGAAGATAATTCGTGCAGTTAAATTTGACATCCGCCCACTTTGTAGTACAGTCTAAATTCATATGGGCCTCATGGGTCCAAAACAGTCCAGTGTCGGAATTGTCTAGAATACCCCCATTAAACGTGGAGGGTCCAGTGGACTTGAACTAGAGGATTCTTGAAATGGGCCGAAGAGGTCCAAGGAAATCCAGGAGACCAGAATGATCTAAAAATATTAATGCACCTGAAGGATCCAAGGAATGGTCTGAATCGTGAACATATTTTTAACCCTATGCAGTATGGATATTTCGGACACCAATATTACTTGCGATTCCATATTAAGAAATTAAATGTTGTGATACTATGATTTTATCGGATGCTAAAAGTTGAGGGTGATTCAGGCTCTATATATTTTGTAAAAAATATTTTTCAGAACAAAATTTTATTTGTTTATATATAAATAAAGGATTTATATGTTATCTCTGTATCTTGTAATTAAAAAATAATATTTAAAATTATAATAATGATGAAAAATAACATCTTTCTTTTAAAATATTTTTATTAAATTTTTATTTTAATATTAAACACATAAAATAACACTTTTCATCGAACTTTCTTCTTACTTCGAAATACGAAGTTAATTTCTGACACGATATTACAATATATTTATTTAAGTTTGGATTGATATATCAATCAGTTCAAGAACTTATCTTAAATTTTTAAAAATTTTATTTAAAAAATAACTAATAATTTAATTATAAATTAATATATATAATAAAGATATAAAATTTATATTTTAATAAAATAATAATAATAATTTAAAATAATATTTTGTTAATAATTAAAAATATTTTTATAAAAAATAAAAAACAATTTATTTTAATAAATAATTTTAAAATATAAATTTTATTAATTAAATTTATTAAATAAATTACATAAATAATCTATTTTAATATGTTTAAATGGGTTGGTTCGAATAATACAACTGTCACCCTACTTCAAAGTAGCCGTGTGAATATCGAAGTCCTAAGATAGTACAAATCTTCAGGGCTGCATTCAACACAACTTGGCTGCAAGGTAGAAGTTCTGCTTTTTGTTATTTGGATTTTCAGGGTAATGGAGAAATTAAACTCTTTTAATTTTTTTTTTTTTTTTTGGGATTTTAGAGTTGATTTTGTTCGAATATTCAACCAGCAGATGAATCGGCACCAGTTAATGCATTCGACACATGTCGATCGCGGATAGGTGCAAATTTGCTGCATATAGGGTAGCATCGGTACATACCGCACTTAAATTTTTTTAATAAAAAATATTTTCTGTTAAAATAAATAAAACGTTTATTATTTGTTTAAATGTAAGAGAGTTAATTTTAATATACATTCAATAAAATATAATATAATATACATATTGACCTTAATTGTGAACCGTTTGATTAAAATAAATTACGATCGTGAAAAGTAGCATCACTACAACCTCGAAGTTGCGAAACGCAATTTAAAACTAGAGATGGTTTGTAAAATTTCGAACATACATAATAGCGGCATCTAAATTTCAACGCACTTGCCGTTCCGTATTGCTCCACACGTAATGCTAATTTCGACAGAAACACCCTACCATGTATCCTAGTTTGATGTAGCTAGAATGCTTCACAATGCAATAGTGCATGTATCGTCATTCCTCATCATCACATGCATAATGCACTCGAACTGATCATCCATCTGCTGCTTTAATTGGGGGTGTAGTAGTGGTCTCTGCATGACACATTGGGAGTACAATTTCAAGATGTAAATTCGTGCAAAGCGTGCGTCCATATTCGTGATTCTGACATCTCCAGCACAAGTTGATGCATTGGTGGAGAAACCAATTTAAACATCAAATCTACGAGAGTGTATATCACTCAGAACCCCGAGAGCCGTTAATTCTCATCCAAATATATAGGCACGTGAATAAATGATTTTATGAGTAGGCAAATTACACATATTTTCACTGTCATTAAATCTAATTATATTCTTATTCTTTTTATTTTCAAAAATATGTGCCAATCTTTTTATTTTTCAAAAGCAAGAGAAATGAATTTATGTCAAATATTAAGTACAAAAGGGCTTAACATATATGAAAAGAAAAGTCATTGTATATTTTTTAAAATAGTTGTAAATATAATTAGATGAAAGGTTAGAAGAGATGAGTGTACCTTTTCTAGAATGATGAGACATAATTCTCTAAATATCCTTAATTGTATTATAGAAGTTATAAATATTGACAATTGCCCTTTATTTATGAGATATGATTAATGGTATATGGTATAATTGGAGTACATAAAAATTTTATATTATACTAATTTTTTTTAGACTATCTTTTAAAATTATATTACATAACTAAAAATTGATAAAAAAATGTACACTAATATAAGAATAATTATGTAATTAATAATTTAATTTCTTAAATAGATATAATGTAAGTATGCTTGGAGTTAACACCAATATCAATTAATTCTTATCCATATATATTAAATTCAATGATAAATTTTGTGAGAAAGTAGGAAATATACTATGTGAGAGGAATATATTTATGTGAGAGTAAAAAGAATGAATTATAGTCATTAAATTTTTGTATTTAATGATTAAGATTAAAACACAAATTCATATGACTTTTTTAAATAATTATGTGATCTTTTTAAGTTATCATGTGACTTTTATTTTTATTTTTATATTATATTTAAATAATATAATACATAAAAATTAAATTAAATTATTAATTGTTAAGATTATATGAGGAAGTATCATATTTTTGTTGAAGTATTTAATTATTTAGTATGTCTTACCCTTTATTAAGCATAATTATTAGTATTTTGTGGCATTATATAGATATTTTTGATAAATTTAATAATTGCAAGAAAAATTATTCATAAGTAAAATGAGATAAAAAAATTATTGTATAATTTATTTGTGAGAGATAATATTTTATATACTTAAATTTATACGAATGGATAAACTATTTGAGTAAGGTTGTATGTACTTATTATGTTCATATTCATTATTAAAGAGCTTGAATTTAAATTCAAATATACAAAAAAAAATATAAGAATTAAAAATGAATTCCAGACCTTTTATATTCATTAAATTAAATTTTGTAAATTTGTTTCATTATTTTATATTTAACAATAACCTTTGAATGTTTTTATTTCATTTTTAATATATATAACATTACTTATATAAAAACTAGCATATCAAATTATCTGAATTACTCAAATTTATTAATATTTTATACTCATTTATTTTCAGGGAGTTTAAACTTTAGCATGTAAGTTCGGCCCAACCCGCTTGCGCACGAAACCAAAAAATGTTCCGCTAGAAAATTTAGTCCACTGAACGACTCGAAATGGTCCGACCAAAAAGCAAACTCCAAAATCCCCGGGAAATGTTCTGATAATCGTCTTTTTGCGAGTGAGGATATACTTTAAGTATTATTTTATTTAGATACGAAATAAATTTTAATTTTTTTAATAATAAAAATGATTAAATCATTAAATATATAAATAAAATCTTAAAATTAAATTTAGAGAGTGAAAAAAGATAAAATTTTTCAATAACACCATACACTATTTAAATCAAATACCCTCAACATTTTTCGATGCTTTTTTAAGTTAAAATTTATTATTTTTTGTTGTTTAGTTAATATTAAAAAATTAACACTTTTAAAATTTATTTTTTATTTTTATTTGGTTTAAATTTAAACTTGTAAAAAATATTATTAAAATAATTATTATTACATTCAAAATTATAATATAAAAATTTTAAAATATTAATGGATTACAATCTTTTTCTAATTTCTCGTCGTATCTTTAATCTCTTTTATATCATAATTTTCTACTTATAATTTCTTACTTTTCATATAAAATTAAAATTAACTCAACGAATCGCTCAAAAAAATCAAAACAACTTACAGCATGATCCTCGTATCAAACTGTTTTAACCATATCTTATTATAAATTATATGTTTTAATTCTGAATTTTAACTTGAAGAGAATCCTAATATATAATGATTCTTGTTTTGTATTGGAGTTCGACCGATTCAATTTCGAATTAATCGGAATTAAAGTCATTTTGGATATAAAAGGTTCAGATAAAAAATAAAAATAATATTAATAATTCTTCTTGTGGTTGTGGCAAAACATTGAATGCATTGTGTATACTGGGAGAGACAATTATGGTAGACAAAGAAGATTGAATTCAAGCCGATAAAAAGATAGAACCATTACCATGTAAGATAGATAGAAGTGACCCATGTGGGTTATGCTTTGTATCTCAACTATAACCCATATTTATTTATTTATTTATTTTTATACACGTACTAATTAGGAAGATGGATTAATTGGGGCAAACCCAGTATTTACTTGCACGTAACTAGTTCTTCTTAGTGATAAACCAAAGAACGGAACATATTAGTTCCTGCGTTTCTTCGGGAAATTGTCTCAAGTTTCAGCTACAAAAAGGGGATAATATCTGGCTTAAAATATTACAACTTCAATTTTGAGTACAAATTTTTTTCTTAATCATAGAAAATAATAAGAGATAAAAGATACACCATAAGAGACTCTATCAAGCAATATCCACCGCCTTATCACGTATCTTTTTAACAGTTTCTTGACCACCGTAATTATGTATAGTTAGTGAACCTATTTCGTTACTTCTCTGAGGCCCTAAATCAAAAGGATTCTCATTTATATGAATTTCTGCTACCTTTTGATGTAAAATTGTTTTTGCTTGGTCCCTAGTAATGTTATCCACCTTCAATGTTTTTCCAACCTTATTACCCAAGAACATGAGAAAGTTTTTATCAAAGAAATGAATAATGAGGTTAAGATACATATCCACACTACTATTTTTTCAATCATATCCTCAAATAGATCAAATTTAGGATCTCAATATTGCATTATCAAATAGTAGTCAAATAAGAGTTAAGAACCTCTCATTAAAGTTACCATGTAATCCTCATAAGTATTGAATTTTATTAGATAATAATCCTCCATAGATCAATAATATCTAATAATCCATCTTAAGCCCACAATTGATAATTTTGTTCTCCAACATCTTAAAACCAATTTTCCTCTCTAAAAGCTTTATGATCAAAGTTCTCTTCCATGGTTTTCTCATCCTATCCTCCTTTATTTAAGAATAATGATATTAGATTCACATAATTTCATTAAATTTCAGATTGTTTAATTTAGTATTAGCAGGTATTCTTAAGATTAATTACATTATGCCAAGAAAATAATGTGATACAAGACTGCTCCAATAAATTGTAATTTAGCATTACGTGGACAAATAAACCTTGTGTTTCAATAAAGCTTCCTAGTTGAAATTTTGAAGTTGTCTTTAATATTTTAATTTATAAAAGCTCTTAGGAATCTTGAGAAATGTTTATGAACTAAGTATTTTTTTTATTTTTAAAAGATAGACTATACATGCATATAATAAAATGAATGATTTATAATCTGTGATCAGATTCAAATTATATTAAATGCAATTTTATGTCTTTATTTATATTTAAGATTTGATTCATGATTTATATATATAGTGATTTAATTATTTTTATTGTTAAAAAAATAAAAATAAGTGATAGCAACTCTTATATTTGTGTAGGCTTGGTAATTAATAATAGGAAAAAAATAACTTTTTTCTTTGAAACAGATTATATTATTTTTCACTACACTTTTTATATTTTAAAATTTTTAAAATAAAATATTTTCTACTGTTTTATAAATTATATCCCTACATTCCGTTAAAATAAAGCACCATAAATCTATTTATGGGAATAAGAAATTTGTTTTTCTCAAGTTATAAAATGAATCCCCTCCATTTTTAGAGGGTTTATTTTAGTTGCCGGAAATGAAAAGGAATTAAAGTCTGAAAATACAATTTTTCTGGCTCCGTTGAATGTTTTTGTTTTTGAGGTTCGACAATTCTTGAAGATGCACTTGAATAAAACCTGGACTGTTAACACGTTAACTAGGATAGCTACGGAACAAGAAATCTAATTATGCTCATCCAGTCTCTTTGATAAGGACGGACAAAAGCTGAATAGCCCTTCTCACTCGAAGCGCCAAACTATGGCTGTGGGGTCCATTTATTGCACAAATCTCTGTAATATGCTTGATTAAGACTATATGATTAATAAATTAGAGTAAAGCCACTTCAAAGTGTAAAATATATTTTGAAAAATAAAATATTTGAAAACATGAATAATATAAATTTAAAAATTATTTTTTAATTTTATTATTTATTTAATTCTAAATCCTTGATTTTTTGTTAAAAATTATAATATCTTTTTTTTATTCTTTAAAATACATCCCTAATCTCATTAAGTAATGCACACATGTTTTGTGAGATGTTGTTATCAAGCACAAATTCAGTCTTATCATTGTTCAACTGACCTTCGACTTGAAGCCTAGCTACTTCATGTAATTAATGTTGTATTTACTTGATTTTAAGACTATATTTCCTTGAATAAGATAAGTATAATTTGAAATGCTTGATGATAATTAGAAAATTAGAGTCTAACCTAAGAATCAAGCCCTTTTTTGTTGAATGATAAACAAGGTGCACCATGTAACTAATGGTTTTCAAATGGGAGTTATTTGGGTTTAAGGGAAAATAGTTTATTCCATGTATTCTGAATGAATTTTTGTTGGTAATTTCATGTCAGTGACATCCTACTCAATTGAATTGAGAAAATCTCTTGTTTGTACTACTTTTATGTAAAAAAAAAAAGGGGGGGATATTATAAAGATTGACCATGAACAAAATTCAATTTGCACTGAATGAGTTTGCTTAGTATTTGTTGAAAAGGAGTGAAACAATGTTGTCATCGTGACAAGAATTTTAGTATCAAATATAGTACATGGAAAATAATCGATGATTCCACTAACAGCTGCCTCCCACATTTTCACAAATATGTTCCAAATGGTTGGTTCACATCATGGCTGGTTGCTTCCTCTAATTCTGTCAATTTATCTATGCCTGAACCATAAGTAATATCGGGCTAGCTACCTCCAACTTTCTTCCATTTTTTCTTTTCATAAACAGACGATGTATTGTAACAATAATTTCCATTTTTTTCATAAAAAGCGGCAAGTGTTTAAGGCATAGGGTTACAACTCTTTTTAAAAATCTTAAAATTTTGTCATCAAAATTGGCAATATGAACGACTATATTTGTAGCACATAGGATATTTAAAAGTTCTATGAAAAAGTTGGAAATTCTTATGAAGAATTTATATAATTTTATAAAAAAATTGCAAGAAATCATATCAATGCTCTGTAAACAAATCCTGATTTTAATCGTAATTGTGGTTTTGTTTATAATCATAAAAAAAATTAATAAATCCAATAATTGATATGAACAACTTATAATATAAGATTCAAGCAAAACAATAAAAAACATTCTAAATATTTTGTGGTTACGGTTAAATTTAAATAGTCAAAATATAACAGATAACAAAAAGGCTATCGAGTATTTTTTTAATTATTCATGGAATATTTTTGTAAGTTCCAATAGAAGGACACAGAAAGTTCATATATTTTAAGGAAAACTTATGTAAAATTTCTTAAATGTTTGATATAAAATTTTCTATTCAAATTATGATATATATTAATTATTTTCTTATATTTATTAATTTTTAATTTTTAATAATTAATAAGATAATCAATTAGCCTATTATAATTTAAGAGACAAATTTTATAATGAACATATAAATTTTTTTATCTAAATTATATCCGTGTTTAAATTGGAGGGGATGATTATATAATATTATCACCCATCGTAGAAGAATCTAATATATTTTACTACAAATTTTAAATCTTGACTAATTTTTTTCATATTGATAAAAAAATTAAATATGAAACATGTTGCAAATTACTTAGGTCCCTCACTATTCATATTTTTTTAATATTAGTATAAATTAATTTTATATTATTAGTTATTTATATATTCTTATTTTAATAAAAAATATTAATTTTTTTTATAAAAAATTTTAATTATTATTTTTTCATAATATATTTTTATTTATTAATAATATAAAATATTTTTTAATGATAATATAAAATAATTTATAATGGATCAAAATTAATTTTTTTTTCAGGTCCCAAGGACTATTAGTCTTATTCTTTGCTGTACTTATCAACACAAACTAATGTTGCAGGGCTGCAGTGGATCGGAAATGGGCGTGGCGGCTCCAAAGTCCATAGAGCACTAACGAAATGGGGACCCATGAAGGATAGCATAATCAAAGGAGATAACTAGAAAAAGCTCCGTACCACAATTTATGCAAATGCCAGGCATCTCGCATCTCGCATCTCGCATCTCGCATCCTTCACGCCATTGCCAAACTGGAATCACTTAATTTTTATTATTATAACACGTTTGATAATGAGATGCCACTTTTATCCATACATATCCAATTCAGTGGATTTTTATGTAGCGGCCCAAGCTTAAATTAAATTTACAGAAAATGAAATTTAAAATATAAATAAAAATTTATCAATTAAATATAAAATAACAAAATAAATTTATAAAATTTAATTTGATAAATATAATTAAAAGATTCAACGTTTAATTTTGAAATTTATTTTTTATATATGTAACATTTTTATTAGATTTATTATTTGATAATTTAGGTTTGATTACAACCATTAAATATTTAGTAAGCACTGAGATTCTTTTATTATGTTAAATTTGCTTAAATAATATATTTTATTATTAGTAAATATTAATTGATTATTATCAATAAGAAGTAATTCTATAATTCTTTTTCACTAAAGAATTCTACAATTATATTTTTTATTTAAAACAGATCCAATTAGGTACGGATTCATAACGGGCCTATCTGAAATTATTTAAACTTGATCCATTACCATAATTAACTACATGTCGTTCAATGCAAACATACTTTTTAAATTCTAGACTTTTTTTTAAAAGAAAAAAATTTATTTATTCATACAGATGATCATTTATACATTTTATAATTAATAGAATAATAATATTATGACAGTAAGAAAAATAATTTTTTCTTTAACCTATTAATGTTACTTTTTATTATGCAGCTACATATATAATATTAAATAAATATAATATTATATAATCTTAATTTTCTACATTTAACACAATTAAATGAGATATGAAAAATTGTTTTCTGCGAACAAATCAAGTAATCAAAGATGTTATAGTTTTTTTTCTCTAACTTCTTTATGAAATTATAATTATAATTATAATTATATATGCAATTTTTGTAATTTTTTTTTACAAATACATAAAAAATTATAATTTATTGACAAAAATTGTCACAACAAATATTTTTAAAAACTTAAGTTTTTTATAAAACAATATAGTTTGTAAAAAGATTTACAAATACGAAAACTAAAAAATAAGTATTGATAATTTTTTTTTCAATTGTGCACTGAATTAACATATGTTGCAAAGTCAACATCTCATCATGTCATTGAAAGGGCGTTCGACATAAGAATGGCGGCAACGGCCGACATAGTTGAAGCCAACTTCAAGCTGAATACATTTTTCCTTCTAAATAATAAATAAAAGTATTACTAATTAAGAAAAGTGCTATAAGTCATGATAGTAATTATAATTGAATTTTAAAATTTTTATATATTTATTAAATTAAATTTTAAAATTTTATTTTATTATTTTATATTTAGTCATAATTTTTAATTTATATTTAAAATTTTATTTTGAATTCTATTTTCGTTATATATAAAAGATATAGATATATAGATTCCTTTTCATAAGCTAAAGATTTCATAGTCGAGAATGTTAGAGACCTCTTTGAAAGCAAAACTTTTTTAATTATTTTTTTAATCTAAATTTGAGATTTTATTTAAGAAAATTTAGCTTTTACCCACTCCACCTAGTAAGGTAGGCGTTGGTAATTTGATACCTAAATTCGTTGGATCGCAGAACCTCTAAAATTAGTTGACCCTTTTTTTTTTTTTTTGGTCTTTTCTTTCTTTTTGTTTTCCGTTCCACTAGAAACAATTATTACAAAGTAACTAAGAGGATAGAAACTGCGTGGATGAACTACATGTAGGCTTTCCTTTTGTAGGACCTCCAAATTAAAGTTTAATTCTATTTTTACGTCTGGATTTATCACACGATGACGGCTTACTAAACTTCTTACTGGTTTTGACTTGTGCTGGAAAGAAACTTTGATTGAAGATGCTGCGTTAGCTGGAGATTCCATTTTTCTAAAAAAACAAGAACTTGATTTTTCACCTGTTTGATTTCATCAGTTATTTATATAAATATAATAAAGGAGTAATATGTTGATAATGACTAAAATAATCGGTCGAATTGGACCCGATCGGACAAGATTATCATGATTGATCTATACACGTGCCATACTATAATAGAGAGACATTATTAAAACTTTGATTCAAATCAAACCTAATTAATATAAATTCATATTTTAATCTATTCAGTATAGATACTACTTAATATAAGTCAGAAGCTCTCTACCATGCCTGAAGATCAACAATAATAATGATGTCTTTCGTGGGATCTCCAGCACACTCATCAATGCTAAGGCTACTATAAAAAGTCTTTACTTCACAAACTAGAACATAATTTTATATACTATTTTATCAATGTTTTGACTAATTTTCTATTTTTAGTGCATGAAAGATCTAAACCAATTCATGCATATCTAATTGGTTGATTAAAATTAAAATTGTTATATATCACTTATATTTATAATTTTAAAAAAATCTAAAGTTAAGAAAAATTATTTTTTTTCAAATTTTTAATATTTAATATTAAATAAATAAAATGTTTTTCTTCTCTTATAATTTCATAACCATATTTCATCACGTACACAAATGGACCGAGTCTTTCTTGTGTTGTAGATTTTTGGCCCCTTTCACAAAGTATCTCGAGGACCTATCAAAAAGAAAGCTTGACTTCATTATCATAAATTGCAATTCAAAGTCCATGCCGAACAACCAGGAACTCAACCTTCTCACGGAATTCATGATCCAAATGCACTTTCTTGTTTTAATATTGGGGGATTATCTAATGCCCAAGGTGAGCCATTATTTTGCTCTAGACCAGTACATGCACTACAGTACACAACGGAGGTTAATCTTATCGCACAGGACGATGATAATATATTGATGTCTTTTTTATTCATCCATAATTTTATTCATCACAATATAATGACAATTATAGTTTAAAATCATATTAGCATGTTGAATTCACAATAATTTTATACACAGAACTCTTGCAAGACCACTGTTTATCATAGGAATTTCAATTAATGTAATGATGAGATGATGTCGACAAAGGATTATAAATTATGTATAATTAATCAACTTGTTTGTGTAACCACAAATATTAGATAAATTCGATGTCCAGTGATCTTATCTCTTTTTCAATTGCCTGAAATCAACCATAAATATAAAATTGACTAAGATATGTCCCTTCCTATACTGAACTCTCAATTTTTGGTGTTTCATGGGAGAGAGCATAATTTATTTATTTATTTTGATGGTGCAAGACAGGTCATGGGAGAGCAAAAAGATAGGAAGTTTTCATAATTAGTAAACTGGATTATAAATCTTATTTATCACAAAATTTATATTTACAAAATTAAATAAGCTGACTCCAATTATCAAACACTCATTTATATAATATCATTGCTTGTTAAGTCCTTTGAATTATTAACATTAATATTTTTAATTTATAAATTATGATAGGTCCAAAATAATAAAATATCAACATTAGTTATTCTTAATTCACTAATGCTTTGATGGAATTATAATTATGAACTTATTTTTTGAGTATTAATTATAATTTAAATTAAATATTTTATAACAAAGAAATATATATAAAAATGATAATTAATATTAATTATTCTTGTTCTTTCCTTTTTGTACTTAAAAAAATTATTTTCTAGGTTTTGATCTAATGATTTGAAGATAAAAAAAGTTATACGGAAAGAATAGGTGAAAAAATCTGCGTGGCATCCTCCCAGGCTCCGTGACGTAGCCTTACCAAAGCAAAGAGTTGCACTCAGCACTCTCCACTACGAGAGTCCAACTGAACCTAACTAAACCAACCTTCGAAACTAGTTTTTGGTCTGACTGATGTTGAATCGAAGCTGCTGTCGTCAACGTACGTCAATTTTCTTAATTAGGGTTTGCTAGGAACAAGAGAAAAGACAACGATCTTCTAGAAAATAAATTGAAATTTTCAAAGATTACTTCTCAATTTCTTTTCTTTCTTATTATTTCTTTCATCGACGCTAATATTTCAACTTCCGAGAACTTGCAAATTTTTCTATACAAACAACCTAAATTAAGGGCTTATTTCTTGAAATGGAAAATAATTTTTATATTAATAAATTATTTATTTATATTTATAATTATAAAATATAAAATAATAAAAAATATTTTATTTATTTAATACTAAATATAAAGAATATAATAAAAATAATTTTTAATTAAAAACTTATTTTCTTCTACAATTATAAGATTATATATTATTTTTTAATCATAAAATATATTAATAATATAATTTATTAATCCATATACAAGCAATTTTTTTTTTTACAAAAACGGTTTTTTAATGAAACAAAGGGAATGTTTTGAATAAAAATATTTTTATAGAAATATAATTATAAAAATTAAAATGATACAAAATAATAGGTTAAATCTTTGATGTTAAATTTATGAAGTTTGCTAAAAGATAATTTTTATTTTTTTAACAGAAAATTATTTTTCAAATAATATATTTTTAAATATCATATTTTTAGTTATAAATTATATAGATACAAAATAATTTTTTATTTATATATAAAATGAATTTTTTTAAAACATCTTTTGAAAAATAGAGCGAGTAAATTATTAGATATTTTTCCCCACTGGACCACAAAAAGGAAGGATATCAAGTGGATGGGTCTAATTATGTTACGTACGTGACAAATATCTTGCGTACCTGTATAATTGCAATCACCCTGCCCTCCAAAGGTGGTGGAGCACTTCTCTTCTGACCATTTAGCTATTTTTTTTTTTCTTATTCCAAGCAACATCAACCCCATACACACAAAAAAAAAAAAAAAACCCACGCAAGATTGTTGACCCCTTTTTCTTCTTAGAATAAATTTTAACCCACCTTCGAAAATAGGCAAAAAGATACCACGCTTCTTCCTAAAAAGTGCAAGGTCCAACTTATTCGTAAAAGAATATGAGATTAAAAATAAAAAATAGAAGTGAAAATTAGAGATTTTTTTTTAATTTTTTATTCCCGTCCTACGATTATATACTACAATATGAAACTCTATCGGACTGTCATACTTTTTCTGTATTCTAATTCTAATTATCATGATAAGATACTTCTACAGAACCAATGGTAAGAAAGAAATATGCAAGTAACCCAGAAGCAATGTTCTAAAAATCCAATAGAAAAAGCCATCAGTTATAATTCAACCCTTTCGATTGATTAAATCAATAAATGAATTGAAATGTATTATATATATATTATGTATGAACGTAAATATAGTCTTAATGATTCTTATATTTAATGTGAAAGAATTTAAATTTATTGACTAATATAACGAAGCTAAATAATTAAATACATTATAAAATCTTTTAGTTAATATATTGACATTGATTATATTATGTAATTTTAATAAGTAGAAAGTTAAATAATTATTCATTATCAAAGAAAAATTATGATATTATAATATATATCAAATTTGTACTTATATGCTTAAGGATTCAAAATGGCTTAGTGGTAATTGTGTGATATTTCATTCAAAAACTGGGGTTTGATTCCTTGGCATTTTTAGTAAAATAAATTTATTTACCGCTTTTTTAGAATAAAATCCAAGTGAATTGATCTGATTTTAAACAATTTTAAGCAGCTCAATTCGAACTAACCACTGTACTAGCCCTCATCCTCAATTGAATTTTTCAATCTAATCCGATTTTATAAATACCATCCAAAAGATATCTATCAAATTTATACTTGTGAAAAATTTTATTTTAATTAATCAGCACATATCACATTTTGATATTTATGTCTTCTAAGCGGAAAATAACGTATATTTATTTTTTTACAAAATTAATTGAAAATATAACATATTTTATCTCTATTCGTGCTACAATTTCATATATTATATGTATAACGTATTTTATAACTATATTTCAATTAGGTGGCATATTTATAATTTCTTTCGGCGGTACTTTCTGGTGCGATCGGGGTACTTCCGCAAGTGGACTTAACTTTCTATCACTTCCGCCCTATACCTTGGTTAAGATTCTTGTAAAAGTGTCATGATATGCATTAACATTATAATTCATAATCATAATTTTATATACAATATTAGTATGATTACATTGTAATCACAATTTATTTTTATAATTTTAAATTATATATTTACTTATAATTTTACTAATTGCTGCTAAAACATAAGCGCATTTAAAACGATAATTTAAAAGCAAGACTAAGAACATGGTAGACATGTTAAGATGCAAATTAAAGAAGAGCTTTTCAAGGACTTCCATCCTTTAATGTGTACTTTGCACCAACTTTTGTCATTGGAATTAATTTCTGTCCTTTCAATTGAAAAGCTTTTGCGCTTTATTCCTTTCCATGTTTAAGCCTCACAAAAATGTAGTATTAGTTCTATATATATTATATGGAGTGCAGATTTAATGAATAAAATAGAATGAACGCAAAGAATATTAAAAGAGAAATCCACATACATCTCGATATTTGACCATGCAAATTGCCCAAAAAATTCCTCACAATATGGATTCCATAAGCAATATATTATGATAAACTAATCATCAGGTGTGGGCCACAAGTAGAGGTTATCAACACTACATTGCCCCCGTTCGATTGTCGGCGGATTGATTCATGGAGGGGGGGGGGGGGGGGGAGGGGATGCAGACTCATGGCAGCAAGCGTTGGTTGGAATCATTTAAAAAAATAAATTAAACTTATTTTAAAAATGCATCTTACGTTTGAAAACACTATTACAAATTATCATTGTTAATTTCTATTCATTTAAAATTTTCATATAACAAAATTTTCAACCTATTTAATACACATGCAACACTTTTTCTATGTTAATAATAAAAGAGAAAGAATTGATGCAAATATAATATCAGATGTTATTGTCTTTGTAATAAAGTTTAGTATAATGTGGGTGTTC
The DNA here is from genome assembly GCA_020226215.1 of Sindora glabra. Classification (NCBI taxonomy): domain Eukaryota; kingdom Viridiplantae; phylum Streptophyta; class Magnoliopsida; order Fabales; family Fabaceae; genus Sindora; species Sindora glabra. The sequence goes on from CM035235.1 coordinate 71,329,562, forward strand.
ATTCAATTTATACATCAAGTAGAATAAATTTACTATTGATTTGAGATATTGATAAGATAAATATTAGGTCTATTCAATTCTAGGTATAATAAGTATGCCAACCTAAAAATAATGCTCCTTTTTTATCCTATCTAATAAAGTTTAAGATGAATGATGTTTCATATTTAATTGTTTAATTTAAAGAGAAGTAGAGATTTGAATTAATCCACGCTAGAAGCAGGGTATAGAATTCAATCGAAATGTAAATATTGAGAGGACCCAGATAATGAGATAATAATGCAAGGATGAAGATAAAGCATACTATTTTTATAAAGAATGAATTTTAATGAAATCCCATTTGACCCTGATTTTAAAATTCACAAAAGTTCTGTAGTAACAATTAATTGCGAATAAATAAAATTTTTTATTTAACCAAATGCAAATTACCATTTAACATGAATTTTATTTATTTTTAATTTCTTAGTGAATTAATTTCTATTTTTTAAAAAATAAGTATGTAAAACAAACAACCTAGGCTTTTACTGAGAAGTTCGAAAAGATAAAATGGCTTTTTTTTTTTTTTTCATTTTTGTTGTCAGAGGGAGTTTTGCATTAACTGCTACTCGTTCACTCCCTCTAAGACAAGGCCAAATTGGTCCAGATAAATAACATCAGCCGTGGCTGTCTCCTTTCTTGTCCATCTTCTGATTCAAAATTAACAAATATGATTCAATGTGAAATCCGTCTTTGCAAAGTTTGGTACATATGTTCTCATGGTGTTACCACTACTTATAACACCAAACTCAGCCCCACGGCTGCCATTCCCATTACCACCGTTGCTATATCTTCTTTCTACCCCTCTCTCATTCACACACAATTTATCTGTGTCTGCATTCCAGAAGGCTCTTGCCTGCCACTTTCTACACCCATCTTTTTTCTATTGCATTTCATCTTAAGACAACAACTGCTGTTGTTATACCACCATTAAGGTGCCAGCTATCCTATACCTATTTTTATATTACCGTACTTGATAAGACAAGAATGAAGACCTTCCTGCCAAATTTTGATTTATGAAAGGTTAAGAAGGAAATATTCCTTTAATTTTATTGTACAAAACATTCAGTAGCATATCAAGTTGCTATTCAGATTTTACTATTAAGCCCAATCAAATTTAAAAGATAGGGAATCAATTAGCACTAAGGAATCTCCTAAAGAAATTGCTTACCAAACACAATGATTGATTGACGTCGAGAGGGATTTGAATTCCCCTCCACGTTTGTATCACTCTTGTTTTCCCTTAATTTCACATTAGCCGCATTAGCTTCCTGTAGAATATGTCACAGGTATCATAGGAAAAAGGCAAGCAAAAGGGTGGTCTAAAACCGTGTATCCAAGTCAACATGGTCACCAATATATATAGCCATTACCTGAGGACTCATTCTCAACTCCTTTGAGCCTTGAGAATTTTAAACTCAGAAAAATGTCCTTCTTGTGTTCAAAAAACTTCTTCCAGAGATTCTGGGTGGATGAAACCCAAATGGGAAGCTTTGCACAAAGCAGCTTCTTGTCCGACAATCTCCTACCGTCCCTCGGAGCTCGAATCAACCAGGAAACACAACTGAGAAAATACATAATCTCTCCATTCAATCCACACTATAGGTGATGACACTTTACAAAGTCACAACATTACATCAATCTTATGATGTTGTGAGTACTGCTTCTTCACTTCTCATGTATTATTATTATTATTGCAGGGCTTGGGAGATGTTACTGGTTGTTCTGGTAATCTACTCGGCCTGGATTTGCCCGTTCGAATTTGCCTTCTTGCCTTATAAGAAAGACAAGTTATTCGTCCTTGACAACATCGTCAATGGATTCTTTGCTGTTGACATCATTCTCACATTCTTTGTCGCATATCTTGATAGCCATTCTTATCTTCTTGTTGATGATCCCAAGAAAATTACAATCAGGTGACAGATTTTCTTTCCCTTCTTACGAAAATAAATATCAAGAGTTGTTCTTTATGTACTCTGCTTTTCTTCTTATGGCTGCAATGTTAAACTTACAGGTACATGTCAACTTGGTTTCTTTTCGATGTCTGCTCAACTGCACCATTTCAGCTCATCAGCCTCCTCCTCACCAAACACAGCAGCGGACTTGGCTTTAAACTTCTGAACATGCTTAGACTATGGCGTCTAAGACGTGTCGGCTCTCTGTTTGCAAGGTTCACAATCTTATTTAAGCTCAGCAATGTTTTAAATTGCCGCATGCAGCTGTAACATTACATGTAAAACTGCATCAACAACTGCAATTTTGCTTCACAACATATTTCTCCACTTTCTATGCAATTGCAATTGTCACAATGCATTAAATGGCGACTGCAACTGCAATTACAATTTTTCTTCACAACATCTGTACTTTTCTGCAATTGCAGTTACTTCAGTATCTCGACAATCACAATTGCAATTGCAATCTAAAACCATGATTTTGTTTCTTTAACATTTCCGATTGTTTTTTTGTAACGACAAGAATGGTAATCCAATTAATGCGTATACACAAAACCCGAATCTTGATATGATAGAGAGTAAAGCCTTTAAAAAATATTAAGTACCACTGCACCGGTAACATTTTGGAACATATCCAATTGTTGACAAAACCACTTCCTTCTCTTCTCTCAGACTCGAAAAGGACATCCGCTTCAATTATTTCTGGACAAGATGCACAAAGCTCACTGCTGTAAGCCCAGAAACACCATAACTTTCCTTCACTGTTAGCCACTTATAACATCAAGCCTTCATTTCCAAGATCGTTTTATTTTAACCAATCCAAATTGGATTGCCATTTTCATCAATTGCAGGTAACCCTATTTGCTGTACACTGCGCCGGTTGCTTCAACTATCTGATTGCAGACAGATATCCTGATTCCAAGAGGACATGGATTGGTTCAGTGTACCCAAATTTTAAAGAAGAAAGTCTCTGGAACAGATATATAATTTCAATATACTGGTCTATAGTGACGCTCACAACTACTGGCTATGGAGATTTACACGCAGAGAATCCGAGAGAGATGCTGTTTGATATATTTTACATGCTGTTCAACTTGGGTTTAACATCCTACATAATAGGAAACATGACAAACCTTGTCGTCCACAGGACCAGCCGCACCAGAAATTTCGTATGTAACTCTCAACTTATGCTTCTTCCCCTGCTTAGTATGCAGCTACCACCATTATTCATTACATATGAAGTTTTCTTTGGATATTCTTTTGGGCCCGCACGATGATTGATGACCCTTTGTATGCAAAATGTTGAATATACAATTATTTGTCTGGCAAATTTACTCACAGCAATAAAGAGGTGGGTCTAACGGTAATCAGCAAGACTTACCTTCTCTTTAGCTGTGAGCCAATTGTGAGAGCACTAATTGTAGGTTTACACTGCTTCCATTTATAGCCTTTTAGATCATTCCAAGCCTTTGCACTGGTATACCATGCTTCCCTTGCAGCTTTTTTTTTTTCGATGAATAATATTAAATATTTTAAAAATAGAATTCAAAATTAAATTTTAAACACAAAATAGCCAAACAAATTTATAAGAATTGAAACTTAATTTTAAATCTTATTTTTAGTATTTATAATATTTTTTTCAATATATAACATTTTTTTTTGGATGATTCGTCTGTACTTATTCTATGAATATGCACAAACATATCTAAAAGAAGTATTAAAAATTTTCATCCACTTGCAACTTTTTCAGAAAAAATTGTAACACTTCTATGTAAGTTGCAATCTTCTTACATATTTATTCCATGTAAAATTTGTATAAAGTTTCACTTTTTTTTTCTTTTGTAAACATAAAGTTTAACAGAAGTTTACAAGATGTTGTTCACAAAGCTGCAAACTTTAGGAAGAAGTAATCATAAAGGCAAATTAATCCACTATTAGTTTTGTACTATCAAGCATTTTTATATTATTATGTTAATAAAAAATTATTAAATTTTTTTTACTATTATTAAAAAATTTTACTTATTATTTTTTTAATAACATATCTCCTTCTCATTCGTTAACATCCAATGAATCAAATTAAAAAAAAATCCCTTGAATAATCACGAATAGATACAGTGTGAAAGCATCATTTCTTATGATCAGAATGTTGAGGATGTCTGCTTTTGGTGGCAGAGAGATACAGTGAGGGCAGTTTCAGAATTTGCATCAAGAAACCAATTACCCCATCGCATAGAGGATCAAATGTTGTCACACCTATGTTTGAGGTTTAAAACAGAAGAACTGAGGCAGCAAGAAACACTTAACGGTCTTCCAAAAGCAATTCGATCAAGCATTGCGTATCATCTGTTTTTCCCAGTTGTGCAGAAAGTCTATCTCTTCCAAAGACTTTCCAATGACTTTCTTTTCCAACTGGTAATTCCACTCTACTATTTGTTTCTATTATAGTATTATTTTGTCTTTATTTGTTGGCCAATTTCCTCATCCACTTTCTTTCTTCTTCGACTGAAGAGTGTAAAGTAGATCCATTAGATTTTCCGTGTCATAAAGAACAAATGGTGCAAAATCTGAGGGAAGTAACTCTATGATGATAGGTTTCAGAAATGGAAGCTGAGTATTTCCCACCCAAAGAAGATGTGATACTACAAAATGAGTCTCCTACAGATCTTTATGTGCTGGTTTCAGGGGCAGTGGTGAGTCTGCTTAAATATGAACAGCAAATCATAAATCTTAAATTGGGCTTAGTATTATGTGCACACGCTACAAGGAGCACACAATCCTCACATATAAGACAAAGCATGTGAGATCAACTTGTGAAACCAACTAGCTCTCCCTTATATGTGAGATTTGTGTATGCACAACATTTTTCTTAATAACTCTATGGGAAAGATTGAGTTTTTCACTGTTTGATTGACTTTTTTTAAAATCTCAAAGTAAATTATAGAAAAACCACAAGTCCCAATATTGAATTAGAATGCCTGCTAACAAGGTTGCATTTTAAATGATTACTCAATGCAGGACTTAATTCGTTGCAGTGATGGAAAAGAAGAGGTAAGTCAGAAACTCCATCATTGCCACTTCATTGTTAATCTGTTAAACAGTGGCACAAGCAGAATATAACTTCCTGTTTATCATAAACTGTTCAGGTTGTTGGGAAGGCAATAGAAGGAGATACTTTCGGAGAGATTGGAGTTTTATACTGCAAACCGCAGGCGTTCACAGTTCGTACTACAGAACTTTCTCAGATATTGAGACTGGGTAGAACTTCATTAATGAATGCCACAGAAGCAAATCCAGAAGATGCTCAAATTATAATGGATAATCTTTTCTTGGTAAGTAGGATACCAGAGCGTCAAAATCTCATAAACCATTGCAAAACGCGCACACGCACGCACACAAAAAAGTGTAAACTTCAGTTATTATCAAATGTTAATCCACCTCCTTCCAATATAGACAGGTTCCTAATTGTTTTGCTATCCACATCGACAGAGATTAAAGGGACAAGAAGGCTTCAAGTTCGAAAATCGAGAAGAGAAATATGATGATTTCACAGAATCAGAAGCTGAGATTCACAGAGAGACCAGAAATGATCATTTCACTACCAAATCCAAATTATCCAATGTGCTATCTGAGTATGGCCAATGTGATCTTCATGCTATACCACACAAAGGGCATCCAGAGATGGTCAAAACTCTGCTAAAAGGTGGTGGAAATCTGGAAAAGCAAGAAAACAAGAACATTTCTGATCACTCATTGAGTTATGACAACAGAAGTAACTCAGATGAATATAGAATAGAGGTTATAGAGCCAGATATCCTTAACCATGCCTGTAATGACCAAACCAGAAACAGAAGAAAAGGTGGTGTCCAGTCTATCAACTTCTCGTTAGAGGAAGTACACACAAAATCCTATTCAAATTCTTCTAACAGTCCAAGTGATAGAGAAGCAGCAAGAAATGTCAAGAAGAGAGTCACAGTTCACTTGCTATGTGAATACACAAGTACCTCACAACCACAGCATGGGAAGTTGATGATTCTTCCTGATTCATTAGAAGAACTGCTCAAGATTGCTGGTAAGCTTAGAAATACTTTAAGAAATAAACCTAAAATTAAGACTATGGAGACTTCGGTCAAGATCAGAGGCAAAATACTGAACATTGATCAGTGAACTTTCTTTACCCACTTTTTCATTCTGATCATCAACTTTTGCAATTGCAGGTGACAAGTTTGGAGGCATCAAAGCAAGAAAAGTTGTCAATGCAGAGAATGCAGAAATAGATGACGTTAGTGTGATTCGAGACGGAGATCATCTCTTTCTCCTTTGCAGCGATAGTGGAGATTTGGATTATGTTGTTACCCATCATCAATGGCCAAAATGAAGATACAAAGGTGGCTGTAACTTCTGGAAGTTAACTGATATAATGGATGTTTAACAAAAATACTAAGTTGTCAGCATCGTATGGGAAAATCAAAGATTGCTATCCCAAAAGCCGCTACTGGTTTGTGATTAATTTGGCAAAAAATGTTCTCTCCATCAAGGCCCTTCTCGTGAAATTCCTGGGTAAATCAGAAGCAACTTGTCAATTTCCACTTTAGCTATGAAAAATGCAATGATATATTCAAAAAAAATTCTCACATATTCCAACTATACCACATGTACCTTAACGATGGTTCATAAACGAAGAATATTTATTAGCTTTTATAATTTTTTATGTCTTATAAGTTGAAAAATTAATTTTTTAATGCGCATGAATACTATAAAAATGACAAATGAAAAGATGGATAGAGCGATAACACATATTACGTAGTTTGAAGCATGCAAGATTTTCTCGTCAAGTGTATACTTGTAGAGTACTAGTCCGTCCATTAGGAGCTGGATGTAAAAGCTGATACCAGGGAGTCTATCTTAGCCATAGACGGGTTGACCTGTATCTGTGCGGATTAATCCATTTTAAATATGGGCTTAAACCTACAAACCTAGTCTGTAAAAATTGGTGGGCTTAAGCCTGCTTTTTCATTCAAACTGGTTTTTTTTTTGGGGGGCAAAAAGGCAAAATACATCTTTCAACTTTATGATTTTTTTTTATCTCCACAGTTTTTCGAAATTTATAATTAAATCCTTGAACTAGATTCACTTAATTAATCGTTCTATATCGTTAAGTGAATTTTTCATAGAATTTTTGAATAAAAATTATATTATTATTACTATTATTATTTAATATTTTAACATATTATTTTTCACACATAATTTCAAATTCATTTTTATCCTTTTAATAAAAAATTTATATATGTAACCAGGAGATAATAATTTTTGACACCACAAATGATAACCTAACACGGACGAGATAAATAATTAATAATTAAATTATGAATAATTAAAGATAAAATTTATGTTTGATAAAATGACAATAAAACATAATTAAAGTTCTTAATAAATGAATTTATAATACCATTTTTTTAATTACAATTATTAAATGGGTTAGGTAAGTTAACTGACCCCACACATTTATTAAATGAATTAACCTGACATGATACAATTATTTGTTGAGCTGAGTTCAAGTTGATCTTGTTTAGATTATTACAAGCGTTTGACAATAAATGAGTATGAATTGCCACTCTTATATCTATTTAAGTTTCACTAATCATATATTTAGAAATTATATGTAAAAAATATGTCATGAATTGACATCCCTTCTTATTTTTTATATATTGAAAAAAATTATGGAAGGCTAACACAACTATATAAGTGGTTAATTAAATTAATAATGGATCTTAATTTTAAGATTTTATATAGTCGAAGGTTTTAACTTTATGTTTTCAATACCTTATAATATGTTTAATATAATGGAATGGAAAGATTTTATTTGATAGACATTATGAAATGAGAATGTCTATTTGCTAGAAAATAACCATTTCATCAAATAATGAAATCTTCATTTTATAATAAAATTGATAGAATAATCATTTTATCATTTTTTAAATAGTTTTTTTACACTCTCCCTAATATCATTTATATATTCCAACATAAGCTTTTATTAATAAATGTTAAAATAATAGGTTTTTTAATATTATATTATTAAAATATTTTTGTTACTGTATTTTTTAACAATAACCTTTTTTTGTATTCTTTATAAACATTTGATAGATTAAATTTTTATTCTTTTAATATGTAAAATTTTGTATTAATTATAATTTTAATGATCAAAATTAAAAAAATTTAAATATTAATCATATCATATATTTTTTATTTAAGATTATTTACTATTTAATAAATATATGTTTGACTGCAAATTATATATATTTAGTTATAAATATATAAAAAATAATATTATTGATTGTATAAATATGACTTGAATTTTACACTTTCTTTTTATTTTTGAAAGTATTGTTGTTATTGACCCATTTTTTATTTCATTATTTCAAGATTAAAAACACATTTTGATTTCTATAAGATTAAATTTTTATCAATTTCATTCCTAATAAAAAAATATATATCAATTTAGTCCTTACAAAATTAAAAATCTTTAAATTTTAATCCTTTTGTTCAAGCTTTTAGTCAAAAAAATTGTATAAAAAGATTAAAAGTTAAAAAATTTTAATCTTCTAAAAATTAAATTAATATAAATTTTTAGTCAAAAATAAAATTAATAAAAATTTAATTTTATAAGAATTAAAATAGAGTTTTAATAATTTTTAATATTTATTGTACTAAATATCGTTATGAAATAAATATTTTGTTTTATTATTATTCTTTTTATTCCTTTCCATCCTAGCGCTGTAAAAGAATCGTTAAGAGTTAGGAGAGATAAGTGCAACTACCACGACCCCGGTGCGGCTTGGGAGCTCAATTCCGGCGAAAGCCCATCCGTCAAAGGTTGAAAATTGACATCCATTTTGAACTTTTTTTCTTCTGCTGCACAAACTTTGTCCAATTAAATTGACAATAAGGAATAATGCGAACCATATGCAGGAAGATTGAAAATCAGGTGGGCAATATAAAGTCAAATAAGGGTCCCTAATAACAAAGTCCAGCTCTATCATTTTGGACTGATTCAGGCCACATTCTGAAGCGGAGGTGTATTTCACGTGCTAAATTTTTGTGCATGCGTGACTAAAAAGCTGAAGCACATGGTCTGCTTCAGATTTCTGTGCATGTGTTGCATAAAATTTGATCGGAAAATTCTGCGGTATACCATGAAGATAGTAATGTATTGACCCACCATAAAATTTAATTATTAACTTATTATTATATAAAAAAATGAAATTTAATTTTCACTTCTACTTTAGGCCTATGTAACAAAAGAGTCAAATTGGCATGTGCTTCAACATACGTTCTAAATTGTTTCTAGCCTAAAAGAGACTAGGAGGGAAGACTGAGCTATGATAAGAAAATACCCACTCTCTTTTAATTGGTAATAAAATTTGCATAATTACCAATTTTGTCGCCTATAAAAAAACAAGTATATAAAAATTAAATTTAGTAGAATAAAAATAATATTATTTGTTATAGTATAATTTTTAAAATTAAACCGATCATTAAATTAGTGAATTATTAACTTCTTTGAATTCAATCAATGATTCACTAATTAAATTATTAGTTCAACCAATTTTGAATTAAAAATATAAATTATATATACATTATTATTATAAATATTCATAATAATAAATTATGGTAAAACTAAAAAAAATACAATATAAATGAATGATATAAATAAATAAATAATAAAATATAAATTCAATTAATATAAAATCATGAAATTATTATATTTTAATTATTATAAATTATAATTTTTTATTTTTATAAAAATATATAAAATTTATAAAAAAAAAAAATGATTCACTAAGTAGTTGGATCGATTCTCACCGATTCACAGTGGCCGATTATAATACCATCTCTTTCGATTGACATAATAATTAAATTTCTTTTTCCAACTTATTGCAAACCTCCACTTGGATAAAGAAAAAACTACTTTATTACAGAGGTGGGCAGTTTGGTCAATCTCTTATTCCTACTTTATCTGGATCAGATGGGGTTCGGGCAGAAAATTAAATCTAAGCATTGAATTTGAACAAAAGTTTAAATTCTATTTTATAGAATGAATTGGGTATAAATTTGTATATTTAAAACCAAATCAATTTGATTTGATATTGTTTTATATTTATATATTAAATATTTTATTTATAGTATTTTCTTTACATATTATGTAAAACAAATTTTAATATTAAAGTTTAACATTTATAAAATAGTTTTCTTACTATATACTAAATATAAATATAGTTCATATATTTATAAATTTTAATTATATTATATATTAAAATATTAAAAATGAATCTAAAAGGCCTTGGGTTCGAAGGCTCCCATTATATAAAGAACCATATTTGGGCATGTAAACAATAAAAGGATTTGAATTAAATAAATATGTCTCGATTTTGATATAACTCAACCTCACATTAACTTTTATCACACCCACCTTGCAGATTTCACAACAGTAAAATAATAAAGCTATTCAAATGGATTTATCGCTGCTAATAATTTCTTATATTTTTTTTAAAAAAATTGATTAATATTGAGTGTTTAAAAATTTTCATATCATAATATGATTCATATTTTATTGAGCATCATTATAAACATTCTCTAACGTCAGTTATAAAATCATCGTTAAAAAAAAAAAGAAAATAACATTAGTTTCCATAATAATAAAATTATCATCATTTCTCATAAAATAAATTACCGTACAAAATGAAAGTTGTCGATTTCTAATAAATATTGAATTTCATTCTCGACATATATAGTATTGTTTACCATTTAAATAGATTCGAACATGTGCATTTTCTAGCTCCCCGGATGTAATAACACACACTTCGACTTTGTAATTTTATTTGTGAATTAGGAATTCGGAAATGATTAATATTAAGGTGTGGCTCAATCACTTTACCTTCGATAAAATAAAATGGTTTGGGGCGGTTTAATTTTTCCAATGTTTTATTTTTCTCTTAGGTAAAATCATTATGTTCACCAAAAAACCAAGAGGTAAAATAATTCATCATTAATTTATTTATTTTAACGGCTTGCCAACGAAGAACATTTTCAGCTCAATAAATAAAATAAACTAAGAAATTAAGGTAAGAGAGGGATCCATAAATTTAACAGAGACGATGGAGTTCATTTTCAACCCTCAGCTGCAAATACACATAATAATTTACAAGCCCTCCGGAGGCATAATTATCAGTTGGAAAAGAAGTAAATTAATAAAACAACTCAAAAATTCATTCTTAATTTCTGCATGCGTAGCTAATTAATTAGTGATGGTATGGTGATGCTTCTTGGATTCGATTCTTTCTCTTCTGAAGGAACCGTTGCAGTGATCTCTTCATAGAAAGCCCAGAATTTGGGCTATACAAATTATCATTGGATTTCAGTATTATTGGTGAAGATGATTCCGATCCACTTGGAGTCCCCACTTTTTCCTCCATTTGTTTGTTCGCCAACATTAGAATAGCTCTTGCCTACAAAATCATGAAAATCCACACATCATTCTTCAATTCTATGATCATGCGGAACTACGTATATACTGCCGTCTTTACTGACTTTTTTTTAAAAATTTCAGGAATAATTATGTGTATTATTTAAAGCATTATTTTTGGGCACTTTCTTAAAATAGAAAATATCGGTATGATTTTTGTAACTTTTCTATAAATTTTTGTTATTTTTTTTTCTAAAATTATACAATTTTTTTTATCAAACTCCTAAAATTTTCATACTGCAATTATCATTATTTATGTTGTAAGATATATAAAATAAAGTTGCAAGGTCTTGTTTAAAAAAATTGTAAAATTTATGCGAATAAGTGTACTTCAAAAGTTAAGTTATCATTAAAAAAATTGTAAATTTTATATAAAATATTACAAGTGTTATGAAAAAAAAAAAGTCTCGTAAAATTTATAATTTTATCAAAATAGTACCAAGGCAAACCCCTTATTTCAAAATTTTTCATTGATTTTCAAAATTTACCTATATTAAAATATTAAAACACATTTACTTCTATTAATTCTTAGTTTTAACTCTGTGAATTCTATTAAAAAAAGCAATGAATTCATGCAAAGAAAACGAAAATACAAAAAATTGTGATTGAAAACCAATCCGCAATTTGAAATTATGATTGCGAACAACAAAAAGAAGTGCATATGAAAAATTCAGAACCTAAAGGAGTTGAAAAAAAATTCTTATGCAGTGGGCGAATATATAAATTGTGTACTCGTTACTCATAAAAACAGTGTTTGAGATACTTGAAATAAATTAACTGAATATTTCTAGTCTTTAATTAATAATTGTGCTGTAATAAGTTGACTAGAAAATGAAAATGTTGTCCAGAAAAGCATGCAGAAATTTATACAGTTGCCTGAGACTTTTGAGGTCAAATAATGAGTTTATGGTTGTTCGGATTCTGAAGTTTCCAGGAAGCTTAGTGTATCACTATATATGTTACCTAATTGTCTCTCTCGTTTAATTTTCTATTATTGGACTTAAGTCACCTATATTTCTAACGTACCCAGATTTCTTCTTTCTATTGTTGCGTTCTACCTAATTTTTTCTATTTGGGGTACGAAACTTTAACTAATTATACATCTTCTGCACTAGCAGGAAACAACATAAAAATGGCCATTAAATATGGGATTTCATTGGCGTATGCTATCAGAATAATTATCAAACTGCTTTGTCAAAATTTATATACTTTTGCTGGCAAAATTCATATTGAAACTATTAAGTACCAGGTAACTTAAACTATCAAAACAAAGATTTGAGATTGATTTTATTATTAATTAAATCTTTAATTTTTCAACTTAAGAGGTTTTAATGCCATATCAAGTGTTAGTTATTCTTAAAGTTTAAATTATTAGGAGAGAATTTAGAATTGATTTTATTATTTTACTCTCAAAGAAATAATTTTACTATTATTTGTAACTATCATTACAAGACACGGGCCTTTTCCAACTAATGTCCTTTTTCACGTTTTTCCAATTAATATTTTTACTATTATTTGGACATTGGAAATTAATCAGAAACAATATCGGACAGAGAAAAAATTTAACTTGATTTTTTATCTTGAAAACGTGAAAAAAAAAGTAACATGGCAATATATCTTACCACTTTAATTATCAAAAACAAAAATTCTATATACCTCGAAAGTGAATTCTAAAATAGGCTTTAAATCTTTTTATATCCATTAAATTAAATTTTATAAGCTTATCTTACTATTTTATATTAATTAATTAATAATCATTTACATTTGAATCCTACTTTTAATGCATATAATATTGCTGTACCAAAGAATTGATCAAATTTTTTTAGAAAATTATGATAAATCAACTTATCTGATGATTTGGATGTAAGAAATGTCATGTCGTACATTTTTTTCCCCTTAATATTGGAGTACAATTTTTAGCAACAAAGTTGTGTTCCAAATCTCTGATAACACGCATCATTAAGCTATATGCAGCAGTAAATTACCATTTGTCCATATGGATCTAAGATTAATTACTCCTAAATAATGACTTTCATTTTACTGTATTTGAACTCTCGTACATATCAACCTCTCACAATAAATAACATATAAATCTATGCATAAATCATCGGAAGAAACCCACTTCCTAAGTGGAACCAAAGATCCTATTTCTATGGCTCACCGTCAAATGTGGTAAATCTGAAAATAGAAATTCAAAGCAAAACTGAATCATATTCTGACAGAAAAATACCTGAAACTCAGTGACATCACCAGCAGAAATCTTCCCATCATAGAAAATGGTCAGCTTCTGCGCCTCTTGCTGCTGCAATTGCTGTTGTGGGCTTTCATTTTCGTTGGCTTCTTCCATCCTGAAATCAAAACAGACCCAATACATCACAAATTAGTATTCAATCCAAATCTTAAACGATTCTACGTATCAGAAATGACAAAGTTATTCTAAACACACCCTCACCTACAACCCATAATATAAGACCCACACTCTATAAATACGTAACTTCTCGTAATCTCAAATTAGTCAATTCCCTAAAACTCCCATATGTTTTTACTTTCTCCCACTGACTGAGGTGGTGATGACTCCACCACTTAATGTGGCTGACATTCTTTTTGTTTTGCAAATCTCCGGACTAATACCCAAATCTTCAGAGATTGTCATCAGCGCCATCTGTGGGGTCGAACTCACTACCATTGAGCTAAGACGGCTGACATATAATAATTAAAGAAGAAGAAGATGATGATATATACTTACTTGGGTTGGGGGCGGTGGTCGCCGGCGTCGGAGGAAGGAAAGAGGCAAAGTTCTAAGTTGCAGTTTCTCCTCATCTTGAAGTTCTTCTCTTGCAATCCAGGGAGAGAGAGTCTCGTCTGTGTTAAGTTTTAGAGAAAGAGCAAAGAGATGAGACGGTGAAGGTTGGTGAAGACTAAAACAGAGACAGATAGATACAATGGGAGGGGAAACGAGAGAAAAGTCATTAATATATAAACCAGAAGCGCTTTCAGGAAGGTGTTTACGCACAGCACACGTAACACGCAGAATTAGAATGGCAAAGCGGACAGGGAGAGAACAGTTGTCCATGTTGTGCTTGTCTATTTGTAATTTAATAAAGCACGTGTTTCACGGTTTTATTAATTCGAGTCACATGTCGAGCGGTGTGCTCCGCCTGAAACCAAACCGCCGCACCTTTATGTTTCTGGCTGCGGTCGCTGTCCGGCTCTGAGCTTTTGCACTGCTCCTTCGCTTGCGAAACAGCGAATTTAAATTTAAACGTGATTGAAAGAGAATTTCAATGTGAAAAAATATATAAATAGACAACAATAGACTTTCTCGTCGACAACAGTTTCAAATATATATATATATATTTTAGTGTTATATTTTAAGGTCATCTGGTGCGGGGCTTGCCCCTAACTGGGATTTTGTTTTTGGTAGTTTTATATGTCGGCGGAAAAGGCCTTTTTATAGTTCAGGAATTTAAATTATTTGTTTATCGGTCGCACTTTTATTGTTTGACTTTTAGTTTTTTTTTTTTCTAATTATAATAGTCCTGTATGCTCATGGGACATTAACCAATGAAAAAGACGCACTGGGAACTACCCCTCACAGATAATTAAAAATATAAAAAATATTATAAATATGTAGATGAATTCCAAAATTAAGTTTGAACTTTTTTCATATTTATTGAATTAAATTTTATTAATTTACTTCATCATTCTGTATTTAATGAAAATTATTTATTTTTATTTAAAATTTAATTTTAAATTTTATTTTCAATACATATAGATTATTATTAAAAATATATTTAGAAATCATTTTACTTAAAAAAAACTTCCACTGCTATGCAGTTTTATTTCCCTACTTTCATCGTTTCATTTTTCTCTCTCCTAGTATTGGTGTGGATTCTAAAATTTGGGATTTTTCAAATAAAAAGGGGTGAAAATTACTCACAAAAGGTTAACACAAAATGATAGATATTTTTGGATTGAACTCCTTTAAAGTATAAAATATACTTTAAAAAATAAAATATCTATTCTCATTATTAATTTTTTATTTATTATTATTCATAAAATTATGAGTTAAAATTAATATTGAAATTTAGTACTTTACCTTTTAAGCATATTTTATATTTTAGAAGACTCCAATCCGATCCGACATTTTTATACTTCAAACTCAAATTTGGATAGGAAAGGAACAATATGGCTTGTACAATTCACTTCAAGAATAAATGATGATGACGTTATTGTTTTAATAGAATTGGTATCTATTTAAAGCTTTTACTTAATACACACAAATAGTTTAATTATATTTTTTTTACATGACATCCAGTAAAACTTTATCATGTGCCTTCGAGTATTTTATGTTTCAAACTTGTTTCTATCACTATAGGATTACACTTTTAATTATGACAGACTCTCAAAAAATATATGACCAAAATGAGGAAATTAACATCTTGTTTTTTAATCTAGGTGTCATTGTGTCAGTTTATGCAATAATCAGAATTAATTTTTATGAACAACTTCGGTTCAAGAAATATTTATAGGTTTAAATGCAATTTTGATTCCTAAAATATAAATTATTCAATTTTAATCCCTTACTTTAAAATAATTTATTTTGATTCTTATAAATATTTAATTGTACCATTTTTTATTTTATCATTAGATCTCATCTGTTAACTTTAACAAAAGTACGGACTTAGAAATATTATTTCTATCTTCAAATTTTTATCATTTCAAATTGTAAATTCAAATAAAAAAAATTAAATACTAAAATCCTAATTCATCATCTATTTTGCCCTAAATAAAAAATTCCAAATTCACAATTATCTTGACTTAAAATCCATTCGATGTAAAACTGAAGTTGAAGGAGATCAAGAGCTGCTTTCCTTCGACAATCTGTTGCAGCCTTCCACAATCAATTGTTACAAAAACAACCAATTGTTCTTTGCAAGATGTTAGCAATATTGGATGAGACCGAGACTTGAAACCACTAGTTCGAGGGCCCTAGAGTATGGGGATGGTAGACATAGCCAAACAATGAAGAAGAGATGCAGCTTCAACAGATGATATGAGTAGCATTCTAAAAGTTCCCTTTTCCGTTGCCCTTTCTTTCCTTCTAGCGGACATGTTTTTGGGTTTTATTGGTCCTTTCCCTTGTTTTGTTCCCAAAATTGATTTGAGAAGTTTGATCTAGCTTTAAAATTTAGTAGTTCTACTGAGAAAACTGCTTGTGAAACAACTTCATGATTTTTTGCTATAAATTAGTGTCGTCTCATACTTAGTTTTTTGTTTGTGAATGAAATATAACATTTTGCTAAATGTGCTTTTTTTTTTATGTTTTGTAAGTGAAATTCACAAAGATTAGCTGAATCTAAGTAGTATTTGCTTCTTACGTTTTTTGAAAAAAAAAAAATCTCAATGTTATGATTGGAAAAATGGTGTTAGGGTAATTATGAACTTGCTTAACCCATCTAATTGAAGCAGTTTGAAGTGGTGAAGAAGAGGTTACGATATATATTTGGTCTATATGGATTACTGATTGGGAATAAGATAGCCAATGATAAAAAATCAGGGTGGAAATAATATTCCCAACTCAGCATTTCTGTTAACTCCATGGAAGGAATCTAATGACAAGATTAGAACTACTCCAATTAAATATTAAGGAATACCAAAATAGATATCAATCAATTTGCATTTTAGGATATTAGAATTATATTTAAACTTAATATTTAATTTTTTTAAAGGCTTCACTATTTTTCATTCCATCTTTCTTCTTCTTTTGTACTACGAGATGGAGAATAAGAGTGATTGGTTTCAATTAGTCTTCCAAAATATTATCATAATAGCACTTTATCATTGTTATGCTATTGTTATGCTAAAGCCATAGTTATTTATAAAGGGTAAGTTCATCACTAGAACGCTAACAATCTCAAGCACCTTTTACTTTTTCATTAGCAATAAATTGACACATGTTGAATTTATAATTAATCTCTATGATAAAATAATGATATAACATTACTAGTCTAATTACATTAATAGTATGTTACACCTTTTTTAATTATTAGTAAATTAAAAATTATTCTGTGAGAAAGTATAATTAAGGTAACCAATAAATTTGGTTAAGTCAAAATGAAATAAAATAAGTTAATCAAATTAAAAATATGAAAATATGAATTTGGTAAAAATTTAGTGAGGAAAGCTTATTAAAATCGTGAAATATAAAATTTTATATTAATATAAGTGAGTACATGAGTATAGAAGATATTTAAAAATAAATTTTAAAAAATGCCCTTATGGCTTTATTTCTCTTACTTCAGCCCTTAAACTCCAATTTCCCTCATTTCTCTTCAACTTTCTAATTCTCCCACCTTTTTCTAGGAATTTCTTCCACTTTTCGATCAGCCAAGAAAGAAAGACCTTTATTTTTCTTGATTTCTTCATCTAATTAAGGTAAGAATATTACTTCTACCAAAAATTCCTCCTATTTCCTTTTAGTTGATAAAGAAGTTTGAGAGTTATTTAGTTTTGTTAGGTGTTCTAAACCTTAACTCTAGAATCCATGAGTTTTGATGTAATTAAGGTTGAAAAATCTTCAAATTAACTTTCTAACATCCTCTTTCATACAAAATGAGTGAATAATCTAGCTAAATTTATGAATTTTATGACTATGCGATGAAATTGAGGAAATATTGGTTGTTTGTGATTTTACTTGAATCGTGTTTAATTTAATATGATAAAAGTAATAAAGGATAAAGAAAGATGATATAAGATATTAAATAAGTGTATTAATTATTGCATCAAGGTTTAATGTATAATACATGTGTTTAGAAGGCATTTAAATCAGATGAACGGTGAATTTTTTTGTAGAAAACTGATATTGTTACGTGTGAATCGAGTGACCAATTGACTTTGAGGGTCTAGAAGTGAAATTGAGCTTCAAAATTGATTGGTATCGAGTGACCAATTGATTCTGAGAGTCTAAAGACAAATTCAGGACAAGAGAATCAATTGGTCAATCAATTCACTGAGCCTAGAATTTTATACCGATTTTAAAGGTGTATAACTCTATCATTTTACATCTAATTTAAATGAATTATCCACAATTTTAAAGGTAATTGAGTCTATTTTTAAATGAAATTAGTTTCAACTCAATATCTAATATACATTTTAAGATATCATCAAAATAGTGGATAGAGGTAAAAAAATTTAAAATTTCAAAAAATAAACTTTTTATATTTATTTTTAAAAAGGCATAACCCTCTCAAAACTTAATTGATATGAGCAAATGATTTGTTTATAAAAATTTAATTAAATTTATTTTTATATTAAATAAGTTTCATGAATAATATCTTTATAAATTTTGATTTATTCATAATGATAACCATATAATAACTGATAACCAATCTATTTTATATTTTCATGATTTATAATGGTCCAACATAAGGTGTTTGATCTTTAAACATTAAAAGTAGAGTAGTTTATGATAATTATAAAATAAGTACATGACTTAAATAATGATATAAAGTGTGTTGTAATAAATTTATTACATTACTTGTATAATGAAATGCATTGAGAAATGTTTTGTGAATTAATTACTATAATATGTGTTATTACTTGTAACCATATAAGAGTGTATAATGATACTAATATGTATTATGATATATATTGAAATTGAATTGTGACTATATTAGATAAAGTTTAAGTTCTAAAATTTAAATTGTAATCTAAATCATGCCACAAGTGGCATTGAAACTGAGAAATGTAATGGAGGAGATGTTGTGAATATCAGATACCAAATTTCCAATGATATGTTCGTGAAAGGTATAAGGTAGGCTTAGGATAGATAAAGATGGAAAGTTTGTCAAAATATAAGGTTGAGTTAAAAGAAAAAAGGTAGATAAATATATTTGATTTATTATTTATTGTTTTCAAACAAGATGTGATCTTGAGTATAGTTAACTATGAGTATTCTTATATGATATATTGAGAATAAAATAATTACGTATTGACCATTTTGTTATTAACTCTTGATTACTAAAATGCTTAAATGTAATATAAAATGTTAAATAAGAATAGTTTGATGGATAACGTATTATGAATTATTATTATTTTTATAAATTATTCATTTATTAAGCCCGGAACTTATTTGTTCATGATATATTTTACAAATTCTCATGTTAAGCCTCCGTATCCGCCTCCTGAGAACTAAGTTCCATGAGAGTTCACTACTGATGGTAGTATGATAGTATAGATTTTTGTATATAATATACTTTAGGTTTTAATTTGACATAGATATGGGTAGATAATATATTTGAGCTAATTTCTTATGAGTCAGTTAGAGAAAGATTATAAGCATACTCAACTTTCTCATTTTTTATAAAAACTTTGATAATTTTTTTTTAAAATACTATTTTCTTTTTAAATGCATAATATTTGCTAATTAAAATTAAGTTAATAAATTAGGAATAAACTAGTGAGAATCAAAAAAAGGAGTTCCATACCAGTTACAATCAAATTAGGGTCGTAATGTAACATTCTATTCTTATTTTTTATTTTTAATATGTACGTTTAATAATTTTATAATTTCTATTATTAAATAAAATTCTCTCTCAAGTTTAATTAAAGGGTTTATTTATCTACGTCCTCATCTTGATGTATTTAAGATCTTAAATTGCTCCTCAATGGAACTAAATTCAAGCCGATAAAAATGGAGACAACTAATTGCGTGTTATTTCAAGTGAATATATCCTATTTAAAATCACTCTACAATAAAAATTATAGAAAAAAAAAATTATTAGTAAAATATGTTATTCCATCTTTAAAATTAGAGCATGAGGCGTTTCAAAAACTTACGGCAATAGTTATAGGCATTTAATTCTTTAAAATCACCGGTAACGAAATTCTGATATAATGGGTGAAATCGAAAAATATTAATGTAACATAATGGGTGAATACTGTCAAATTACTTCTCTCATGGAATTTATCTATTTGTTATTTTTTTGCTAAAAAATTATTGTTAACTTGTCCCAAACTCAAACTTTGTGTTGCTTATTGTTGTCTTGGGATTATGACCTGTGACCAAATGGAACGAAAAAGTTATGTTGTCAATTCGAGTTAATTACTCCCACTAAATGGAAAAAGAAGTAAATGATCAAATGCTTAAATCGTTCAAACCTCGGGAATTCAGCCATATCAATCAATCAACATCCAGTCTCGTGAAAATCGATATTACAAACTGTCTTTTTGGATTTTTTTAATTTTTTTTAGATTACATTCTTACAATCTCATATATTTATATATAAATAAAAAATATATATTATTTTTATATTTTATTATTAAAAATAATATTTAAAATTATAATTACAAAATAAAATGAGTTTTAAAAAATATTTTTATTAAATTTTTATTTTTAATATAAAATATTTTTCCAAAAAAAAAAAACGGTCCCAATAAGGCTTTTCGGAAGTCCTTGAACCATTAAAAACGAAGAACGTGATTTCTTCTTTTGATAAAATGCATATGAAACGATATTGACACATTTTGCATCATCATGTGACATTTTACTCTATATACCAGAAATTGGATCCTATGCTTACCGTACCAATGAATTGAGGGGGGAAAACAATGGAGGAGGTTTTCATCTATCATGATTCCATACCTAACTACCTAACAAAACATGAAATTAATCTTGGACGTGTAGCATGTGACATGTCATGCGACGTGACAGTCTCTTTGGGTTCCTTCTTTTGTTGTTGCTTGCATGCTGAAAGTTGGAGGCACCACAATTTTTGATATAACATAGCACGACGGGATATGATACGATACGAATATGATATAAGTTATATAAATTCGGTCAAACTCAATCGAATTTGAATTATAAACGAATCAGTCCCTTTGATATGAATAAATTTCATAATAAATTTGAATTAACCCGTATAATCCATCTTAATTCATTTAAATTATGCAAGGTATTAACTGAGTCAATCTAATTTATATAATCAATAATAACAAATTATATAATATATAAATTTATATCAAATAAAAATTAATATAGGTGAATTCAGGTTAGATTAAATGGATCAAATTGTTATTGTATAAGTCTATTATGAATAATTGGATTATACACATTAGTTCGGATTGATCAGTTTAATAAATAAATCGTGTCGGATTAATTTATTTAATAAACGGATCGTGTTCGATTTCATCACAAACAGATTGTGATCGTACTCAATCTAACATGAATTCGATCCGCCATTTCGAATTGCCATGCTATTGTGAAATACACTAGATAATAGTAGTTTGCTTCCCTCTTTTAATACAAAAAATTAGAAGTGTGAAACAAGTTAAAATTCATCAATCAATTCTTATTCGTTGTGAATTTTGATTAATTTAAATTTTTAAAATTAAATTTGTATTTTGATGTGGATTACACGAGTTAATCCATTATAAATTTGGTTCGTATCTTTGGTCAATGAATTACCTATTAGACATTCTTATCAAAATCTAAGCAATAATGTTAAGGAAAAATATGGATAAAATTAAGAATTTCATATTTAAAATTATTAAATACTAATAAAATAACTTTTAAATTATATAAAATTATAATATAATTGTATATTTGAAGAATAGCATGTGTAAGAATATTATCTTTTTGTACAGATAATTTCATTCTTAAATAATACAATTGAATAATAAAACTACATGCAAGAACTATTCTTTAAAAATAAATTTGTAATTTAATATAATTTATAGATTATTTTGCTAGTGTTCTAAATTTCAAAGAAGAAATTATTAATTTTATCCAAAATATATCCCAATTTTAACATAATGTTAAAATTCTTGATACTTCTTTCTATTATTTTTTAAAGGTCAAAATATTATCTTTTTAATTTTTGTATTCTTATAATGTCAAAATCACTGGTTTATTAAAATAAAATAGAATGATAAGATTAAAAATATTTTCCAAATGGACATGACCCATCAAGTTGTAAAAATGCTTAGTTATTGTTTAGTTCCCCAATCTTTATTAAATTTTTAAAAATATTTTAAAAAAATGTACAATTATCTTGTTTTGTTCAAATTTTTTTTAAAAATTATATTCTTAAAAATATTTATAATTTAATATTCTCTAAAAATATTTTTATGAAGACATATGCGTATTTTATCTTTTCATGATAAAAAAATTAATTGATAAAAAATAGATTATTTTATTTTTATCGGTAACTATTGACCATTGCTGTTCCAATTACCTATATTGATAATTATTAGTGATAATTATATATCATTAATAATTATTTAATTTTTATTATAAATATTTTAATAATTAAAATATAATATTATATTTTTAAAAATTAAATTTTTTAAAATTATATTTCAAAAAACTAAATTTATAAATATGTTTAATTCTGTAAATCAGATGTGACCTTAACCCCGTTTTCCTCTAGTGACTGAGCGAAGTCTCCGTTCTTCACTGCCCGCCACCAGTCAATTTTCTCGTCATGTGCCCATCTCATCTTTTGGAGTCTATGTTGGCTGTGTAGTCTTTTTCCGGCAACTGGGCGCTGCTTCATTTGGGTAGCTTCGGTTTTTGTCTCGTGCACTATTGACATAATTACGTGATGAAAATAAAATAGATCGAGTAAATTTTGACTCTTAATAAATTAGACTTATTTTATAAATTTTGAATTTAACTTAATTTATTTCAAAAGTCAAATTTTGACTCAATTATTTTTGACATAATTATACAATAGAAATAGATTACATTGAGTTAAATTTTACTCTTAATAAGTTAAGCTTATTTTATAAATTATTAATTTAAATTTGATCTATTCATTTATATAAAATTAGAATTTGAGTTCAACTTAACTTATTTTAAAAGTCTAACCGAATCTATTAATTTATCTTGAACTTATATAATTAAATTTTCAAATAAATTATAAAGATTAAAAATAAATTAATACTTAAATTAAATTTTCATTTATAATTATATATATTAAAATTATATTAATATTATACATATTTTATAAGTGCATATATTATATATTTTATATAATTTTATATTATATTATAGATAAATATAATAATTATTAAATAGGTCGATATAAAACCAAACTTATAAAAAAATAGACATGACATGTTTATTTAAATAGATTTATTTATTAATGTTAATCAACATGTTTAGATAAAAAATTATATTATATTATATTAAACTAAAAGTATATTTAAGTTATAAATCTTTGATCAGCAGCCTGATGTTTCATCTTTACAGTCAAAGAACATCAACTTTTTTTTTAAGCTTTGCTTTGTTTGAATCAGGATTTGATTTATAATTTGTATATATTTAATAATTTAACCAATTCATACCATTAAAAAAAAAGCGATTTTTGGAAATTGTCCTTCTTGGGGAAAGTGGAAATTGGGCTGTTTATCTGTTCGTTAGCTTATCTGCAAGTCAAAATATTTATTTATCAATTTGGGCTGTTTTGAAATTTCTGACCGTATGGAGTTGGGTTTAAGTATTTTAATTTGTACACTCATTGGGCCTATGCTTGGATACAGATCCAATTGGAAACTCACATATCTTTGTCCTACAAAATAAGGAAAACAGGCCGTCGTCTCGGTAAAATCTTTTAGATTTCTTTTATTTGGACAAAACGCATATTTGGCAAGAATATAATAATAAATTATGAATATTATTAAAAATAATCGACATGTTCATAAGTTTATGAAAAATAACTTTTTTTTATATTGAAGGGGGCCGAAGCTTAACAAAAATAATTTTAAAAAGAGAAAATTAATTTCTTTTATTACCATAATTGATGGTTCTATTTATTTTAGTAGAAAATATCATACAATTATAAAATATTAATATTGTGAAAAATAGTTTAAATATTTAATATTAAATATGATAATTTTAGTAGAAGATAATTTTTTCTTTTTCTAAAAAACATATTTTTTTCTACTATCATAATCATATTTTTTAATTATAAATTTTAAATACATATGATATTTTTTTTATTTGCATATAAGTAGATGAATTTTTTTTGCTAAAAATATTTTTTGAAAAACAAATAGAGCTACTCCTTTTTCTTTTAATTACAGGATATACAACTACATGATGCTCATTCATTCACATATAAAAAATGATTTTCTTCATGAAAAGTATCTTTTGAAGAAAAAATAGAACCTGAATTTTCAGAAAAATATGGATATATTTGGATAAATTTTTGTTTTTAAAAATATTCTAAAAATTATTTTTTCAAAAATAGTTTTTGAATGTAAAAAAATAAAAAATGTTTAGATAAGTAAATAAGAATATATTTTATTTAATTATAAGATTGATATTCATAACAAGAGAATAAATTAAAAAACAAACTTGTTTGTGATATTCGATTTTTAAATTACACATTCAAATTTTCTGTTTTAAGAATGAATTTTAAAAACAATTTACCAATAAAAAAATTCTATTTAAAAAAAACGAAAAACTGATTTTAAAAATAGCCCTCATTCCGTGAGCCAAGGGGGGCAAATGTGCTATGCCACTTGGCCTCTCGGGTAAAAATTCCTACGCCGCAACAAAATCTATCTTTAAACAGGGAAAGTCTGGGTAATTTCTGTAATTGGAGGAGAACAATGCATGTATTTTGATCCAATTTAACCGTAGACAGACATTGAGGATGTTTGATAAATGGTTTTTGGGATGCTTTAAGCTGATTGATCAATTTTAGCTGGTTAAAAATTACATTAACTATTTGCTAACCAAATTTTTAAAACAGTTGGTGGCTCCAAATCCGTTGAATATTGAAATGCTGCCGCCAGCAGCATTTATTTTTTACTGTTTATTTACTATTTATAAAAGGACATAAATGCCTCCGGTTATTGCTGTTTGCTACTGTTGCATTTTTCCCTAAAACAGTGCTGCGTTTCTGTTTGGTGAAATAATGCAGCATTTTCCATTTTCCTTTACTGTTGCGTTGTTAGTTGGTGAAATAATGCAGCATTTTCCATTTTCTTTTTGGTAAGATACTTTGTTAAAATATTGCTGTATTTTTTTTTGGTAAAATACTGTTACGTTTTTGTTTTACTAATATAAATACGTAAATTATAATTATAGTTATTAAATTTTTATTAATAAATTATTTACTATAAAAATTATATTAATTATAATTTAAAAAATGTTTAATTTATAATAATTATAATATATATTATTTATAGAAGAAAAATTAATTTAAAATAAAAATATATATAATTGTAAAATATTGCTGTATTTTTTTTTGGTAAAATACTGTTACGTTTTTGTTTCAATAATATAAATACGTAAATTATAATTATAGTTATTAATTTTTATTAATAAATTTATTTACTATAAAAATTATATTAATATAATTTAAAAATGTTTAATTTATAATAAATTATAATAATATATTATTTATAAAAAAAATTAATTTAATAAAATATATATAAAATTTAAAATATTATAATAAAAAATATTTAAATAATTTATGAAATATACTTATACAAATAGTTAATTATAAATAATTAATTATATCAAATATTTTTATTTAAATAATTAATGTGATCAGTTAATTAAATCAATTAATATAATTAATTATTAATAATTAATTGAATTAATTAATAATTACAATTATCAGTAATTACCAAATAAGCCTTTCTGATAACATTCGATAATGTCAGCAAATATCCAGGTTAGAAAGTTGAACCCGGAGCGCAGAGGCACTTCAAAGCAAGTAGCTCTGGCCTCCTGGATAAGGAGGGTCCATTCCAATGGCGACTCTAGCAATGGGCTCCCTCCAAACAATCCTTCCGTTGCAAACCAAGATCGCTTCTGAAAGTTGTTCAGCAAAGAGCCTTCCTTCTCTCGCTAGTCGACGAGCCATAGTCTTTGGTTCCAGTATTGTAGTGAGCTCCCTACTCAATCTCTATAATCCCAATTCGACGCCTGCTGGGCTTGCACTGCAGCAAGAAGATGACCTTCAGAAAGAAGAAGACCAAGTTGTGCAGCTTTTTCAGGTGTTTCTCTCTCCGTGTGTCTAATTCGATACCTTTCTCCGCAATTGGGATAATTTTCTTAACACTAGCTGCTTTTTGGCTTCTAATTTGATAGCTTGAAAATTGGGATCCATGTGATTTGATTCATTTCGCGTCCAGACAGCGTACCTTCATCTTTTTCATTTAATTTCAGTAGTTTTTCATTTTTAAGCTTGATGAGATTGTTAGTGATAGTGAATATGAATATCTTAGTTAGAGGTTTCGATGGAAGGTTATTCTTCGTTTGCATTGCTTATCTGCCTGTAAATAAAGGACATTGCTTCGTATTGTATGTCCTCTACTGCATTATGAGAATATTTTCTTTGAACTGAACTTGGTATATCACAGGAAACTTCACCCTCGGTTGTTTCCATTAGAGACCTTGAACTGGCTAAACTCTCTAAGCTCTCCAATGAAGCCAATATGAACGACGATGAAGATGTTAAAGTTGAAGGCACTGGTTCAGGCTTTATTTGGGATAAATTTGGTCATATTGTAAGCACTGCTTGTTTCGGCATTTTCCTTGCAGCCCCAGCTGAGATTGATTTATTATTATTATTAGAACATCCAGTGGCATAAGTAATCTGTTGTCTTGCTAAATTGAGGACATCTTCCAATAGATCTTCTCTTTGATGACAACTATTGCTTCAAAATCATTTATAATATTTTCGTTTTTCTGGTGGGCAGGTTACTAATTACCATGTTGTTGCTAAACTGGCCACTGATATGAGCGGTTTACAACGTTGTAAGGTTTTCCCTTATGCTGTTATTTCCACTATACTGTTCGTGTTTGCTCTGAGATGCTAGAAACGTATTCCTTCTTGAGCTTACTGCCATTTCTCCAAGGAACAATGCATATTCATAATCTTGTCTTCAGGTGTTTCTAACTGATGCCAGAGGGAATAGTTTTTACAAGGAAGGGAAGATAGTTGGTTTTGATCCAGCTTATGATCTGGCCGTTCTAAAGGTATGTGATCAGATTTTTTTTTTTCTTTTATACATAGTCAGACATTTTCAAATGGTCTGGGGGGGGGGGGCAAATGACTATCATTACGAAGGACTACTTTCTGATACGTGGTTAGCTTACTTTGGCAGTCCAAGATGGCAGTAAAAATAGATTTTGAAGTGTTGGTAATGATTACACAAATATTCTTGGTAGAAAACAAGAACTATGAATTTCATTGACTTTATGATATAAGCCACCAATCCTTGCCTCTTACTGCTTCCCAGCATAAACTGCTAGAGAGTGGTAAAATTGAAGATACAATTGTATGGTTCTATGGTAAACATCATGCATCCAATATCCAGATATACCATGTAGGATGCTGTCAAAGGCTGACCAAAAGTCTGGATCAGTAATTGAACTTGCTTCTGTTTGAGGTAAGGATAAATGACTCTAAAAAGCCACCCTGCAGTGGAAGGACTTATATTTTCATAGTCACAATTTCTAAGAATGAATGAGAAACTAGTGCTGCGATAGATTCGGCATCCTGCTTACCATCTAGTGCTTGGAGAACGATACATCATCATTCTATTGAAACATTCAAGGGAATGCCTTCATGTAGATTCTCTCTAATGAACTTGTTATTTTGACTTCCTTTTATGCTGCCCACTAGACGTGAATATATTTTTCTCTGGTCTATGTAGTTGTAAACTATGAAAGTAATATAAAGATTCCCAAAGTTATATTAATTTTCCTGCAGAACAATGAAATAACCCTCTTTTTCCTTTTTTTTTTCCCTCCTATTGTCAGCTATCAGAATTTCTCAGAACTTATTCTGTGTGCAGGTTGATATTGATGGGTACGACATAACGCCTGCTGTGCTTGGTACATCTAAGAATTTACGTGTTGGTCAGAGCTGCTTTGCCATAGGGAATCCTTATGGATATGAGAACACTCTCACAACTGGGGTAATAATATTCTGAATCCATCTGATCATGTACGATAGTGTAAACAACAAGATAGATATTATATTTTTACCCATACTGTGTAGAATTCGAAGAAATCATTCATATGCTGTTTAAAAAAAGTTCGTTTTTCTTCAGATCGAACAGAAGTTTTGGTTGTTTCTTCAGTAAAGTGCCTAATTGAAGGCAATTAAAATGTAATCATTGTGTCTTCGTTGATGTAAATTTAGCAGGTGGTCAGTGGTTTAGGCCGAGAGATACCTTCACCAAATGGACAGGCCATTAAAGGAGCTATTCAGACTGATGCAGCTATTAATGCAGGTACGCTACCCTTGAGGAAGTTATTTTTTCCTCTTTTTTCCCCTTCTGTCGAACCAGAACCTTGTATCCATATGTTACAGTTCCACCCCTCTTGCAGGGGCCTATTTGTTTTCTGAATGACTATTTATAGCTTGTATTTTTGTTAATTTACAATGCTTCACATCTTATCGTACAGTCTGATCTTTACCGCTTTAATGCATGCATGGATCTAAACAGGGAATTCTGGTGGACCGCTGATTGATTCATACGGCCACGTTATTGGTGTAAACACTGCAACATTCACTAGGAAAGGTAAGGAAAATTTCCTGCTTCTGCTTTCTATATAGTAAAGGGAGTAAGTTCCAGAAATTCTTGCCAAAATGTATACATAGAAGTCATTTGATTGGCAAAAAGTTGCATAAGGAGTGCAACGTCTAGAAAGTAGGCAGAACTTCCCAAAAGTTCTACTTCATTACTTTGTACAAAATATAAGAAGTTATTTACTTAACTCTCTATATGGAAGAAAACTTCCTA
This sequence comes from Sindora glabra, assembly GCA_020226215.1. Classification (NCBI taxonomy): domain Eukaryota; kingdom Viridiplantae; phylum Streptophyta; class Magnoliopsida; order Fabales; family Fabaceae; genus Sindora; species Sindora glabra. The sequence goes on from CM035235.1 coordinate 71,358,845, forward strand.
TAGAGACTTTAATTCCTATTATCAACTAATGAATTTTGAGCACTTACTGCAAAGCTCTTAAGGGAATTTACTTCCTATAGAAATTTACTTCTTATATAAATCAAACAACTCCATGGTATAAAAGTAATTTCAAGCTTTGCTAATTTAATTTGGATCATCATTAACTCCAATATTTGTTCTTCTTGCTGCATTCCAGGAACTGGGATTTCATCTGGCGTTAACTTTGCAATACCCATAGACACGGTTCTTAGGAATGTACCCTACCTTATTGTGTATGGCACCCCTTATAGAGATAGGTTTTGATTATTCTTGTTTTCATGGATAAACCTTTGGATGTCCTTTGTGCAGTTCAATTTTTATATATACTACTACATCTATCTGTTAGAAGCTGAAAATCAGTACTCTTGGTTTGTTGAGAAAACCTGAGACATTTTAGTATTTCACTAAGTAGCATTAGTCTTAAATGTTCCCCTTTAGCAAATCATTTTTATGCCTTGAGTAGCACTGCCGATCTCTGCTGAGTTGGGGACCTTTGCATGTATATAAAACATAAAACAATGAACTCCCACTTACCAAAACCCTTATATTAAGAATATAATTGTTTGTGTGATAGCCCCAAAGATCATATTTTTTTACTGTTTCAACTTCTTGGGTGGGAAAAAATAACTAAAATAAAATACATATAAATCCACCAAAAGTTTTTAGCTTAAGTTACATCTGATATTCTTTGAAATTTTTTTAAAAGTTCTGTATTTTTCTTTGTACTCAAAATTTGATCCCCAATCCTAATCCTTAGCACTAGCATTCTCTGTGTCAGTAATTTTAAATTGCAGCGGGTAGCAACACGTGTTTGCACTTTAAAAATTGTGGTTGCGGCAAGCATCACCACATTTGTGGTGCCATGTTAGATCACATTTGCAATTAAATTTTTATGCAATTTTGTGGTTTAACACTAGGGGATTATTGAAAATTTTACGGCGTCAACATTTATTACCCACATTTTTGCTTTCGAGCTTTAGAATAGCAATCTTATCAAGACCGCAATTGTAATTTAGAATTATAATCAAGTTCTAATTTTGTTTATGATTTCCATCTAATCATCTAATTGATAATTTGAGTCTATTTGGATGTATTTTCATTTTTTATTTTTAAAAATTATTTTTGAATTTAAAGAAAACAAAGAATAAATAATATTTAAATAAATAAGAAAATATTTTATTTAATTAAAAAATTAACATTTAAAACCAAAGAACACAATGTAAAAAAAAATATTTTTATTAATCTATTTTTAAATTACATATTTGAAGTTATAATTTTTAAAAATAAATTTTAAAAATAGTTTGTCAAATAAGGATTTTAATTTTTAAAAATAAAAAATTATTTTTAAAGATAATAAACAAATAGACCCTTTTCTCCTAATTGAATGAAGTGGGATTGCTATGAGCGGTGAGGAGTAGTGTTTTATTCAATCTCTAGTCCAATTTATTGTTAGGCAATAGTGTATGTGTGTAAAATCCTAAATACATACTAACGACAGTTGGTCTAAGTGATAGGAGCTTGGTCCCCTTAAATAAGGTTTCGGGTTCGAGTTCGAGTTCGAGTTCGAGTCTTGTGAATAGAATAAACTGTCGCTGGGAGAGCTTTACCCCCATATTAGGTCCTCCCGGCTCAAATCCAAATTAGTCGGAGGTCCAATGTGACTTACCGAATACTGAATGATCCATACTAAAAAAAAAATCCTAAATACATCATATGTCAAGGAAAAGTACTGTTTTAAAATGATTTTAATAAAACGAGCGCAACTCCCATATGATGTATAGAATTCTTTCTGTAATCAAAATTAATATATATTTTATACTTCAAAATAAATATTATAAAAAATTATTATAAGGTTAATATAATTTATATAGTTGAAAATTTATAATTAAAAATATAAAAATATACACTTATATAAATACATATATTACTTTCATTCTTTAAATTTTTTACAAAAATATTTTATTTTATGAAAAATTTAATGTGAGATATTAAAATCAATAATCAAATAAAAAAATTAAAGTTTGAGAAATCAAATGTTCAATTTCATCAAACTTACATATTTCAAAACTAAAGTCTAAGAGATCAAATATTTAATTTCGTCAAATCTACATATTATAGTATGGATATATATACAAATAACTCATTAAAAATATAATATATATTTAAATAAAAAATAATTATATTATACTATACAAATATTCTACTTATAAATAGTTTTAAATTTGGTGTATTTGAAACGTTAATTAAAAAAGTATTAGTGAAATTATAAAATTAATAATTTAAAATTTATTATAATTTAAAACGTAATTAAAATTTTATTATTTAAGTAATAGTATGAAAAGATCATATTGTAAATAAAAATTTTAAAAATATGATTATAATATAAAAGTTAAATATACATTTATTATAATATAAATTAAATTAATCTTAGTAAAATAAAGTGGTAACACATATAAAATATATGTTCATATTAGTATTAAAATTATAATAATATTAAGTAAATATATAATAGTACTATAACAATTTACAATACAGGCATAGGCAAATAATTTATTAAAAATATAAAATATATTTAAATAAAAATAAATAATTATAATGTTTTTAAAATGAATATTAAATATAATTTATTAGTAGATTATGAAAAATTTTCATTTACATAAAAGAGGGAAAAATTAAATAATTACAATATAAATTAAAGAAAAGTAAATTAGTCTAATAAAATATGAATGTGACACATTCTATTAAGTTACTCTTTAACATGAATTTTTTTTTTTAATTTGATTTGAGAGGGAAATTTGCTGGTGTTGAAGAGAAAAATATAGTTAGAAGAAGATATAGATGTAAATATTAATAAAATATAGATTATTTTAGAAAAAATATAAATTGGCATATCATTGATTCCGTTCCCATTTCATTTTTAATCCATATATATATTTTTAAATATTTTAAAGATAAATATGAAAATTAGTTTGAAAATAGTTAGAAGATTTTTAAGATAAATATTAAATATAATTTATTAGTAAATAGAAAAATATTTTCATTTATTTAAAAGTATATAGAAAACTAAATAATTAAAATATATTAAATTTACAAAGAAAGTAAATTAATTTAATAAAATATGAAAATGGCAAATATTCCATTAAATGCTTTTTCACATAAATTTTTTGGTAGGTTATTTTAGGAGGGAAATTGGTAGGTTGAAGAGTTTTAGAGAAAAATATAGATAAATATTTAGGCTTCATTTTACGTATCATATAAGATTTAATAATATAAGATAGACTATACAATTAAAATTTATATAATATTTAAGAATTTCAAATGAATTATATAACTTATTTGAAAATCTTCTTTTATGATAATGTTTGGTTTATAAAATCTTATATTCTCAAGAAAAAGTACATTCTCAAAATGTAATTTCTGATAATTTAATCAATAAGAATGTAATATTTTTATATTTAATTCATTATAATTTTTTTAGAAATATTTTATCATATTTCTATACATGTTATATTATTGTATTTGATTTATATTTGATATTTTTGAAAATTCTGAAATTGTTACAAAAATACTTTTATTAAGTTTTTTATTATAAAATATAATATAATAAACCATATTTTTATTTAAAACAACATAAATAATTAAAAAAAATTTAACACCTAATAAATTAAATTTTAATATTTAACATATGAAAATTCATTGAAATGTATATAAAAATATTTTATACTTTATTATATTTTAATATTTAATGTGTTATATTTTACAATTAATATATTCTTTATTTAGAATAAATAAATATTATTATTTTATTTTTATGTATAAATATACCTTTTTAAAAAAATTTCAAGCCTATTATTTATTTCTTTAATGAAAGAAATCATATGTATATATAAATATATTAAAATAATCTTTTAAATATTAGGGACAACAATAGAAAAATTACAATTAAAAAATTAATATCATTACATTTCTTAATAATAAAAATATTTTAAAAATAAAGTGATAATTTTTTCTAATTTAAATTAAAAATTACTTTATAAAGTAATAAATAAAAGAAAGAATTAAATATGACGATAATTTTGTTCTTTTATTTTAGTAACAACATTCTTATTTGATAGGAATTTGAGGTACCCACCTCTTCTCATAAGAATATTTTAGAAAAAGATTGGATAAAAAATATTCCTTAAAATGTGAGATTTTTAGGCTTTAAACTTTGAACCAAATATAAAAATATTTCTTAGAATGTGATTTCCTCTCATAAGAATATTTTAGAGAAAAATTAGAAAAAAAATATTCTTCAAAATGTGACATTCTCATGTGTTTTTCAAACTTTGAACTAAATATAAAAATATAATATTTCCTTAAAATATTCTTAAAAATGTGAAAATTATTCCGCGAATCAAACACTTTTTATATAATTCTAATTCCATACAAAACTATCCATTCATTAAAGGAGAAAATAAAAGCCGATAATATAGTGTTAAAATAAATAATAAATTGTTAAAATTAAAAAAAACTTTCTTATATTTTTATCTTCTTCATTTATTAAAAAAATTCTTTCTATCTCTCTCTCCTCTATCATATATGTAAAGATATTTTTATCAATTTTTTTTTAAATATATACATTCTTATAAAACATGACAATAAATACAAAATAGGATAATTTTATATAAACTTCATCTTATATCATTAAAAATCAAATGTTACATAATATATTATATTATATTATATTATCAAATAATTTTATACTATATAATATGATATATCAAATGAAGATACTAATTAGTTAGTTTGACAATTGAAATTATAATCTCTATACTCTAAACTTTAGAGTTTAAAATAAGTAATCCACTGAGAAGATGTATTTTATAATTTACTTTGGAATATCATATGTAATAATTATTCTCTAGGGTTTTTCAATTTGTTTTACAATTATATTTATTAGATAAATTACTTTAAGGTTTTAGGTTTGAATCCTTGAAAATTCAGTTACGTTAAAACTTAGTTAAAAGAGTTTTGTCATCTAATGTGATCTTATCTGACTTGAATCTAGATTAGTCGATACCTTATATGATATTTAAACACTAAATGATTATTATATTAAAAAAATAAATTACTTTAGGTTGCTAACCTAATTTAGCCGCATCAACCATGACATGATGATGCATAGCAATAATAAAAAAATAAGTAGCCTTTTTTTTAACTTCATCTAGAGTAATTTTAACAATTGATATTCATCAATATAAACTTTTAATTATTAATATTTTATTTGTTTAAATTATTTCTATTTAAAATTTAGCAAAAGTTTCATGTGCGTCATACACAATCTCTCTATCCTAAATTTTAATTAAATTTAATATTTATTTAGAATGAATTTACTTTAAAAAAATTTATTTAACACATTTTATTTAGCAATTAAGGAATAAATTATAGAAGATAAATCTCTAAAAATCTTTTGGAGTGATTTGATTCTATATGAATGCCAAATTAACAAGAGTTCTTTATTAAATTTTGAATGGAAAATGGTTTTGATAAAAAAAAAATATTAATAGTTGAAAGTTACCCCAACAAACCATCACTTATGTCATGATTAAAATCATGAAAAAAGATTAAAATTTTTGTAGTTATGTTATTTACTTGTGGGAATATTGATTTTTAACTTTATTATCTAATTGCCAATTTTGCAAGGTTTATGCACACATTAAAGGTTTGATTTTTCAATTTTTAAGACATTATAAATTGTAAAAGTTAACCATTATCTTTCATTAATTAAATATAACTAAGGAAAAGTATTATAATTAAAGCATATTGGAATTTCTCTATAAAAAAATCCTTTGTTAATAACATCGTCATAATTATGTACCTAACTTTGTTTGAAATTCGTTTTCTGCAATTTATTCTATGTTAGTTGAGAAGAAAGCATCGAATAAGATTTTTCAAGTTTAAGTGAACGTTGGATTGTGTTAAAAATTTGACCAAAAAAGGGATCATGTATGATTCACATAAATAATCTATCAAATTTAGATGATAAATAATTTAAATGCTTTAAATCCTAATGGTTAAAACCACATGTTATTAAATTTTAACACTTAAAATTATAAATAATTTAAGTAAATTAAAAAGATAAAATCACAGAAAAATAAAATATAATTTTTCTTTTATTTATTTGAATCCTTCATAAATTAAAAGGCAATGTATTATGTGGAGACAAAATACAAACCTTTTTGAAATTTAGATTAACAGAGCACAACAAATCTAATCTAATTCCCACTTGTAACATTCATTTTTCCTGAAGTTGGAGTAGCTAGGAGTACCGTAGGTAATTAACACCGAAGAATTCTCCATTCTCTAATACTATAATATATGCATACAACTAATAATTTTTTGTTGATTGTTTATAATTATCGGTGATACTTAAGCCCCACATTGCTTAAGAAAAACTAATACTAGAAGGTATATAAATGAAAAACTAGAATGAGTTATTAATATATTTTCCTTGGTAATCTTATATACATAAAGAGTAAAAAATGGCTCTTGTATTTAAATTGGTAAGCAAATAATTTTTTTTATTTCAGAATTTGAAATTTTAAAAATATATAATTATTTATAATAATTATCAAATAAAAATCCACCATGAAAATATGTGATTGTTTGCAATAGAGACATAATTATTTATAACAATTATTAAGTAATAAGTCACTGTGAAAGTTTGCAACAATTATTTAATAAAAAGTCACATTTATTTAATAATTACAAATAGGGCTTTCTATTAAACTATTTTAATTACTTCAAATCGGAGAGTTTTAAGTTTTTTTTTTGTATCTAGAGGGCATAAAAATCTTTAGAAAAGTGTAATACACATCTCAAAATAATTTTCTTCTTATTTTATTTTTCTTTCATTGTTTTCTTCTTATTTCATCTCCTTTTCACTATTTTCTTATCATTTCATCTCCACCCCTATTTTTCTAACATATTTCACATGTGCACATATAAAAAAAGAAAGAGAGGTTATGCTTGTATACACAGTCAAAAAATACTTGTTTATGTGTATTTTTTGTACCTTTTATGAATCATTATATATATATATATATATATATATATATATATATATATTTACTTTGCAGGTTTTTCCTCCAAAGGTAACTTTTATATTAAATTGAAAATTTTTTGGAGAGATTTTTTATGGAATTTTGAGTGATGGAGTTACAACTTTTTATTTAATTGTTACATATAAAAATCATGCACACATACAATTTTTTATGAAAAATTACAATATTTTATATAAAAATTTGTAACTTGAACAATTTTATGTTACTTTAAACTTATAGGATTTGCAAGAGTTTTAAGGTATTAATTATGTTCTTCTTTACTTTTAGAGTCAATTAGGATACCATCACTGTATACAATCACAAACTTATCTCATAGAGGTTTGAAGATTTGTTCATGAGATCCATGAAAGTTATAAAGATATTGATTAGCCTAAAGGATAAGATAAAGGATTTACAATGGTTGTAACAAGTTTTAAAAGTTATTTTAAGAGGATGTTTTTCTTTCAGATCTTCAATTAGTAGTATATAAATCGTAAATTAATTTTGGAAAAGTATTTTGCTCCTTACAATTGATTAAACAAGTTATCAATACAAGGCAAAGGATATTTGTTCTTAATCATCACCCTGTTCTATTGCTAGTAGTCAATGCATAATTGCAAGTTTTCATTTTTCTTCTTAAGAAATAATACTAGTGCTTCCTATAGTGATAAATTAAGGCAAATAAATCCTTTATCAACTAATTATTGTAATTGCTTTTTAAGTTCTTTCAATTTGGATAAGGCCATTCAATATGGTGGAATTGAGATTGGATTTGTGCCAAGGGATAATTTGATATTGAATTTGATTTTATGACCAGGAAGTAATCTTGGTAACTTTTATGGAAATATATCCAAAAATTCCCGCACAACTGAAACATCATTGATATTAGGAAAAAGTTTGTTCAAGTCTTATATTATTGCAAAGTATACTAAAGATTATTTCAATTATTCTAAAATTCTTCTTTTCTTGAAACACAACAGATGGTGCTCCCTCTATAACAAAAGTTATTATTTTCTCAAAATAATCCATTTGTACATGGTCAGTAAACAACCAATCTATTCCTAAAATAATATCATAATCTACCATCTCTAATAAGATTAAGTCAACAAGTATCTTTTAATTGTATATTTATATATGACAAGCATTTACAAATAAGGTAATTGTTAAGGTTTTATCCAGGGGGTTAGCTACTAATAAAGGATTTTTATAATTCGTGAAGAGATTATGTTACTAAAGAAGTAAATTTTATAGAAATAAAAGAGTGAGTCACTCTTGGATCAAATAAAATATGAGCTTATAAATTATTAATTGAAAGTATATTTGTAACAATTGTATTAGAGATTAAGCTTCTTGTTTGGTCAAGGTAAAAACTTTAGCTTGGTTCCCTGTTAGATTTCTTCTTTACTTGTTTCTATTGTCACTTGGTCCTGAATTTGCTTATGGTTTTACTGGAGCTATTGATTATGCCATAAGTGCACTCTATTGAGGTGTTGAGTAATTTACACTGTAACTGAAAATATTCCTAAGGTAATCCCTTCTCTTATAACATAACTATCTATACTAAAAGCATATAATAGTTTGTTGAGTACAAGGCCCCTAATGTTTGACTTCACATTGAACACACCAAGGTGATTCTCTTTGGTAATTGCTTCTTCCTTGAGATTGTCCTCTTCTAGAGTTTATTGAGGCATTGAAATGGTATTGTTAAATTCCTTGACTTCGTTCTCCTAGAAGCCCATTGAAAGAACTCATAGGATTTGCTAAACTTGTGAAAGATTGACTTCCTTCACTATAAGAAACATTAAAATGAGGCATCCCTTCTATTTGACTAGGTAACTAGGTCTTTCTAACCTACTTGATTTTCTTCCTTTAATTATGCTTCCTTCTTTTTCTTTTTTTTATTTTAAATTTTGCTTGAAGTACTTCATTAATAATTTCTTAATAAATGGTATCTTGTGTAACATGAGTAACATTGAAGTGATGATCTTGGAATCTATGGATAGATATCTACATTTTTGTTTATTCATTTAAGATTAAATAACTTGCATAATGAAATAGGGTAAATTTACATCATACTGACTAATAGCTATAGAACCCTACTTTAGATATTTAAACTTTTTAACTTTAGCTTTCATCACACTTAGTGGTAAAAATTTATCTATAAAAAACTCCTAGATTGTTATCTAGGTTAATGGAAGTAGATTGCCTTCCCCATTTTCTATAGCATTGGATAATAAATAACGTGCAACATTTTCCTACCTTTACTTTACTAACTTAATGATCATCTAATCTGTAAAGAGAAACATTATCCCATATTTCTCAATCTACATTGATAGGGATCCGTATTTGAATACATACCAATAAAGTGAGGCAATTTCTGTTAGGATTTGGATTAATATACGCAACAAAATTTTAAAATTTTTAATCCAATTCTTACCTAGGATCCATGCAAAACGACATAAATCAGTATTAGGGTTTTACCTTATTCGTGCTTGTATTCTTTCTGAACGAATCTTTAAGAGACCAAGATGAATCAAATGCTAGTTGGAACGTACAACGTCTCTATGATATCCATACGAAATGAACAACGACTTCTCTTCTCCATAAAGTTGTTAACGAAGTTGTTAGGATTCATCTCTCTCACTAGGATTAGAATTTGGGCATTTTCTAAGTGATTTAGGGTTTTCTTAAAGCTTATGTACGTGAATCAAATGCTAGTTGGAACGTACAACGTCTCTATGATATCCATACGAAGTGAACAACGACTTCTCTTCTCCATGAAGTTGTTAACGAAATTGTTAGGAATCATCTCTCTCACTAAGATTAGAATTTAGGCGTTTTCAAAGTGATTTAGGGTTTTCTTAAAGCTTATGTACGTGAATCAAAGTGATGCTTTCAAGTCCCTTTTATAGAGCTAAGGCATGTCACAATCCTAATCCTACTAGAATAATGCTTAAAAAAAAATTTAATCATACTTAACAAATATCACCTTATCCTTATCCTACAAAAAATGAAGAGAGATAGGACTTATCTATTAATTATCTAATATTAGATAATTGCATTATCTCATAATATAATTATCTTATATTAGATAATAAATTATCTCATAATATAATTATCTAATATTTAATAACATAATTATCTGATATTACTTTAATATCAAATAATATTATATATATTATGTAAAAAAATATGTTATTATCTTAATAATAATAATAATATATATGCAAGAAAATAAATTTAATTAATTGAATTTTAGTCCAACTAAAACCTAATTAATTATTATCTTATTCCTACTCCTTTTGTGTGACCTTTTGAGTTCTTACTACGTTGATAATAACTTATTTTGGGTTATAGACAGTGAGCAGTATTTAGCAATACATTACTACCACTCAAGTAGTAAGAATGTCTATGATTCGACATTTACCTAATATATGTGTTAGGATTCGAATCAACATACGCAACGGAATTTTTAAAATTTTGATCCAAAACCTTATTAGGATCCATGCAAAAGTCATAAACCAATATTAGAGTTTTATCTTATTTGTGCTCGTGTTCTTTCTAAACGAATCCTTGAGAGACCGAGATGAATCAAACGCCGGCCGGAAGGTACAGTGTCTCTACAATATCCACACAGAGTGAACAACGACTTCTCCCCTCCACGAAGCTGCTAAGATTCATTTTTTCTCACTAGGATTGGGTTTGGACATTTCTAGAGTGATTTAGGGTTTGATTAAAGCTTAGATGCATGAATACAAAGTGCTGCCTTCAAGCTCTTTTTATAGAATTAAGGCATATCAAAATCCTAGTCCCACTAGGATAATACTTTAAAATTTTTAAGTACACTAAATAACTATTACCTTATCCTTATCCTAAAGAGAGTAAGGAGAGATAAGACTTATCTATTAATTATCTAATATTAGATAATAATATTATTTCATAATATAATTATTTTATATTAGATAATAATAATATTATCTCATAATATAATTATCTCATAATATAATTATCTAATATCTAATAATGTAATTATCTGATATTATTTTAATATCAAATAATATCACATAATATAATATATATATTATGTGAATAAATATATATTATCTTAATAATATATATATGCATGAAAATAAATCTAATTAATTAAATTTTAGTGCAACTAAAACTCAATTAATTATTGTCTCATTCTTACTCCTTTTGTGTGACCCTGTAGGTTCTTATGCGTTGATAATGACTCATTTTGGGTCATAGATAGTGAGCCATATCTAGCAATACATTACTGCCACTCAAGTAGTAAGAATGTCTATGATTCGATAGTTACCTAATATATGATCAATATTTTGCATCATAATCCTTTTTGTAACAATATCCAAATTGAACTGGAGGCATGGAGTGTGTCATCCTCGTTAATATTCAATTTATATTTCTTGATACTGAATAGACTTAAAATAAATTATCAATATCACATATTGATCCAATTAAGCATGACCATGCATTTTTAAGTCTCACTTAATCAAGTAGCCTAAGGATATTTCTCTTTTATACAAGAGTAACAAAATTCCATCTACATCACTTACTTTCCTCTGCACGATTTGTGACACACCTAATTAACGTTCTACTCGTCATCCCGATTAAAGGTGATATAGGACGATATCAAAGTGAATAACTCTTCATATAGGGAATTATAGTGACTTCAGGTCAAAGGATTATGCGTATTTATAATCATATGAGAATAACTAATGACATATTTATCTATACAGTATTCTCACAATAGGTCAGTCCAGTACATTGTTCACTAACAATGTACTTATATATTAACTTGATATCACATATCCATAATTTATAATCATCAGTCACTATATATGTTAGTTTCGATGTATTATTACTATTCTTTTCGTAATAATACTTGATTAGAGGTATTTTAGGAATAGCAAAGCTATTCTAAGAATATTTATTATATTTAAGTTATAATTTACATAAAATAAAATAAAATAAAATAATTATATTACCAAAATAAAACGTAATACATTGTGTAATATTGCAATCATCTTTATGATTAGCTCCTAGGACATACACTAATAATATAATGCATCATAATTCCTTTTGGAACAATATCCAAATCGAACTAAAGGCATGGAGTGTGTCATCCTCTTTAATGTTCAATTTATATTTCTTGATATTGAGTAGACTTAAAACAAATGATCAATATCACATATTAATCCAATTGAACATGGCCATGTATTTCTAAGTCTCACTCAATTAAGAGGCCCAAGGATATTTTTCTTTTATACAAGAGTAATAAAATTTCATTTACATCATTCACTTCCCTCTGCATGATTCGTGACACACCCAATCAATGCCCTACTCGTCATCCCGATTAAAGGTGACATAGAACGATATCAAAGTAAGTAACTCCTCATGTAAGGAACCGTAGTGATTTCAGGTCAAAGGACTATGTACATTTGTGGTCATATGAGAATAACTAATGACATGTCTATCCATGCAGTATTCTCACAATAGGTCAGCCTAGTATATTGTTTACTAATAATGTACTTATGTATTGACTTGATATTAAATATCCATAATTCATAATCATTAGTCACTATACATGCTAGTCTCGATGTATTATTACTATCTTTTTTGTAATAATACTTAATTAGGGGCATTTTAGAAATAACAAAGTTATTCCAAGGATAATTATTATATTTAAGTTATAATTTACGTAAAATAAAATATAATAATTATATTGTTAAAATAAAACGTAATACATTATGTAATATTACAATCATCTCTATGATTGATTCCTAGAACATACACCAATAATTTTAACTTGTTAAACTTACGGATCAATTGTAATTTATTGGTCAAATTCTCCCTATGAGGGGTTTACTATCTCTCTCTTTTTATTTTATATAATTAGAAGTTTGATCCTTTTAGTCCTTATGCTTTTTTGGGTTTCTTTTTTAGTGGGAAACTTGAACTACATCAGTCATTATTTGTTGTATAAAAGCAATATCCCATGAAGGGACATCTTAATTGCCATTTCCCTTATATCGACCACCTTGAACTTAAGAATCCTTGGATAACTATTAGTTATTGGAATCATTAGCTCAACGACTACCAAATTCTACCATTTTCTTTATTCATAGAAGTTTAAAGTATTTAGTTTAACATAAATTATTAATAGATATTCTAATAAAGAAGCCTTACCACTAACCTTTAAACAATTTAGAGTTTACCAAAATAGTATTAATGATATATGATATTGGAAATATACATACCACTAATACAATTTCAGCTAACACTTAATTAAGAAGCCATAAATACATCCTAATCAGCCTATCCTGAGGCCTTATTTTCCAATTAAAACTTTAAAGTATGCTTTAATATCAATTTTATCATAAGATACCTAAGTTATGATTAATGTGGAACTTGTTTCTCTATTTCCACTAACTTAATCTAACTTTACAACTTAGTATTATCACATGAATGCTAAAAATAAAGGCAATTTATATACATTATCAAAACATATACAACAAATAGCTAAATTGTTCCACCTTCCTATTATACAACAAAGCTTAAAGAGTTCCTATGCATAAACTATTTACAATTGTAGCTACCTTAAACAAGCTATGCAAAGGAGATTATACTCTTACTAAGCTAGTGAAGGAGTAGAAGTTTCTATTAATGTATTTAAAAAGTAAATATTTAGAAATAATGAGTTTATAAGTCAATAAGTAAATAATATTTTTAAAGAAAATTTATATAATCCTTATTGATGTATATAACATAATATTTTTATTAACTATATTTATTCCCACATTTATATTTGCATAATTAACAACTATAAGCATAAATAACTTTAACAAAAAAAAGAAAGCAATCTCTTTATGCTTCTTGGTCAGCCTTATCCCCTTACAAACTCATTCTTATCCTTGTAATGTTTGTCTTATCCCCTCATAAACAATTTCCTATATCCAATTTTGGATCAATTCTTTTTTTTTTCATTCATCCCTTTTTGCATTTTCATTTACAAATTAATTCAATCATAAACACATCCTCTTAGGGAATTCCATTATTATGAACATAATAATAGCATTTATAAATAATTCATACCATGAATAAAGCTACATATGCATACATTAACTTAAAATATCACAAAATAAATAAGTGAAATAGGATTATACTTAAGTTTAAGGTTCTAAAATTGAATTATAATCATCATACTTAAGTATGTACTCATATATAAACAACCCAAGGCCAACTTCAGATGCTATAGTTGAGTATATCCTTACTTATAGGCATCCGCAGAGCAGCTTTTAATGTCATATTTGAGTATATACTCACGTATGTTCATCCAAAAGGCTACTATTTTTGGATACTCAAGTAAGGGCGGGCATCCAAAAATGAATTTTGGTGCCATACTTAAGTATCAATCACAAAATTGTTAATTTTTTGTGAAATACTATACAAATGGTCAATTTTTCCTTTTTACAACAAATGCATTTCAATTTAGCCAAAGTCCAACATATATTCCTTAACCATACTCATTTTTAAACTAACTGTTTTAATGATTCAAACTAAAACACACCTTTTCAACATTAAATGCATAATTCTTCAATAAAACAACATGAATACTTAACAATTTGAAGCTTTTACAAAATCCTTAATTTCTAAGTAGATTGTCTACTTACAATTTATGGAGCAGATTGGAGAAGAGTTAGGGTAAAGGATGATTGCTCTAAACAACACAAATTTAAAGAGAATTCAACTTAAGGTTACAAATCCCTAATTCCTTTACTTCAACTCAAGTTTCCTACAACTAACAATTGTAAGCTTTAGAATTAGGACATATTGCCTTACTTGAAAAAAAATATTAATTATTAGTTTGAAAATGAAAGCTTGAATTTTTGTTATTAGAGTTAAAGTGAAGAAGTTAAATGAAGGAGGGAGAAGTGCCAACTGAAGAGAAAGAAATAAGAGTGCTAGCTATTTAGTTAAAAGAATCATAAGGTGTTGATATTTAAAAAGGTAATTTGATAATTTTATATGATTGAATGGCAAAAATGAAATAAACGTTCCTAAATCATCTGTACACACCTATTTAAATCTAATTTCATATAAACTTTTAGTTTTATTCCATTTTTCTTGTTTATATCACAAAATTGTATTTTCTTCAAATATTTTCTCAACCTAAACACATCCATAATAATTAACTATTTTCCACATTTGTAATTATTTATTAATAAAAGAAATAAAATAAATTCTAATTTTGTAAAATGTGTAATTGGTCCACTTCAAATTGGTGCTGTGTGTAAATAATACACAATTAACTTATGAAATTTATAAGACTTGAAACTCTATTTGTCTAGATTTTAAACATTTTTATGGATCTTAGTTTGTATGTTCCTGACCAAATTTATGATAAAAAAAGTAAATGGCGTATAGTGAGACCTAATTGCAAAAAATCTTCACAAAGTTGCCCTTTTTTTAAAGCTTATACATACTAAGACCTAATTGGCATATTTATGGTCCATTAAGTATTTTATAGCTTATATAGCCTAATCAAGCTTATAGAATAGATTTTCATCTTTTACAACATCCGTGACCTGATTTATCACAAACATGCTATTTAATCAAAGCTTTTATAAATCAATATTAAGAAAATATAAGCATCATATCTCCTTACGAATTCCATATCCAAAATAACAATATTATCATTAACTTACCCTAACCTTATAAAATGTCTTTAAGGCATAACATCATCATCAAGCTTGATTATTTTCATTAAACTAATAAATCCACAGTAAATCATCATTTCAAACATTTCACTTATTAAGTTTATCTACCAATTTTATATCCTAGACAATTATATGATTATACATTAAGTTTTACATATAGGTAAATAACAATGAAATAGGTAATCAAATATCGTTTATTTAAATGGATGAAAGAATGAACCTGACTCATCTTTTTTAAGCCCAATATGATAACTATTGGACCCATAATGGCTTTCACTTAATAGACGCTTTTCTAACTAAGCCCAATACTTAATCGAATGTGGCCTTAATATCTTTTTGAACAACCATCAATCTCACTCAAATATATTAGAATATTCCAAAATATAAAGCAATAGGACTCTATGATTTGGAGTCGTAACCTATATATAAGGATCTCTTTCACTTGATAGGAACATATTTGAGAAACCTTAACCATACTCATTACTACACTTTATTATTAGTAAAAAAAAGTGAAAATTGTATGAATAAACATAAACTAAATAAAAGCTAATCACAAACACTTCTAACAAGCTTTCTAGGTTGGAGGTTATCCTTTGATAGATTTAGAACTCTTATTTAATTTGCTGACACATAAAGGCGATTAACTTAAAAATTATAATCTTATTTTAGTTTAAACTATTAAAACTATTAGCTTCTATGCTTGAATTTAAGAAAAGATAAACGGAAGATTATCAAATCTTAAAGGGAGTTTTTCCATGAGTTTTGCTTATCAAATTAGATAAAAATAGCTATAATTGTAAATGGGGAAGAGAAAAGCAACATGTCAAAATTTGTTTTTGATTGGAAACAGTTTGGTAAGGAAATTCTTAGAAAGAAGTTGGAAAAAGGAGAAAATTTTATCTACTTCAATTGAGGAAGCTTGGTTAAGTAAAAAAAATGATTATGTTTTATAATGGAAGGTGCAAGGCCACCACATCTTTCTACAAAAAAAATTATTCCAAATATTTTTAAAGTAAAAAACATTTTGGTGATTTCATATTTATAGAATTTTCAATGGATTGATTTCGTACTACCCCTAAACCAAGTCCCCAGCATCTGTTGATAGTAAAATATTCTCTAAATAATAGCTTTTTTCAAAATTTTTTAATGACTGTAAATTTATAAAAATTAAACTATAGTAACTATGTCTTCAATTTAGCTAGAATGATAAATAAAAAATATTTTTTTACCTTTTATTGTCTATTAAAAATCATCAATAAAAATTACATAAAGTTCTAAAACTTTCCAAAATTCTAAAAAATTATAAATTTATTTCTGTTACCTTTTTCTTAACTTAATTTTGATGTTATAACATCACATAACTTTCAATTTCCCTCTTTATAAATTTCAAAATTAGATAATTATTCTATAATTGATTAAATTAATTTCAATTAAATTTAAAATGCCATACAAATTATTTGCAAGTTAAAATAAACCTATTAATAAAAATATTTTTTCAATTTTGAACTATATAAAAATAATATTAATGTAAATTTCATGTTTTGTCTAATAAGTTGCTTATTTAAGCCTATTTAAATTTGTATGAAATCATTTAGGTTCATGTGTAATTTAAGCTCAAGTTTGATTTTGAATATTTCAAGTTTAAAAAAATTTAGTCTAAATAACACGTAACTTATATAAACTTATTTAGTTTTATACTCGGGTCGAGGTTGAGCCTGAGCTCGAATTTTTCATACTTTTTGAGCTTGAACTTGAGTAAGAATTTTTAAGTTTCAATATGATTGGACTTATTTATTATTTCTAAAGTCAAATAAGCAAATGTGTAGCTCGACTCAATTCATTTGCACCTTAGTCATATATATTGAATTATTTATAAAATCTAACTAATTAAATTTTTTATTACATATAAAATTTTTACAAAATATATATTTGTCACAAACAAAAATTTACATTGTTTCTTTTTAATAGAAAAAGAGAACAAAAAGAATTAGAAACTTGAAATAGATATTACTATATCAATTAAGGTAATTGGAGTGTTTGTTAAAAATAACCTTATCTATATAAATTTTTAATGCAATAATAAATATTTATTTAAATAAATCTCACATAAAAATTAACAAAAAGAATTGGAAACTTTCAATATTACTATATCAACCACAAAATGCTTCAAAATGACTATACATCTTTACCATAAGCAATCTTTTCTATCCTAAAAAAAAATTAATGCATATATTGGTGGACCCACATGTAAGGTTACAACCTTTCACACTAACCATGAACGGCTCCAATTGTCATGAAGATATATGAATCTAAAGAATTAATTACTACATATGTATTATTATTCTTTTGCCTATATATTACATTGTGTCTTTTCTCACCTTTCATTATTTTACAATACAATATCTCTTTAAATCTCTCGTGTCACAAAAATAAGATGCAAAACTATAGCAATAAAGAGTATCATGCTATAAATATGAAGAAAGAACCATCTGATGCTATCGAATTGAAAGCCACTCTTATTATTCAAAGAAATCAAGCTCTACAGGAAAAATTAAAAGAGATTCTTAAACAACAAATCAGTGTAAGTACTCTTTATTTCTTTCACATAAGTAATCTTTCATATTTGAGTAATTTTAAATTTTAACTTTATTTAAAATTGTTATATAGGAATTAGCACATCAGATGAAAGAAGCAGGAAAGGTGAAAAGGGATGATAATTCTACTGGAGAAGTATTACAGGTTGCTCTATTATCATTTGTAAATCTATCAGATGAAGTTGTAAATGTTATTACCCCATTTGGATTCTAGATTAACTTATTATGAATTTTATAATTGAAATATTAATTTGCACAATATTTTTAAATTTTACATATATGATATGATTGTGTTCTTTTTTGCAGCTTGGGCGTAAAAAAGCACTAAAGAAAAGCATTATCATTAGTGAATTATTTGATTTTACATTTATACTTCCAGACAATATTGATATCAACAATGTAAGATGAATTATAATTTTTTCTTAATTTGTTTATTTATGCTCCTTTAGCAAACTTTTATATAATGTTATAAAAGCTCTTATAATTTTCATCTTTAACAACTATTGTAGATAGAGCTATCAAATGTGGAAGGAGAGGAAGTTGTGACAAATGTTCCTATGCTTTCATTAAGAGAAAGGCTACAAGGATGGAATATTGAATGTCGACAACGATCAATATCAAATGACATGTGTGATATGGTATAATCTCATTATCTTTATTTGAATTTCATAACGTGTTCTAAATTGCTAATATGTTGTAGTTTCAAGTTTAAAAGTATTATGGTAAAATTTTCTAAAATCCTTGAACTTAATTTTCTCAAATTAATTTAGTATTTGTTGTCATTTTAAGTATGAATACATTTTTCTTGCAAAATCCTCATAAAACATGTCATAAATTCAAAGCTCTATAATTTGATAGATACAAAATTAATTACGATTGATGTAACTTAAGATTGATATAACTATTAATTACATATGTTCTTTTTGTAAGATCTCATTTTACTTTTATGTATACTGAATTATGTAATGTAAATTGTAATGCTTTTGATTGCAATTATTCTATCATAACTAACTTATGAAACATGATATTTTATGAAGTACTATCGTCATCTCAAAGCAAACCACATGTTTCGATCTAGCACTGAAGTTGTTAAATTTATACTATTTGAGCTTTATCCCAATGATGATAAAAAGAGAACTAAAAGAATGCTCAGAGAAAATTCGGTGAGTAATTGATTTATTCAAGATTGAAATCTATTCAATTAACTATAAAATAATTAAATAATTAATATTATAATGCCATTTTTTATTTTTGCACTCAGGATTGAAGGTAGTTGAATCATCAAGAAAAGGAAGAAAGGTGTCAACCTTAGAAGATCGCTCAATAACAAACAAGAAATACATAGAGAAATTCATGGCTGATTGTTGGGATAATCTTAGTAATTTTGTTCCTAAGAAAATGAAGTATGAGGAAGAAACAATGTGTGAATTAACCAAGAAGGATTTTCATAAATGAAATAGATAAAGAGATGATAATGTTCAATAGTTTGCTTTACTCTTGTACTTTTTAATATTTTAAGACATTTATTGTTTTTGAATGAGATAATTATTTTTTAAGCTGCTTTTTTACCAAAATAGGTGGTTTTATAGATTCATTAGTTTAAATTTTATCGAAATATGTGACTTTGGAACAATAGTAATTTATTATTTTAAACTTTTAATTATCTTTATATCCATTTGATAATCTTTTGATCTATCTTTCTATCTTTTCTCTTTCTTTGGTGTTAGGTTTAACCTTGAGATTTTTTAAAGCTTAAATTAAATCTATAAAAAGGTGGTTATTTGAAGTAGTTGCATAGAAGGGTATTTACTTTAAGAGGTTCTCATGATAAGCAATGCTACACCCTTTTTATAATTTTAGAAATTTATTTTGTAAGGAGAATGATTAAATAATTTCAAATAGTAAAAATTAAATTTAAATTATTATGAAAAATGGATAAATTATGATAAGAAAATATAAATGAGATACTAGATAAAATAAAATTTAATGATTGAGTGGGTGAAATATGACATAAGAATCTTATATAAAATAAATAAGAAAAGATAGATAAAAAAATGTTTAAAGGTTATAAGTATTTTGTTACTTAATTTCCATATATGCCTTAATATATTGCTATACAATGTAGGTTAAGTTAGTGAAAATCAAATAATGAATTCCACACAAGTCACGACTAAGGTTGGGTTATGACAAAGATGGTATAAAAGTAAGGTTTATGTTCTTAATGGAATGAAGCCTTTAGGTTATATTTGTTTGCTGTCTGAATAAGTGTTGATCAAAATTGTACTACTAATATATGTACATTCGGGATTATATATAACTAATACCATGTTGATAAACCCTATAATGTTTATTGATATTAATGGTGGAGTTTGTTTGTAACAGGTTACTTGATGATTGTTTTAATTATTTGATCATTTGAAAAATCTTGTGAACTAAGGTATAGTTAATACTAGATGTCAAATGTGAGTTAGCAAACGTGCAAAAAAAATGGTGATAGGTTTACAGACTTAAAGTGGTAGACGAAAGGAAAAGGAAAGTAGTAAGCAACAATTCCCTTATTAGGCTATAAATTTTATATATCATTTGATAAATCAATTGATTATGGCTTTTAAACATAATTGATGGCATAACTAATATAGAGACTAGAATGATTATGTTCATGAAAAAAAGTGCAAGTGAATGGATACTTCTCTAGAGAGGAGTACTGAAAGCAAGTTTTAGATGATTTATAAAATTTTGAAGTTAAAGCCTTTTACTATATACTAGTATTGATTTTACAACAAATGTGTATTGGTTTCTTAATTTGATAGAGTGTTGTGGAAAAATGTTAGGATGCCTCAACCAGTAATTGATAGAACTTATGGGCCATTAGTTAATAGAAAATAAGGATTCACATTAGGCATTTATGACTTAGGTAACTTTATAAGAAAGTTTTATCAATTGATTCTTGCCCTAAAATATTTGCTAAACTAAGATTTGAGAGTTTGAATATCTAAAGTAGGAGAGTCTTTTAGTTATTGAGTATGATACTCAATTCACTAGACCGTTTAGGTGTGCAACTTCCTTGGTCCTTATTGAATGGGCTAAGGTTAAAAAGTTTGTTTGGAGCCTTCATGACTTTTGTTTTGAGCAAATTCACATTAATGATACTAACACTTACTAATAAGCATTAACCCAATCATTAAGAAGAATGCTTCTTCAAGGAAACCTCGGAGAAAAGGAAGTGGTTCCACTGTAGGGCTAACATCATTTTATAGTGCATAGAATGGATTCTTCATTAAAAGAAATTCTAAAAGCCAAAGGAGTCATTCAAACCATTTATTGGGTTATTACCAAAATTGTCCTCTCACTCAAAGTAATGCGAGGTTTTGGGTGCCTTGGTTTTTACAATGTCGATCTCGCTATGATGGCTTATCCAACTATATTTGAGGGGAATGTGTTTTAAATGTGGTTGTGAAGAACACAAAGATAAGAAGTGTCCTAAAAATATCTTAAGCTAGGCATCTAGCTATTTTATGTTTTAACAAAATGTTTCAACTCCTCCGCCTATGAATACTTTAAGAAATTAACCAACATCCTTAAGAGGTGTTAATGTGCCTAACCAGGAGAGCGTGGCAAGTGGAAGCCAAGATAGAGTATATGCATTAACATGCTAAGAGGCCTAAGCTTCCAATGCCATAATGACAGGTTCCCTTAAAATTTAGAGCTCTTATATTAGAGTTTTGTTTAAGCTTAGTGCTACACATTCTTTTGTATCAGAAAAATTGGTTACTACCTTTAATAAGTGTTTTAAACTTATAAAAGCACCCTTGATCGTAATGACCCCAATTGATAAATCCTTAATGGCCACATATAAGATAGAAGCCTATAAGTATTTATGAATATGTGAAGCCTACAAACCTAGTTTTGATTAACAGGGTTGATTGTGATACGATCTTAAGGATAAATTGGTTATTTGAATATTATGCTTATGTGAATTATTTTAACAAGTTTGTTGCATTTTGTATAGAAGGTTTTCCGCTTATTAGAAGATTTAATTTTATATATGTTTTTTTTTCATTTTTTTAACTATTCCCCAATAGAAGAACTAATTCTCCAACAATAAACCTACATAGTAAAATCACAAATAGTCAAATATCAAATTATGTTATTTATTTGCTAAGAAAATAAGAAAAAAATTATTAACTTTTTCTTTTTTTTGTTAGTTTAAATTAAATAAAATGATTATTTTATTTATTTATTTATATTCTAGGTTTTTAGATTAGTTATGAGTAGGAGTGGAAATAGGCCACCTAACTTATTTTTGGCCTAACTTAATCTAGTTTATTTGTAAAATAAAATAGACTTAAGCCAATTTTTTAACCCATTTTGCAAAATAAGATAGCCTATAGTATTTAAAACCTAACCTATTAGTTTACTAGGCTAACCTGTATTTTTTATATACCAAATCCTATAATATATATAATATTTAGAAGAAAATTTATATAAATTTTAAAAAATGTATGGAAAATTATAACATATCCTTATTTTCTTAAAATTTCTAATATTATATTATATTATTATTTAAATAATTGATTTATAATTAATATTGTAATATTTATATTTATTTTAAGATTAAATCAACCTTGAATTAAATGCAAATTTAAATATAGTTGGACTTCAAACTATACAATTTTTTATTGAATAAATTCAAATTAAAATGTTATTCTTAGTTTGAGCTTGAACAATTTTTTATGTTAGTTGAGTGATGTTTAATAATAGATATTAAAATTCAATTTGACTTTACTCAGTTATACATATAATAGTACTTTTTCAAGAATATTTTTCTAATTATCAATAGACTTATATAAGTTAGCAAACTATATCAGGTTTTAAAAATTTTATGTATGAATCATGTTAGACTAAATTTTAATCTTACTGTAGGCTAAGCTAGGTCAATTTTTTTCTATACAAGTTTGACCTATTTTAAGCAGAACCTAACTTGACCCAACTTATGTTCACCTTAACTTTGAGTCAAATGGGTGTATAGGCCTTAATTTTTTTTTAAGCAGAGGGTTAGAATTTGGGTCAAGTTTAGGTGACTTGAATAGAGGTATAAACGAGTTAAGCTATTTACGAGCAGCTCGAGATCAATTTACAAAAAAACTTAATTCGAATTTAACTTTAAATAAGTTAAGCCTAAACAAACTAAACTCAATTAAACCATGAGCTACACTTGAACTTTATATTACTCGATTCGAACTGTTCACAAGCCTAATAATAATTTTTTTTATCTTATATACTATATATAAAAAATTAATTCCATTATTAATCATTGAGATTGTATGAAGAAGTATGATACTTTAATTGAAGTAATTAACTTTCCTATATATAGAAAAAACTTCTAGTACTATATTAGTAATGAAAACTTAATCTTATTTCCATGTAAATATTACCAAGTGTATTATTTTTCAAAATCAACAATTTAATGTCTTTAAAACTAATTGATTTCTTTTTAAAAATAAATGATTTTCTATCAAATCATTAAGCTTGTCAATAGGTTGGTTTGTGTAGATACAGGCTGGTTCATGCTATTATAGACTGGATTTATGATGAACTAATCCGTATTACCTATGTTCAAAGCGATTCAATTTTAGGGGTTCAAATTTATTAAAACTCATGATAAAGTAGGTTAACTTACAAGTTTTAACTGTGAATTCGCGGACTTGATGAATACGAGTTGATTCATGATCGATCAAGTTCGTAACGAGTCGACCTATACTATTGATATTAGAAAATGGATCTAATTTTAAAGGTCTAAATTTACGATAGATATATACTAACCAACGAGTCATGACTTGTTTGGTATCCCTATAGATCATATTGCTAAGTTAAAAAAATAATTGTATGGGAGTGACATTGAGTTTTTAACGTTAATATAGCATTAGAAGTCCTTTCTTAGTGCATATTATTTTTTGCTAAATGTAATTATTAGCATTATGTGATGATTTTGCTAATTTTTTTTTATAGATATGATGGTTGTAAAAAAATTTGCATTAATGAATAAAATGAGATAAAATCTGGTAGATTATTAATTCACGAAAGATAAAATTTTATATACTCAAATTTAAGTGAAATGATAAATTATTTAAATAAGATTGTAAAATTTCGTTTAGATTTACTTTCACGAGAAGTTTAAACTCGAATTTAAATATTTTAAGTCTTGAGAAATTAGAGTCTAATAATAAATTATTTGAATAAATTCGGGTTCAAGTTCAAATTATTTAAACTTAATGATGTACAACTCGAGTTCAAATTTATTTATTTTAAGCAAGTTTAAGCTTGAATATATATATATATATATATATATTTGACTTGATTTGATTTGTTTTTACATCTTTAAGCTTGGATTGAAATAAAAGAAATTAAAAAAATTTGAACTTTTAGAGTGTGGATCAAATCATATTTGGATAAACTTGTTTAAGTAAATCTTAATTTAGAGTAATCAATGCATATATTCATAATCAAAATAAGGTATGTTTTTTTATCAAAACTTTTGATTCAAGTAATATATGATATTATTTATAAATTTTACCTTTTTT
Organism: Sindora glabra; assembly: GCA_020226215.1. NCBI lineage: Eukaryota > Viridiplantae > Streptophyta > Magnoliopsida > Fabales > Fabaceae > Sindora > Sindora glabra. Next base: position 71,383,885 of record CM035235.1, read on the forward strand.
TTTCATATCATTAGTCCAATATCAAAATCTTTTATATATACATTTAATAGGTTAGTTCATGAACTAAAGAATTATATTTTATCATGCCCAACCCTGTTTAATTCATAGGTTGGTTTGTGCATTAAACCCATTTTGACTATCTTACAAAACATTGAAAGTAAACTTCACCATTCATAATTTTTAATTTAATTAAATGTATTTTTATGAATTTTTCAATAAAATTTATAATACTATTTTATATTAATTTATTATGTTATATTTTTAATGATGATTTTGAAATTATTTTTATATATTTAATAAAATTATTAATTATATAAAGTAAAATTTGTGTAAAAAATAACATGATAATCCACCATCTATTATTTTATTTGAAAAAATTTTAAAAATTGCATAAATAATGATTAATCGATGAGAAAATGTCTATTAATTTTAGTATTTTGCATAGTTAAAGCTTAAAAATGTTATTAGAAAAAAAAAAGCTGAACACGTTAGGTTCGTGCGGTCCGCTGAATGCATTACGTCACTAATAATTTTATATATATTGATTGCTTAATTGTATTTATTTTCATAAAAGTATAAAGTTTTTGCCAAATCACGCACCAGTTTTTTTTTAAAGAAAATTGAAATTACGTGTTCTTTTTATCTGAAGAAAATTACCTAAGAGGACAAAAGAAAGCCATAAACACATCAGGAAAAGAAATAACCTAGTAGTAGTAAATTGTTCGGAATCAGAATTCTGGATGATTAAGCTCCTCGGCGAATCCAAGATAGTTCGTGGAAAGAGCAACCTACTTTATCCAGCTTTCTCTCTCCGTCTCTCCTTCTCTCTAGAACTAGGGTTTTAACTAAGGAAGCCCCTTCTTCCCTTTGATCAACAGGTATGCCACTCTGATGTTTTTAACAATTCCAACCTCCATTTGGTTTCTTCTCCTTCGACTTGAAATCTCAGTTAATGGGTATTCAAAATTTTATATTTTATAATTTTCGAGTTTCCTGGCCCTTTTTTAAGGACCCAAAACTTCGTGTTGGTCGAGGGTACAGAAATTATTAACAAGGGTCATCCTTCGGGTGATCCTTGACTACTGAAACATGAAAATTATATAGCTTTTTTTCCCCTATAGAAAAGTGATTTTTTAAATTTTCGATGACTCTTTATCTGTAAGTTATCTGAGCATGTAGCGAGTTCATTTGCAGTGCTTTCAGACACTACAAAATCTGTTTCTCTCAGTTTAGTGATCCCACTAGCTTCAATGTTTTGGGTAATTTATTTTTGCCCCAGTTTCTTTTCTTTATGTTACGTCATTTGATAGAATTATAATGTGGCAGATTTCTGCATGTGTTTTTCCCCCTCCCCACATTGGATGATAGCTGGATAACAGTTTGTCTTATTTATGAGAATAGACGTATTGTAATTTGGATGCTAACATTCCCACTGTTGTAGCTATAAGTGGATGTCTAAGGGCTGGTTCAAGATTGTTTAATAGCTTTATTTGGAAATTCAAGTTTAATTAAACGTAGGGGACTTAACCTGTTGGCTTATACTTTATTATCTTCAATTACCCATTTTACCTAGTGAATAGGGGGATGGTGAAAAAATGTAAAGATATATTTCACAGTGATTATAAATATGTTCACATTATGACTTGTTTTCAGGAGTCACACTGAAACTTTTGTAAAATGGGTGAGACTGGGAAACGATATCGATCACAGAGAGACTATGATGGGGACAACAAATATCAAAAGAGACGTGTGAATGATGAAGATGGAAAGGGAAATGATGAATTGGTTATTTATAGGATTCTCTGTCCAGATGATGTAATTGGGAGTGTTATTGGTAAGAATGGAAAAGTGATCAATTCTATAAGGCAAGAGACCAGGGCAAAAGTCAAGGTTGTAGATCCATTTCCTGGTGCCAAGGATCGGGTTATAACAATCTACTGCTATGTTAAGAATAAGGAGGACGTTGAGATTGATGATGAGTTCAATGATAAGGAACCTTTATGTGCTGCCCAAGATGCTCTCCTCAGAGTTCATGCTGCCATTGCCAATTCTCTGGCAACTTTTGGTGATTCTGAGAAGAAACGAAAGGATAAGGAAGATTGTCAAATCCTTGTTCCATCAAGCCAGTCTGCAAATATCATTGGTAAAGCTGGGGCTACCATTAAAAAACTGAGAAGTAAGACAAAGACAAACATCAAAGTTAATGCCAAGGATGCAACTGATCCGACACATTCATGTGCCATGGAGTTTGACAATTTTGTGTTGGTCGGTACTTAATATTGCAAGTCTCTTATATTGATATTGTTTTAGACTTGCCCCTTTTCTGATTGATACAACTTCAACTATTTTCATCTACAGACATAAGCCAATTTAATTTCTTCCACTGTTGATAAAAGTAAAGTGAGACAACAAAGCTTGTAATTATGGTGTTTCTGCTGACTTTTAATAGTTTATATCTTATTGAACTATATATCATCTGAAATCTGCACAACATTGTAAGACGGATTAATTGTATCAACCATTTTCTGTGTTGCTTATTTGCAAAGATGATTTCATGTTGATATCATGACTTCTCCACCTTTTAGTTTTCCTTTTAAAAAAAAAAATCTTCTGTTGTCCGTGTACAGTACAGCGGGGGCTCCTTTTGAGATTGTTATATGTTATTTTTAATAACTATAAGCAATTATTTAGTGTGAAATAGATCTTTTTCATGTATAGTTTCGCTAATTTGTTTCATTTAAAAAAATCCTATAATTTGTCTTTTGTTGCCATCCAAAGCGTTTATGTAAACCTCTATCTTACTTTTTCTGCTTTTCTGTTTAATAGATCAGTGGTGAATCAGAAGCAGTGAAAAAAGCATTATTTGCAGTTTCTGCCATCATGTACAAGTTCCCTCCCAAGGAAGATATCTCTCTTGACACATCCGTCCCAGATGTCCCTCCTAGCATTATCATTCCCTCCGAATTACCTATTTATCCACCTGGTGGACTATACCCAACTTCAGATCCTATTATTACACCTAGATCTGTCCCTCAAATAATAGGGGCAACAAACATACAAGATATACAGAATTATGCCGATACTGCTAGTGCATGGTCTCTGTACTCATCTGCCCTTCCGGTAGTTTCTGGCTCTTCCCGAACTGAGGATTTAATTGTAAGAATGTTGTGCCCATCTGATAAGATTGGGCGTGTCATTGGGAAGGGAGGTGGTACAATTAAGAGTATAAGGCAGGCTAGTGGTGCTCGTGTTGAGGTTGATGATTCCAAGTCTCGTCGTGATGAATGTCTGATTACTATAACTGCAACAGAGGTAAACTATCTCTATCTCTATCTCTTCCTTTAAAATTTCTCTTGCAAAATAATGATCTTCCAATATGGGTGATATCAGACTGGGCTTGTCATTAGTTATCTATTACTATTTTTTTAATGTTATAGGTGCATTTCTCAAGGTTCTAACCTGTAAACTACTTTTGGCCTTGTTATTTAGGCGAATAGTTGATTTGTATTCTTCAAAAAAATTGTCTGATGTGTTTTTGCTAAGATTAAGGTATCTATGTGCCAGCTTGTTTGTAGTTTAAGTTGTTTGGTTAATAACAGTATCTGTTTTGTGTTTAAGTTTCTTGGTAAAAAATATAGTCTTTTTCCTCATTGAGTCCATTTATTATTAATTTTTGAATATTAGTTTGGTCTTAAATTTCCTTTGCCAGATTATCATTTTACTGAATATTCCCCGAGTTTCTTTTTGTGGAAGTAACCACTATCCTTTTTGTTTGTGATTAATTTGACGCATCATTTCCATTACAACAGGTGAAGATTTGGACTGATATTCACGGAAAATCTTTATTAATAGGAAATCAAACGAAATGTTGTTGTGGTTATTACTGGTTGATGATTGTGACTATTGACCCTGGGCTTTGGTGTTGCTAATGTTGCTCCCCTCATAAAAATGATGCTTATGTTCTCACAATTCACAGGGTGCAGTGTTGAATGCTTACAATATTGGAAATTTAGAGCATATAACAGATAAGGATAATTTCCAGAAAATATTAGCAGATCAGGATATTTTCTAGGGCTGCCAGTGAAGGATCCACATTCTACCTTGTTACTTGGACAATGCTATTGCTTTTTAATTTCATTTATCACCATACATCAATGGTTACTTGACATTCTATGAGGTGTTGGTCAAGCATCTAATTCTTTATGTCTCTTCATGTTAGGGGTAAGGTGCTGTTTGTAAACTTTATTTAGGATGAGGTTAATTTACAACTATAACAATTTGTAGTGCTACATCCAGATTTGTCATAATTGTCCATACAATGCATGTAATATCCTTTTCCTATTGTATGCTAATCACTTGTTCCCTTTTTTTTGGTCATAAAAGACTTTTGCTCATGTAGTGTCTGTATTTTGTAGTCACCAAGTGATCTGAAATCCATGGCAGTTGAAGCTGTTCTATTGCTGCAAGGGAGAATAAATGATGAAGATGATACCACCGTTTCAATTCGACTCCTAGTCCCATCTAAAGTCATTGGGTGTATTATTGGTAAAAGTGGTTCAATCATAAATGAAATTCGGAAGAGAACTAAGGCAGATGTCTGCATCACAAAGGGCGATTTGCCTAAATGTGCAGACATGAATGATGAACTCATTGAGGTTTGATTTCTCTAAGGTTAATTGAATTTCTTGTGCCATTTTTTTGTTTATTTGATTGAACTTTACTCTGGATTTAGGTGGGTGGTGAAGTTGATTGTGTGAGAGATGCACTTATTCAGATTGTTCTAAGGCTTAGAGAAGATGTATTGAGAGAAAGGGATACTGGTCATAATCCCCACTCTGTGGGTGCTGAACCCTTGTACTCAGGTGGTGCTGGTCTTTCTGTGCCATCCCTGCTTCCTTCAGTTCCACCGGTTGCAGCTCCATTGACTTATGATCAGAGGACTGATTCTGGAAGTGGCCTAGGATTGCTGTCTTCTACTAGCCTGTACGGATATGGATCTTTGCCGGTATGTCCTCTGGTCATTTGTTGGTATGCCATCTTATGGTGACCAATCCAACATTGTGATAACTTGGTTCGTCTCATTATTTAGTTCTTGTATTGTATTTGTTGATGGAAGGTATATCTTTGAAGAAGAAAATAAATATGAGATTCCTTTTCAGAATTTTTTGGTGGAGATATATGTGACAACATTTCTGAAGTTACTGTTTTCTCCTCAAGTCTTGTTTGGGGATGAAATCCTCATTAATTTTAATTGTTATTGTTCTATATAGAGATGCCTTGATTTTATGTTGGTTTACTGAGTTATTTATTTATTTATTTTTTTAATTTTCTATTTCTTATTTAATGTGTATGTGTAGTCTCTGTTTTACACATCATATGCATTGACTTCAGCTCTCGTCTTATTTCTCCTTTTGCAATAGATGGGAGAAAATGGCTATGGATCTGTGTCCTCATATGCGTCCAAGCTGTATGGAGGGTTAGTATATATGTTTACCAAATTTATCTGGTTTATTTACTTCAACAACAGACTTGGTCCTTGCCTTGTCTTGTTGACTTTTGGTTGATTTAATTTTTTTTGTACTCTCATTGTTTACAGTTTGCCTCAGCCATCAACTTTGGAGATGGTGATTCCTGCTAACGCCGTTGGTAAAGTTTTGGGTAAAGGAGGGGCAAATATAGCCAATATCAGGAAGGTTCGTTCACTCTTAAGTTTACATTCCTTAGTTGTGTTGGAAGGTACTGCAAAGTGGATTGATTGATTTATGCTAGCTATACACTTGCAACCTTCACACTGTGCTGCTGTCACAGTTTTGAGAGGTGTGGGACACACACACAAGCATGGATCCTGCAACTCTCATGGGTGTGAGGACTCAAGGTTAAAAATAAATATCCCACCTCAAGATTAAGCAATGAGACAAGGATATGATGGATTTCCCTAGCCTGAGTTTGATAGCCACATTTACTCTATAATAGTAAAATTTTGTCAGATTTAGTATAAAAATACTTTTTCTTCACCATGTTGTTGATGTTGTATCCTTCCGTGTGTATTAGTTCAGGAGTTGTTCCTTTATTTATGCCTATCCATGAGCACAGTATATCTGCCATGCATATGCTTGTTCAGCAGGATTTTAGTGCAGCAAGTGAACTTATATTTGTATAACTTTGCTTGGCATGGGTTAGCATTATATATATGTACTTCCAAGGACATTTTATTTATACATCTGAAGATGATGTTAAATTTCCTTGGTTGACTGACATCTAATACCTCGTTTTTTCACTTCAGATTTCAGGTGCAATGATAGAGGTTTCTGACTCAAAATCTTCACGGGGTGATCGCATTGCTCATATATCTGGGACTCCTGACCAAAGTCGAGCAGCTGAAAACTTGATCCAGGCATTCATAATGGCCACCTGATTTATGGGACTGCTTTCTTGTAGGATTTGGAGGTGAAAAGTTTAATTCTTGAAGCATGTCCTTGGTTCCTTTCCTTAGTTCCATTAGGGTGTTCTTGGAGAGGGTATATTCCCTAGTTGTGTTCAACTGGACTCCTGCTTGTTCCATATCAGTAACTGGCAAGATCATGCCTGGGAATTCATTGCCAGTTTTGTATGCAAGAAGTCCCTATCTCTTTGTCATAATCTACTCTTCATCTGCGTTTTCTCTTAGAACATTTTTAGGATCTTTCTTTCTTTTCATACTGTTTTTCATGTGAAGTCATCTATATCTCCATGGATTATTATCAGAGGAACCATAATTTTCTAGCTATGATGCTTATCTTGTTTCTGGTGTTTCAAACTCTTAATTCTCCTTTCTTGCTTGAAATATCTTCCCTAGATGTAAACAAGATGGAGTCTCTAGCAATCACCTCTTTCTACTATCCTTGATTTATTTAAGTACTATGATCAAAAAAGGAGAAAGTAGCCTCATGAATTTGGAGATTTGCTCAGAAATCTGGATTTTTTCTTCCTTTTTTTTTTTTTAACCTATTTTCCATATTTTGTGATCCTGGAATATGAAACTATATATGGTTACTCTCCTATTGTTTGATTTCCAGGCTTGTGGTTTCCCTTTTTTTCACACTAATTATACTCTAGTACATCTATTACAAGAAAAGCTATCAGCAAATTATTTTGTAAAACTACTAGTATAATGATTTTTCATGAAGAGGGGCTTGCTGCCGTGGTTTATTGTGGCAGTCTTTCTACTCTTCCAATTTCGTCAAAATGATCTTCATTGTGTCCCATAATTTCTATCTAGCGCAGCTGTTGAATTCACATCATGATCTCTATCTCTGCTTTCTGTGGCTTGTTTATTGTCATGTTTACAACTGAGCCTTTATATCTCAACTGAACTTGGTAGTCAACTAGGTATTGATGACGAGGAAAATAGCCACCTCTACCTTTAGTGATTTCACCCACATAAATGAAAATTGGTTGGCAATAGCTGCAGCTGGTCTTCTGTCCTAAGTACTGCAACTTCGTATCATTCTACTCTTGCTTTCTGACTGATATTACTCATCATATATTTTATTAAGACTGAATTGTCTTATTTGATTAGCTCCCCCCCTTCCCCAAATCTCTGTAATGCCATCTTCCATTGATACCCTTCCAGATTCTGTTATATCTTGACTTTAGCACAATTTGGTCAAACTATTCCAATCTTGGTAAGCGTGACTGGCCTTGTTTCAGCATTGAGTGAGAGTTTCCTTCTCCAGCGTTATTATTATTCAGTAAAGTAGATGTGCTCAACCAGCCATGTCAAAATTTTGCCTTTTGACTTACATACTTCTTTTTATGTCAATCATCTGGTTTCTGGGCTTGAGCTAGTCAAGCTCTCCCTCCACTCCGTTTTGTGACATTAGCTTATAATGATTTGCATGACATTAGGTAATATGTTCGCACATGAATACTCCTTTCTTATTTGTCAATGCGCTTACTGTCTGGTCTTCCCATACTCGACATTATAATCCATTCCTTCGCTTTTTAGTGATCATTTTGTCCGTGTTTGGTCTCGTGGAGGTTAAGGTATTATTTTTTCCTGAGGAGAGTAGGCAATGAAACATAAATGTTGGAATTCTACTTCTCACAACTTGTATATAAATTTTGCATTTAGCTTGACAGTAAACTGTGCATGCGGTTGTAGACGGCTGTTGTGTATAGTTTCAAAAGAGAAGAATCTCATTCTTGATTTTTTTCTCTTGGTTGTGAAGATAAAATAGAGGATTAATGTGAATTTTGTTTGTGTGTTGATGTGCTTGCTTATCTGATGTTTGTTTGGGTTGACAACATTGTGAGGGGCATGGAGTTCTTTTTCAAATCTTTCATTCAAATTGCAATTTTGTTTTCTTGAACTGAAGTTGTTTGCTGTTTGTCTAAGCTTAACATATAATTTTTTTTTTTCAGTAAGTTGTTTACAAGTTGTTAACTATTGAAGAAAAATCCATCAGCAACAATCATATACATAGGGTAATAGTTTGTAAATTGTATGGATGCTGTGGGTCCATAGGTATCCAAAGTATCCAAGTGATAGGTGAGTCATATGCTGTTGGTCCATAGGTATCCAAGGTTCTAGAAATCAAACAATCACAATTTAATTTGTTAAATATTTGTTCTGGTTGGTTTGATTGGTCCATTTCCTTGCAGTTGATGTCATTGGTTCGGCGGGTTTGTTGAAAAAGAAAAATGTGTGTACTTTAATTCATTTGCGTTGCATTTGTTTAATAACATAATGTGTCAAAAAGTAAAACGGCGGCGGATTTTTGTTAATTTTTTCTTATTTTCTGGAGTGTAGTTTTCTTTTGGATAACAATGTTATAATTTTGTCGTGTTCTGTCATAAGCTAATTGAACCTAATGGGAATAATGTCCTAACCTTATTGTTGTATATTTAAAACTTCAACATGAGATAATTTGAATGAAATTGATGTCATGTGTCTTAAAATGATTGAGATTAATGTAAATTCCCTGTTTCTAAAATTGAATAAAAGGGGAGAATTTCCGCACTGAAAGCAACTTTAGCGTGAACTTCCATCTGGTGTGACTCTACGCGCACAATCAACCGTTGGTGCTACATTGTGGAGGATGTTAGCAAATTTAGACTCTATTTGTTTTGATAGGAAATATAAAATATTAGAATACTGGAAAATAATTAATATTTTCAATATTAAATATAATAAGTTTAGCAGAAGATAATTTTTTCTCTTGAAGAGATAGTTTTCCTCCGTTAATATAGAATACAGTTTTAAGGATTAATTTTTTTTTATTACAAGGCATAGAAATATATGATTTTTTTTACTTGTATAAAAGAAAATAATATTTTTTCTATGGAAATTATTTTTGAAACACAAGTAGAGCTTTAATGATGTCAAAGTTGGATCTAGCCATCCAATACCTAAGTCCAAAACAGATTTACATTAATTTTGGGATGGTTAGCAACTTCATTACGGCGGAACTCTGATTTAAAATGCTATTAGGCTGGTAGCAGGAGAGCGGGGCGACGTAACTGGTATACTCGACTCGCTAATTTGTCGGATTAGATTCTTCCTTAACTCCACGTTGATTATAATTTGTAGTTATATTTATCTATAATATTATACATAATTTTTTTCCTTATCCAGAGTTTTTAACTCATGGCAATTGATAGTTTTATAATTTTTGCTATATTTAAATTTCAATTCTTAACATTTACGTGTGTATGTTTAGCAATTATGATTCAAAATTTGATTCATAGTAGTTATAAGTATATATTTAGTAGTTACATCATTAAAGTGACATGCTAAACTTCTCGTAATTGATAACGTTAAAATTTCGAATTGGAGGTGGTGCCGTCAAGACTCATGTTTATGCGATTGCATCCATAGTTGGACCTAGGATGCAGGAAGAAGCGAGGGAGGTCTTCTCGGAATACCCGGTGTATTAATCTCAAATCTTACATGAAGTACAATGGAAAAAGCAGGGACCTTTTTATAGCTAAAATAGGGGGAAGACTACAGTGCCCTGGGGGGTTTTTAAACTCTGGGTATGTGTCACAATCTCATCTATTGGATGAGATTACTAAAGACTTAGGTAATCTCATCCAATGAATGAGCTTGTGCCACACCACCCAGGGTTTAGAAACCCCTGGGGTACCTTAGAATTTCCCCTAAAATAGGGAAATAAAATACAATAACTAAGCAATAACTTGACCAGTTGATGATAAGCTATGGTGCGCTAGGGTTAGACATGAAAAATGGGTCGGGCACTGTGGGGCCGGTGGTGCATGTGTGGGCTTGCCTGCATAAGATTGCAAAAAATATGATGAAAAATGTCATGCCTGCAGATGGATTGTAATTTTTTTTTTACCATTAGGAGTAATTATATTACTAAAAAAAGCATAATGTAGCAATCAGAAATTGAACCTTAAATATAAAAGAAAGAAGACACTTTTAAGCGATATTGAATTGAATTGAATTAAATTAGAAAAAAATTTAATCATAAATTGTACTTGAATAATTATTTTTTTTTGGAATTTTTTATAATGGATTAGTTAAGTAAGATTAAAAAAGTTATATTAATTTATTAGATATTAAATTAGATTAAAAAAACACCCAAATATTTAAAGGATTATTAAAAATTTTAATATAGCCTGTGGGCAAACTTGCGCCTGCATGGGTGATCATGCGTATTTGCTTACATTAATCCATAAAAAATACGTGAACTCCAATTTAACGAGTTTAGCCTGCTCTACATCCATAAGTTGCCCACGTTAGCTACCGACTTTTTGCTCATTTTACATGTGGAGCTAAGGTGGCCGAACTGTGCGACTTGGTTTGGTGGTGTAGAAGGGAAAGGTGGCGCAGCAGTAACGCAGTCCAAAATGTGGACTTTTCTCTCTGTTTCAGGAATCGATTAAGCAAAGATGCAGAAAGCGATTCCCAAAAATGCGTTTCCTGCTGCCTCTGATGCTTGTGATTGTGATCCTATGTTGTAGGGAAAAAATATTCCCATCCAAACAATTAAACATTAGGTAATTAAATGGAAAAAAAATAAAAAAAATTAAAATATCATTTAAGATAATTAGATAATATGTGTGAGTGTTTTTAAATATAATTCTATAATTTCTTAATTACTATTTTTATATCTTTCATAAATTTTTATTAGGATTTCAACATAATCAAAATAGGCACTCATCTTATATCTTTATTTCATATTTAAATTTTTTTATTAATATAAATACTTATAATTCAAAAGCATTTATTTGATAAAAAATTTAACTTCAATTCTAACACAAAAATTTATATTAAATCAAAAGATAATTTATAATAAAAAATATTATAAATTAATAACAATTAAAATTTGGCAAAAACTATCTCATTTGTAAGCAGCTCGTGGTTCTCAATAAAACATCCGTGAAGCAAAGGCTTGCGGCAATCAAAATGCCTACATCTTAATTCTTACATATGTATGAAGTATGCCATTGAGACAGGTGAATCCTTGATGCGTTTGATTTGTCCGAAAACATTATAGATAGAAAAATCTTATTTGTTTTCTTAAAAGTAAAGGATTTTATGTTATTTTTATAACTAATGATTAATAAAATAATAACTAAAATCATCGTAGTAAAAAGAATAATTCCTACACCAAAATTAGTGAATGTCATTATCGTTCACACTTTCTGTATATCACGTTAAATAAATAAAATATCTTCTACTCTCCTAAGTTTTTACATTTCACAAGCAAACGAGAAATATTCACTTTGAAAATATTTTCCCATAAAATAAGCTTTTGCCTTTGTAATTGAGGTACATTTGAGAAAATCTTCCTCACACCTGTGATTTATTCTGGATAAAGAGAAAAAAAATGAAAATTAAATTGCCGATTATCCTTAGAAAATAAAGTAAGAATAGGAAGACAACTTTCCTTTCAAACAACCTTTCGGTTCAAGTTTTGTTTTACATAGATCTGGGTGGGTGCCCGTAGATAATATTATTCGTCATAGTTTTTCCAATGAATGGACATAACAACACAATTGATAACGAGTATTTGATCAGATTTCTTTTATCCGAACGAATTAAAAAGTAAAGCTGGTTTATTTTGTATAGTTCGATTTAATATTTAATGAATTTTAACGGTCCAAATTTTAAAAAAAAAACTTTTTTTTTATATCGGACCTCATATCTAAATAGATATTAACTTGATTTTTTTTTTCAGAATATTATCAAAATTTATTGAAAGTTTTTATAACTTATGACTAAAAAAGTGGCAACCATCTAACTAAGCAAACTACAAATCCTAAAATCCTATTCATTATAATATAAAATTATCAACAATTATGTCAGAATATAATATTTTTACGTTAATATATAGTTTATGCCTATAGTTTGAACCATGCGTTAGCATTTTAATGTCGAAAATTCATTCAGGATTTAACTTGGATGACTCGTTGTGATAATATGTAGCTTTCAAAATGTTTATTCCTCCATTTAGAGCACGTTCAGAGTGCTCTAGGATGCATTTCCTTTACGAAACATTACTTCAATACTAATGATGAAGGCATCTTTCATTTTTTAGGTAAATTAAAATAGTTGTGGGTACCAAGTCCCAATTGTTCTCAAAGGTCAGAGGTTTAAGTTATCATAAGAAGTTCCATAATTAATTTTATTATTATTCTGAGACATCCTTTTACGTAATAACCCTTTGAGTTTGAAGTTTGGACCTGTACAAACTCACTTTATTTTGTCTAAAATTTTAATTTAATAAAAAGAGTGGAGACAGTAAAAACATTTCAATTTAACAAGTTTCGACACTATATGAAATGTCATTTGTGGATTGAGTTGAGTGGGACAACTACTGAAATAAATAAGGCATTAAAATGATTTCTTGATCTCTTCAAACAGTTAAACTCTTGAAATATGCCTAGAATTAATATGTCATTCGCTGAATCAACTGCTTGTTTAATCTTTTAATCGGAGGAATTAACGTAAAGGACGACAGGAGGTCTACTTCATTGCTAGCTAGGTTTCAAAATTTTTTTTGGACAAATTACATTAACTCGCCTGATATTGAACTTAAATATACTATCTTCTTCTCGATTTTAAAATTCTATACACCCTCTCATTATAATAATTTTTATATGATAGTTTGCCCCTTCCATTACTATTTCATCCATATTTTTTTGTTAAATGAGGATATCAACAACATTTTTAAAATTTTAATTCATTAACGGCCCTTGCACAAGCAATAGATATTCCCTTTAACCAAGATGGGAAATCTCTATTATATTGTTGACAGCCACCATGAAACTTGATCATCTGTATGGGTGCTTCATTTAAGTTAGGGGCATCCGTCAACAACTCATTGTTAGAAGGATATCATATGAAATTATTTTGTTCCTTAAATATTTCAACCTCAATTGTAAAAATTTGTTGACTGCAAATATATTGCAATAGGATTCGGAAATTTGGTTCTCACTTGTTCATGATGAGAATTTTAAAGTAGAAAAATCGACAAATTAATTAGGGCAAACAGTAACGTGTAATAATTTAAAGTTTTTAATAAATACTAGCATAAAATTGAATATATTCATCGATCCAACTTTGGTTACAATATAAAATGACGCTGGAGAAAGGATCAAAAAATTAATTTTGTAAATTGATTCACTATTCGTTACTAAAATACTAATCAAAATCAAACTCAAATTCAAACTCAATGAGGTAAATATAATTTACTCAAATTTTTATGGTGAAGAATGACCATCAACATATGTTTACATTGAAAGGATTTGAATCCACAATCATTGGAAGTTGCATGATTTTCAACAAATTCACATTGATATAATTTTGTAGTTGTTAAACAACATGAACATAAATTAGGTATCAATATAAAATATAGAAGGTATCAATATAGAAAAAGAATAAATTCAATTGATGTTTGTATTATTAAAAGAAAATCATTTTTGGGATCAAGGCAAAAATTATTAATTTCGTATAAAATATCCTTTCACCCCAAATTACTAAAATTTGGCAAGTTTACAAGGTGACCTTGCAAGTCATTTTGTATGGATCCCACTTGTCTACCTGAATCAGATGTGTTTGGTAAGTTGAAACTTTATGTCCGCAATATCATTTTAAAGCTGAATGCACCTAATTGTGTTGAAGACAGAAAGAAAGGAAGAAAAAGCAACATTGTATCCTCATATGCACATGCTGTGGGCTTAGGAATTATGATTGTGGTTACCCAAAGCATTATGGTATTAAGTAAAGGGTTAAGTTCAGATGTCGCATCATGAAAAAAGTTTGGCCACCAAATTGAGTTTATGGATGCCTTTCAGTTAGTACACCCTGACCTTCTAAATCGATTCGACAATGTCAACTTCAACTGTATCATTAAATGTTTGAAATGATTTTAGAAACCATTTTTTATTATCGTGGTTACAGTAGTGCCATAGAGATATTTCTTTTAGAATTTTGAACTTTCGTATATATGAATATATTATGATTTCGTTTATTTTTTGAATAATATTTTTAATAAAAAAATTATTTCTTTGTATTTAAATAAAAAAATACTATATATCTCTATATCTTATAGTTGAAAGAAATTATCTCTAAAATTATAATTATAAAAGAAAATAATTTTCTCACTAAATCAACATGGGCCATTTTGCTTAATACATGCCTTTTTTAATTTTGCTCTAGTAGCTTGAATCAATATAGGTTATTTTGCTTTATTTATTTTTTTCCCGCATTTTAATATCCTAAGACTCTTTTTTTTTTTTTTTTTTTAAGATGAGGGCCATATTAATGGAGTTTGCTCTCAATAAAAGTACCTACAAATATTAAATTCAGAATTCCTTTTCAGCACTTTAAGATTTAAGCCCTTTTTACTAGGCAACAAATTTTGTTAGTTTTAGACTTTATTTTGCATAACAAATAAGTTAACTTATAATTTACTAATTTAGTCAATAAGTTATAACTTAATCTTTAGAGATATTTTTTACACTAGTTTATTAAAAAAAATTTAATTTAATAAATTGTTTAGAGTAATTTATAATTTATAAGTTATTATTTTTTTAAATTTTTTAAAAATCTATCCTTATTATTTTCATTAATTTACAACCCATGCCCTTTGTGATATAAATCTAAATATTTTTTCATAAAATTTAATTAATTTAATTTTAACATAATTATATCCTAATTTTAAATTATAAATATATAAAAATATATATGTAAATAAATAATATCATAATATATAATTAATTTTATTTTAAGTAAATATAATTTTTAATAAGTAATAAAATATAAATTATGTAAGTAAATAAAAATATAATTTTATAAAATATAATTAACTAAATATTAAATATTATATTTTTATTTTAAACCTTTTGATTACGTTAATATAATTTAATTTTTAAATAAATATAAATTATTTTAATTATATATTTATTTTTATTAATATATCTTTTTACAGTATTTTATAATTTTAATTAGTTCAACAGTTAATTTTGTGAAATATTTCAATTAATTTATCAATTATCAATAATCAGTTATAAACTATTAGTTATTTGTGTGAAATGAAACCTTAGTTTAACTTAGAAAATAAGTTAAAGAAATTAATATCCTAATGATGAAATAATATTAATTACTACTTTTACCATTATTTAAATTCAGAATTCTTTTTCGAAATTCTAAATTCTTTTCCAGCACTTTAAGATTTAAAGATTAAAATCAGAATTTTTTTTCAGCACTTTAAGATTTAATCCATTTTCACTAGGCAACAAATTGTGTTGGTTTTAATCTAATTTTAAAAATAAGTTAAAGTAGTCGATATCTTAGTGATGAAATAATATTAATTACTACTTCTACTATTATTTAAAAATAAATAAATAAGTCAAATTATTGACACTCAACTTAATAGATCCAAAAATATTTTTTTTCCTTAAAACCTAATATCAATTGATATCTTTTGTTATATGTGAAAACTTAAACTTATTATATACGTCTCATCATATATTTCATGTTCATTATTCAATAATTGAGCCTAGGATTGAGCTTATCTTTTATAATTTGTCTATCTTACTTTCAAAACAAAAACATGATAATAACAAAAAGGAAAAGATTCAAATTCCTTCAAAATAAACAAGTGGATAAAAAATATTGGCCGTAGACCATGGTTTATGTACATTGTACCATGCTAATGATGTGGAACATGTGTCTCTTATATTGATCCAATCTTCATCCGTTTTAACAGAGAGCGATGGGTTGTGAGTGGAGTCCACATATTTTGCAAAGGATTAGAAAGAGATTTTAATTTAATTCCAATATAGCTAATCGTCAAAAATCCAACTATGGAATTAAAAAAAGATAAAACTGATTTGAATGAAAAATATAAGAACGATTTATTTTGACGGAAAACATGCATCTTTCATGAGGCTATAGTCTTACTTATTTGTATGTATGATTATTAAATATCGGAATATCAAGAAATATTATATTTTTTTAATGTTAACTATAAAAAATGTCGTAGAAAATAATATCATATTATTTATGTTAAAAAGGAAGTAATTTTATTTATTATTATGATATAATATATTATTTTTTAACATAATACATACAAAGCATGACAGTATATATTTTTTTATATATAAATAAATAATTTTTTTATAAACATATTTTTTGATAAAATAAATGCAGCCTAAATTTGCATCTGTTTGGGTCTTTTAAAAGTCCCTTTGGGCATTCCCTCTTTTACTTTTGCTTGTATTCTTCTGTTTCTGAGAGGTAACGTGCATTCTCTAATGAAAAAATGGTTTATTTTCATTCTTTGAGGGACACGTTGCAGACAAGCTATCATCAAAATGTTGGTTGTTAGTTATAAAATTATTGCACAAGACAGCTCTTTCTCTTGTGATATTTTTCTGTTTATTATTATTGTACGCTGAAATCATTTACTTATATTATTAATTAATATATTGATGTTCAAACTAATATATATGCGTCATCATGTAAGATCAAGAGGGCTATAGAAATCCATGGAATTAATCAAAGTATAAGGTTATCAATTCATTTGAGTACAATGATTCATTTTGTCATTTTACTTAATTAAGATATTTTTAGATATTATTCTTTCTATACAGAAAGAAAAAAATTCTATTTAAATCATTTATATCCATCTGCATAATTTTAGATATATTCAATTATCATCTTTTAAGCCAACGATATTATAAGTGACATTTAATGATGTCAAAATATACAATTGCTCATACAAGAAATTGCAGTGATTTTAGATTAAATATTCATGCACATCATTGTCATTATGAGAATTATTTATGATATTTTCATAGTAATTCATATAGCATTCTTATGGTAAGTTTGTCTAGTATATTTGTTTTCTAACATATACTTATTTGTTGATTTGATATCTCATATTAATGATCAATGAAATTTAGTTATTAATTAATGTACATAGTAGTATCGATGTATTATTATTATTATTATTATTATTATTATTATTATTATTTCATTTTATAATAATACTTAAAACTTTTAAGAATAGTGTTAACTATTTTGGAGATAAATATCATATTTATTTATATTATACAAATATAATATTAAATATAATAATTAAAATGTCTTTATATACAAAGAAAAAAATAATACGATACATACTAATCCAATCATCTTATAATTGATTTTAGTCCTTTTTATAATTAATGAGATAACTTAGTAATTACTCCTTTACATATTGGTTAGGTGATTTTATTTAACTGCAAAAAGTTAACTTTAGAATTAAGATTTTCTCACACATTTATATACCAACAATCAATCCTTTTCACAATCATTGTGAGATAATTCAACAATTTTATACATGTATTATTCAACAATATTGATCCATGTTCATGTTTCCACGACTCATAAATTTACTTCTTAAAAGTTTAATATGAAAAATATAAATAATCGCAACTTGGGTTTCTACATAAAGTAAGATTATTTGGCATTATAAGATACTAAACCAAAGCACGAGGAAGAATATGCATAGACAAACTTTATAAAATAATGAAGAGAAAAAAAAGAAGAAGAATAACTAGGCCTAGCCTAGGATGCTCTTACTTTGTGGAATGTCCCATTAGCATCTTGATTTGTATTTAATTTGCATTAGAAGAACTTAATTATTATATTCTAAACACAACAGGCAGGCCACTTGAATATATATATATATATATATATATATATATATATATATATATATATATATATATATATATATATTATGTGCGCTAGCATAATTGGTACACTAGTTACTTGGTATTTATTCTATTTCCGGTAATAGTCAGAATAATCAAATGATTATACTTATTTACCTGAAATATAAGAATCTAATAAAATATAAAAGAATAAAATCTTTTAAAAGATCGTCTAATACAATTTAAGTTAATATAAAAAGAAATATAGAAGAAGTGTTGTCTTCAAAATAAACTCAAGAAAATGCACAAGGTGATGCTTTCTACGGCCCTCAAGTAAATATAATATTTAATTTTTTTATTTATAAAAGTGATGATTATTATATTATTCAAATTTTATAATTAATATTATTAATTTTTTATTTTTATTTTTATTATAATTATTCATCTCTTTCTTTATATGTAACACTAAAATAAATAGTAAAAAGAAAGAATATAAAAAAAGCATGTATTTAATATGATTAAGATGTTATTTAACAATCAACTTCAATCATTTATTTTATTTATTTTAATATTTCAAGTGAATAAAAGGATGAATAATTATAGTAAAAACAAAAATAAAGAAAATGTTAGTCGTAAAATTTAAAGAAGTCACTATTTTTATAAATGAAGGACTAAATATTGTGTGTACTTTTAAATAAAACTTAATGCCCGTAGATGAATTAAAGTAACTATGGTTTTAAGTTAAAAAAAAATTATCACACTTCTGACTAGTTCTTGCATTGCCAATTTTTTTAATTAATTTTCCTATTAAAAATTTATGTATTTTTTCGATTTCATCTTAAATTTATTCATTTTATCATGTAGTATCAATTTATCACCATGCTTAGTCAGCATCCCAATCTTTTTGCCGTTCAGCTAACCAATCTTCCATAGATATCCAAGAGGTCTAGAAGGATGATTTCAATCTAGCTTGATGTGTTACAGGAGCCAATGGATATTAAATGCAGTGAGCATCAAAATTTGAAGGATGCAAGTCAAATTCAAGACCACACTTTCTTTTAATAATCCCATTGGGGGGGGGGATGGGGAAGGCATTATACATTCTAATATGAAAATTGACTTTCATTCTATCAATGCAAAAGAGTTGGATCATACCTGCATTGCAAGTTTCAAAGTAATCAGTGTAATTCATAGTCCAAATCTCCTCCAAAAAGAATAAAAAATCACAAGTTTACTTTAAAAGATTTTGTTCAACCATTTGATATAAAATGTGTTAATCATGGTTGAAGACTTATTAGTAGATATATTAATTTTTATTGTTGTTTCAGGACATGCTTTGTTGTTGTTTCAAATCAAATTATGTTAGAATTTCAAATGTATTGCTAGTTGTATTAATTTTTGGATTTTGTATGATGTTCCAGATTTGTTTCTTTCTCCTTGTAACTGTTCAAGTGTAAAAGGAAATTAGTTTCATAAAATCCTATAAATTATGAAGAAATATCCTCTGATCAGCCTAGCAAATAGGGCACTAGATATTTTTGTTTACGTGACATGAATGATGGTTCTTTTATTATAATGTGGACTGTCCATAAACTTGTTAAGGATAAGAGAGGACCATGCCTCATAAATTAACCCAAATGGAGACAATGGTAGCTTCTTATCATAAAACTATATTGAATGCTTCATGTGCACCATCTTATGTAATAGTTATTGCCCTTCACCCATACCTTTGCCCTTTGATCATACACTTTTATTATTCCTCAACTGTTCATATCTCTTGCGTTCTTTCTTATAAAATATTGCCTCTTCATTATTAAATGCCTCCCATTTGAAGGGCATGGGGCCCATACAAGGGTATTTTTCTACCACTAATCTAATGTAGTTTTTGGAACAAGTGAAAAATTGTAGATTGATATGCGATGACGATTTGTAAATTATATGTAGTATAGATTTATATATAATCCAAGTTTTTTGCGGTGTAGGTGTATATAGCACAAAATTATACAATGTAGGGTTGAAATGCAGATTATGCAGCTTTCAATTGGATTAAATATAATTAATATGGTAGAATATAAATTTTTACTAGCAAAATTCTAACTAAATTTCAACGTTAAAATGTTTCCGTAGACGTATATTTCAATCTCTCATATTTATATTTCAAATTTTAATTTAGAAAATCAATTAATTCTAGAGTTGAAGGTTCCTTCACATTTATATGCTAACATTTAATCTCTTTCATAATCAATATGGGATAATTTTTTCATGAATAAGAAATTAAATAAGATTGTACATAATCTTTTTAGTAAAAGATTCTTTATAATTTGCCCAAATAAGTAACATATCATCTGAAATTATAACTGCACTTATAGCACTTATAACTTTAGTGATATAGTGATACTTAATATTATTTTAATATTATGCTCTTCATCATATTTAAAATTTAAAATTATTAAATGAGTTACTATTTCTAATATTAAAAAAAATCAGAATTGATCGGGGCAAATTGGCTATGATGATTAATTAAATGCTTAATTGTTGTCTGTACTTCAATCCGAGTACGGACATTGAAGTCTCATTCTTCGATAGAAAGAGGGGGAAAAAAAATAAAAATACAAAGCACATGCCGTGAATGCACACGTGCCAAAAGGTGCGTTTGTGATCTTAATTTAGTTGGTGATTTGTTGAAGGCAAATCCAGATTATGTGGAGAATATTGTGAAGAGCACATGGTATATGAATTAGAGTGTGTCTTATGGGCTGTTTTAGGTATTAATACAGCCTATAAGATCATAGGTCTCTCAAAGCCAATTATATTTTGCATTATTAGAGTAATTTTATATAGAGCTAGGAGATTATAATTTTGTTTCTTATAAATTAATTTGCATTTGGACATTTTTTCTCTTTGAGTTGTTTTCAACTTTAATGCAAAATGCATAAGTCTATATTATAAAAGCAATCAACAACTCAGAGGCTCTTTATTGAATTACGTGATGCGATTATATTTCGTATTATCTTTATTCAATTGGATCAAGGTTTTGATTTCTAAAAAAAAAAAATGCAAGGTTCTATTTATTATGCATTATTTTCATAATATATATACAGATTATAATTTTACTTAATTAAAAATTAATATTATAATAAATGTATTAATTGATAATTTTATATTATTAATAACGTATAATTACTTATCATTTGAAAAGCAAGATATAAAATTATATATACATTGAATAGTTCATAACTTTTGAAATGCATCCTTGAATACAATATTACTTGTGATATTAGAATTATCAATTACTTTATTATGAACTATGATTGCAAATATTTTTATTAATTAATTAAAAATATTATATGTAAATTAATTTAAAAAAATCTTATAAATATACTTATCATAAATATATCATCTATCTTTGAAAAAAAATTATTTGAGAAATAAGAATTGAAGTTACACTTATATAAAATTGTAAATTTTGATACACTCCTTTAAATAATATATTAATAGTAATGTTTGAAATATCATTTATATTTTTATAAATTAATACTTAAATTATAATTTTTCTCTTAAAATTACGATAAATAATTACATTCTTTAGTTCTATACATTTACCTTAATGACATATAAAAATAAAAGAGAGAGTAAATAATTAAAATTTTTTCATGTAAGTACTTTATTTATATTATTATCAAATAATTATATTAAAATAATTAAAATTAAAATTTTATATTATATACCTTACTTGTAAATTTCATGAAAAATTTAACACTAATAAATTTCCTTATACTACCTACGAATTTCTACGAGTCTTCCTCAAAAATTATTTCAATTTCAAAAAAATTATAGAATTAAAAATTTTAAAAATTCTCTCTCAATATCAATATGAGTGATAAATAAATCAAAAACTAACATTTGAATATTTAAATATTTAAATAATTACATTGATATAATTTAAAATTGAATTTTCACATTAGATTCTACCGAACTGAATTTGTGTAATTTCCTTGATTGATGTCAATGTGAAAGTACATATTAAGTAATTAAATTATAATTTTCATACTTTATGTGACTTTTATTATAATAATTGATCCTTAAAAAAGATATTTAGATTTTAAAATGTCAACTTCTTTAACAATATCAAGAACAAATTACCTAAAATCTTAAAGATATTACATTATTTCAAATATTTAAATTATTATGTTTAAACTATGATCTTATGCTTTTTATAATATATTAAAAATTTTGAAATTTTTGATCCAAGAAAATATGCCTTGATCATTAATTAATATGTACAAATCACCATTTTATTTAAAAGAAAAATTTTGATTTGATCATTTTAATTAATTAATTTTTCTAGTAATTATCAATATTGAGTCTAATTTAATTTATCAATTAAAATTTTTAACTTTTAATTTAACTAGAATTATCAATGCAAATTAAATGTGATTGAGGTCAAAGAGGTTATGAAAACATAATAAATAAAGGAAAGAAATCATAGAGATTATTTCAGATAGAAAGAAAATATACAAAAATTAAAAAATTTAATAAATCAAGGAAAGAAATTAGATATATTATAAAAATATAATAAATAAAAAAATAAATTAAAATTTTTTAATTTAATATAAATTGTTATATATAAATTAGAAATTCAATCTTTTACAATGATTATATAAATGTGATTCACTATTGTTAGGAGTGCAAATAGGTCGGACAACCTATTGGAGGCCTATAGGTTGGCCTAATTTAGGCCTAACTTGGCTGGGTTTGGCCTAATTTAGGCTTAGTTCGACTCGGCTTAATTTAGTTAAATGAGTCAAGTTAAGGCTAATATAGAAATTTTTTTAATTAAATAGGTCAGACCTTTTTATTTTAAGTCTAATATACATGCCTATTGGGCCGGCTTATTTAACATTTTTTATTTAAATTTATTTACTATGAAGGCAATGACATATAAGCTTTTTTTTTTCAAGTCCATTATATAAATTAAATATTTTGAATGTTTGTTGTATAATTTATGGTGAACTAATTTACCTTTATTATTAACTTTTGATGTTATGATAACTTAATATTATTTAAATTTTAATTAAATATTAAATATTTAAATTAGTAATTTTGTGTTATAAGTATATGGATTTATTTTTTTGTTAATTAGTTCTTATATAAAATTTTGTATTAATTTTAGTATTATTAAGGGCATTTTAAGAATATATTAATACAAGCTTATATAAATTATTGACTTATTTGAGACCTTTTTATAATAGGCCTTTTAAGTCTTAAATTGTTGGCCTATTTAAAAATTTATATTTAAAATAGGATTTTAAATAAGTTAATAGATTAAATCAGGCTTTTAAAACAGGCTAGGTTCAGGGTTAAAATAAAGTTTTATATAGGCTAATAGGTCAGGCTCGAATCAATATTTTTTAATACAGGCTTAACTTATTTAAGGTAAAACCTAACTCGGCCCAACCTATTTGCACCCCTAACTATTGTGCAATATTTATTAAGATGAGATTAATTGCATAAGTATAGTGTATTGTAACACAATATTCATCGAAAAAAAATGATAAATTAATATATGATGAGTTATAAGAATAATATTTATTATAATAACATATAAAAGATATTATGATTAATATATATAGAGAGAGAAAGAGAGAGAGAGCATGAAAATTTTCTATTTGTATAGAACTGAATGAATTTTTCTAAACAAATTATCTTTCATGAAAATAATAAAATAAGCGAAAGAGATAGTTGAACTTCCTCTTGTTTGAATATCTGGAAATTCTTCCAAAACCCTCAGATTAAGCTAGTACAAAATATTGGATGTTAGAAGATTTATAAAATTTAATCATAAAAATTTATTATTCTTTCAAAACAAAACTTTCGAAGAATATTATGCACAAGGGAAAATATAGATTTAAAAATTTGGCCTGACCTGTTAGCTCGGTCTGGCTTGTTAGACTATATAATGACATATATAGTCTTTCACTTCTCTTTTTTTTCTTAATTTTTTTATTTTAACATAGTATCATAAACCCTAAATCCTAAATTCTAAACTCTAAACTCTAAACCCTATTCTTTTAAATAGGCTAACAGGTCAGGCCAGACTTTTAAAACAGATTAAGTTCGAGTTTAAAATAAAGTTTTATATAAGCTAATAGGTCAAACTCGGGTTAATATTTTACAATATGAGCCCAACCTATTTAAGGTAAAGTCTAACTCGGCCCAATCCATTTGTATCTCTAGTTATTATGCAATATTTATTAACAAGAGATTAATTGCACGAGTATAGCATATTGTAACACAATATTCATTAAAAAAATGATAAGTTAATATTTGATAAGTTATAAGAATGATATTTATTATAATAACATATAAAAATATTATGATTAATATATATAGAGAGAGAGAGAGAAAGAGAAAGCATGAAAATTTTCTATTTGTATCGAACTGAATGAAATTTTTCTAAAAATATTATCTTTCATGAAAATAATAAAATAAGCGAAAGAGATAGCTTAACTTCCTCTTGTTTGAATATCTAAATATTGGATGTTAGAAGATTTATGAAATTTAAACATAAACATTTATTATTCTTTTAAATCAAAACTCTCAAACATGAAAAAAAAAATATAATGACATATATAGTCTTTCACTTCTCTATTTTTTTCTTAATTTTTTTATTTTAACATAGTATTATTCACAAAAATTAAATCTATATTTTATATTTTCACTCGTGCATAATATTCTTCGAGGTGTACTATAGAGTATATAATTGCTAAACCCTTTCCTTATTTTCTCCGAACCTATTTTGCTGAATTTTAGATTTACTTCCTCATGTCTACCATATCTACAACATACCATTAACTAATAGAAGAATAATATAATATAATTACATCCAATCCATAAATCTGGTTATTTAAAATGTACAAGGATGACTTCCGGTTCTTTTTAATAGAGGTAGGAAAAATGATGATTTTTTTTAAGAACAAAAATAAGAAGAATAATCAGCACTGATTATCTCTCTTAAATATTATTATAAAAATATTTTTTAATAAAATATTCAATTTGAGATATGATTATTATTTAAAAGGTGATCTCAATAATTTTCCACCCCCTATTCACAAATTTAAAATAATGATAAAATTAATCATAATATTTTGTGAATTAAATTATTGTAAAATTTTTTCTCGTTCAATAAAGATTTGAATTACAATTCATTAACTAATAAATTTATCTAATATCAACGTTCTATCGACTAAATCAAAGTCTCATCGATAACACTTGTAAACTTGTGCATTTAATATTGATTAGTTGATGAGGAAGACAACATATGAATTATAAGATTAAAGGATGAGGTTGATAAGATGATCGGATCACAGATAACATCAACAGGCTGTATGGAACCGCATTTATAATGCAAGCTCAAATCAAACCAGCTCATCGTCACGTTTCTTGTACACGTGAAGTTATCATTGACTCTGCAATTCCAATTGCAATTGGATGATCAATCGTATTGTAAAATTACATATCAATAATTTATTTGATATATATATATATTTTAAATTTTAAATATAATAAAGAATAAAATTTTTAAAATACTATATAATATTATTATATTCATTATTTTAAAAATTTAATTTGATTCAATCGATTGAATCAATAAAATCATAAGTTAAATCCTCTAATGAATTGAGACTCTTCTGAAATTTGGGGTATCGGTTGGCTTAATTTGAATCGATAATAATTAGCCAAAGCCAAATCTTAACTTAGATTAGTAAATGAATTGATTTTATTGTTTCATTTAAATATGAAAAAAAATTAAAAATATTTGGCTCATATAATATTTAATGTTCTTTAAAAGATTTTGTACTTTTCATTGTAAATTCATAATTTAATTTCTAATCCTTATATATATACATTAAATGATTTAATCATTTATTTATTTATTAATAAATAAATAAATATCAAAGAATAAGATAAGATTAGGATTGCAACCTCAATCTTATCTTGTTACCAACAAACCAAACTCTAAACCACTTTGCTCCAACAACGTTTTTTATCATAAAAATGTGTAACATTTTATTTTAGTATTGAATAAATGTCAAAATTTACTTCTACTTCATATGAAAAATTAATAATCTTTTATTATGAAATTTTTGTCAAATATAACTAACTTATTAGACAATAAATAAAATTCTATTAGATTAAAAAATTAATAACATTTAAATATATATATTAAATAATTTTACATAAATTTAATTATTATATATGTGTAACAAACATGCAACTATATATAATAATAATAATAATAATAATAATAATAATAATAATAATAATATTTTAAATCTAATAATTATAATTGTAATAAAATCAATATATATTATTTTTTTATGTAAAATACTCTCATGTTAACTGATGATAAGTATTATATTCGGTAATGATAATAATAACAATAATTATAGATTTAATATTTCTTATAATATATTTTTTTAATGATATACAAATATAGGCAATCTAGTCCAACCATCAAATTTAAGCGATTAAATTGAATAAATGGTAATCCAATTTTAAAACATTGATTACACCATTAAAGTTTTAGTTAAACAATAGTACTTTTAGATATCTTTTGGTTTGCTTTGATAGTAAGAGAAGTTTTATTTTTTAAAAAATAAAAAAAAGTAAATTATTTAGTTGGTCACTATCTAATAAATTAGAAAAAATAAAATTTTTTGAGAAGTCCTACTTTTCACAAAATATGAAAATTTATTTACCTACTTCCTTTTAGATAAGTTCTATTTTCTTTTCTATTTATAGATATAATGATAAAATTATTTTTATTAAATTTAATTAATAATAATTAAAATTTATTAATTTATATTATAATAATATTAAAGATATAGTAGTTATTTTATTAACACTTTATAAAATATTTAAAATTAAATAAAATAAAAAATAAAAAATTATTTCAAAGTGTTACTTTTTATATATCAATTAAATAATTTTAAGTACTTTCTATCAAATTCACAAAAGAAATTTTTTAAAAAATTTAATTTTTTGTAAAAAATTACTTTCTATATAAATCAAATGAATCATTAGTTTAGATGATAATAGAATTTTTTTTTAAACGGATTTGGTGAAAATATTTATTACTAAATATAAGTGCAGAGAGTGCAACAATCGCAGAATTACGTATAATTTAGTATGGGTAGGCGCTATTACTATATTTTTTAAAATTTCATTAAAATTATGTTTGATTTAAAATATTCTTATTAATTTTTAAATTTTATTCCATTAAATTAAAATATTGGAATATATTTGCGGTGACTAATTCTTAAATCCCGATCCTCCGCTGGAGAGTAAAGTAAATACACGGTGTACACTTGAGTAACAAAAATGGGAGGGTCTTGAAGTCATACTCTTTCACAGTTTTGAGCTCCACCTGCTAAATGAAAGGGTTTAAGATAAGATTTATTTTTAATTTTACTATATTTAAATAATTTTTTATATATTAATAAAACAATACCATATGTATCAAAAGCGATACTAAAAATTACATTAAAAACATAAATTAAAGGTTATTAATTGAATAGAAAATGGTAAAATAAATTTATAAATAAAGCTATTGAAACAAATTTAGACTAGAGATCTGACGTGTTTTGATTCGCTCGAGACCGGATGGTCCCAGAACGCGTTTATATATCTTTTTTTTACATTTTCACCTCCAAATCAAATTAAATTAATACACTATATAAATTTTTACTTAATCAATTCACTATTCAATTCCAAACCCAATTTTTAATCTTTCAACTCAATCTAATTTAAATAAATTATTTTTAAATCAATAATTTTATTTCTATTATAATTTATTTAGCTATTGAATTATTAACACGGATTAAAAATATATTAAATATATAATTTTTAAATTTATAATTATTATTTTAAATTTTAAATTATTTAAAATATAAAAATTTTGTGAACTCGGCCTACGAATTCATGATCTACAAATGTTAGGACTTAGATACTTATTTTAAGAATTCGCAATTTTTATGGATCAACTTGATTTGATTTAAGTAAATTAGTCTAAGGATAAATTGAATGAGTTCATTTAATAGTTCTATTTATAAAGTTTAATTTAATAAATATAAAAAAATTAAAATTAAATTTTATTTTTAAATTTTAATGTATATAATATTTTGAATAATAAAAATGAGAACTTAATATACCCTAAGATTATGAGTTTAAATTCACCATATAAAATTGGAAATTTTGAAAATAACAAAATATGGCAACCTCAACAGGTGTAATTAACTAAACTTTAATCCTGATGACTTTTATTCGTTGAATCGAAACAAGGCAGCATCTTCTCATTATCATGGGCCGTAAGATTACTTAAAAGAAAAGTCCAGAATTTCAGCGTTGGTTGCCCTGCAAGTCAATAATATTCCTTCTCCACATATATCGTTATCGTTAGGTGGGTGAGGATGCCGTTTGCTTTGGAATCCACTAGTGCTCTGCAATTAAAGTGTTTATCGAACCAAATTCAACTGTTGATTAGGTTTTACTTTTTCAAAATTTGGATTAATCCAAGCCAGTTTCGTCTCATTTGAAACTAGTTTTTCAAGGAACCAGTTTCGTTTACCGAACAGATCATGCTAGTTAGCTAACTACTGAAATTCAACCAAATCCATGCATAAAATGATAAATTAAAAGACCTGCCATGAATTTCCAAGATTAGGTCGTTATTTATATTAAATTTTTATATTTTTGTTAAATATTAGGTGATATAAAATTTAGAATATTAAAGAATTTCTCTTCTTTTAATAAAGATTATTTTGGAGGATCAAGCGTACAATTATTAATACATAAAGTTCGTAAGAACTTTTCATTGAAAAATATCTTACTCCTAAATCTTAATATTTACTTTCTCTATTTTCTTTTAAGTATTATTTAAGGTTAATATATAAGAATTAATAAAGGTAATAAAAATTTTAATTTTAAAAGATATGAATTGTAATTTATTAATATATCATTTATTAAAAAATTAATTAATAAGTAAAATTATTAAATATTTATGTAAATAATGAGGATAATATTTAAAAAATAATAAATATAATCTCAATTTCTTAAAATAAAAAACAAATAAAAATAATTTTTTTAAATGACTCTTGAAAACAAATGGAGGGAAAATATTTAAAAATAATTTTTGTATCATTAGCTAATTAATTAGCTTATTTAAACAAAAAAAACTAATTAATTAGCTTATGAAATTCAATATGTAATTTTTTATTCCCTCCTAATGTTTCTGTTATTTACATGTTAGCCCTCCCTTGTTTAAGTACCACATCATCTTTTCTTGTCTCCTAGCTAGCTAGAGCCCTAGAGGAATCTAGCCTCCATGTAAATGCTAATTTTAACTCCGTTATTTGTAATCATTTTGCATGTTAAAACTCTCATGATATTCTTCACTATTTTATTTTCATTTTCTTATTTATACCTTTTCATGCAAAAAATTTAAATCCTGTTTTGGATCTCATATCTTCTGTTTAAGGGTGCATCAGAAGATATGAAAAATTATTATATAATTTAAACCTGAATTAAATATTTTTATTATAAAATATTTATCTATTATCATATTTGAAATGAGATTTAATTTGTTTTATAAGATGTAAAAGTGTAAGAAAGAGATTGAATATGGGCACAACAAGATCTATACCATGTTTTCTATCTGAATTAGGGCAGTGATTACATTTAAGTAGTTTATTCAATCAGTATATTTAAGTTTTTATACGATTATTTGCTTATGAGTACGAATTTATGATTAATTGAATATCCTAGAGGCTAGAAGAATACAATAATTATTTCAAGTAATTAAGATGTGAAAATATGGGGAATTTTTTTAAAATTCAATGACACAATTAATATATTTTTCAAATTTTCTAAGAAAAAACTTCGAAAGGAATGGATTTAAAAAACTTATTCTATTTGATAAACAATAAAAATATGATCAAAAGATACAAAATAATAAATAAATAAAATTAATTATTAATATTTTAGGCTCCGTTTCGAGCAATTAGGTGATAAATTAATCGATAACTGATAACTGATAAGCTAACTAAAGTATTTTATAAAATTAATTATCTAATTAGTTAAAATTATAAAATGATATAAAAGGACATATTAATATAAATGTATATATAATTAAAATAATTTTTATTTATTTAAAAATAAAATTATATTAATGTAATTAAAAAGTTTAAAATAAAAGTATAGTTTTTAATATTTTATAAATTTATATATTTCTTTACTTATATAATTTTTATTTTATTATTTATTATAAAATTATAATTACTTAAAATATGATTAATTATATTTTATAAAAATGATTTAAATTTATATTATAAAAGATATGAGTTGTAAATTAATAAAAAGAATAAGGATATATTTGAAAAGAATTTAAAAAAAAATTAGTTTATAAGTTATAAACTACTCTAGGTAGTTTATTAAATCAAAATTTATAAGTTACCTAAAATAACTTATAAGTTAGTGTGAAAAATATCTTTAGAAGTTAACTTGTAACTTATTAATCAGGCCAATAAGTTAGAAGTTAACTTATTTATTGCGGAACCTTAGTAATATAACAAGATTTGATATTATTTTTAAACGTTTTACTTTTCATTAAATAAGATTCAAATTCAAATATTTACATTAAATGAAATATCACTTCAATTATTATAAAACTAAAAAAATGGTTTGATATATGCACACAATTTTTCATGGAATAAATAATCTTCTTTTTACTTCCTCTTTCATACCTTTTCATTGAAAAAATTGGGATGCACTTTAAATTTTATAATATTATTAGCAGATGTGAAAATTTTAAATTCAATTTAAATTAATTATTTCTGCAAAATAAAAGGTCATGAGCATTGCCTAAGAATGCATTTTTTTTCTCTTTCTCCCAATATAAGTTTTGTGTGCACAGTTGAGAGCCTACAAATTATTTTCCACAATATGGCCAAAAAAAAAAATTTTCCACAAAAAATCAAGTTATCAACCAAAAATGAAAACACCACAAAATCAAATAAATCACTAACAATCACAGGTTCACAATTTCCGCACAGTACTGACGCACTCGCTTTTCACCTCATCAACGCTTACAGTCTCTCTCTCAGATCGCTTCCTCTCTGTAAAGGCAACCGTGGATCTATCACGGCCCACCATTTCCATATTCTCTCTGCTTAATTCCCTTAGCTCTCAGTAACAACGCCCCTGCCTCTCTTCATCTTCTTCGCCTTTTCACGATCCCTCTCTGCTTCATTTCTTTCGCATTTCGATTCGGGTTCTGTTGTTTTTTCTGCGCGTAGGTGTAATCTAAGGCATGTTTTATTTGTTCATAGATCTGCAGCAAACGGACTTCCTCAACGGATCCATTTGAGCCTTAGATTTGAAGAATTTAAGTTCTTGAGCTTGATCTGATTAGACCCAGTTGCTGAAATTTGTTGATTGCTCTCGCAAACCTGGTTCTTTTTTATCTATTCAATGGCGTCTGTTCGCCCAGATCTCACCTCCAAAATTTACCCAGAACCTGATGTAGCCGAAATCGACCACTTTGATCGCTTACCAGACTCTCTGCTTCTCTTGGTCTTCAACAGGATCGGTGATGTTAAGGCCCTTGGCCGGTGCTGTGTTGTATCGCGCAGGTTCCACTCTCTTGTGCCACAGGTGGAGAACGTTGTCGTTCGTGTTGATTGTGTTATTTCTGATGACGATTCTTCGTCCTCAGCGGCCTCTTCCGACAAGTCTCGTGGACCCTTTTCCAATCTCTTTCGGTTAGTGTTTGGAGGCATTGTTAAGCCTCTTCAAGTTCTGGGTCAGTTCTTAGGGCCCAAGAGAGCGTCTTCGAGTTCTGGGTCTTCGTCTTCGTCGGCATCTTCGCTTGCCGTTGGGAGTGAAGAAGATGGGGAGGGTGAACAAGGGGGCGTAACCCATCACTCGCCAACCCAAGTTTTGAAGAATTTCAGTGAAATTCGATTCCTTCGGATCGAGCTTCCAAGTGGGGAATTAGGAATAGATGATGGGATATTGTTAAAATGGAGAGCTGCTTTTGGATCGACTTTGGATAATTGTGTAATATTAGGTGCTTCTTCGGTCATCTATCCAGCAGCCCCGAAGAATTTGCATCCTCAGGCTGTTGGTTCTGATGCTTTATGTGGCAACAATGGTAGTGGTGAGGGTGTTGGCGCGGGCGGTAGTGATGACAATGGAAGCATACCCGACTCTTTTTACACAAATGGGGGCTTGAAACTTAGAGTGGTTTGGACAATTAGCTCTTTGATAGCTGCATCAGCGAGGCATTACTTGCTGCAGCCCATCATTTCAGAGCATAAAACTTTAGATAATTTAGTTTTGACAGATACTGATGGGCAAGGTGTATTGTGTATGAACAGAGATCAGCTTGAGGAGCTAAGAGTGAAGCCACTTTCAGCTTCTTCAGCATCAAAGAGGACTCTTGTTCCAGCCCTCAATATGAGGCTTTGGTATGCTCCCCGTTTGGAATTGCCAGATGGGATTGTTTTGGAGGGTGCAACCCTTGTTGCTAATAGGCCGACTGAACAGTGTCCTACTGTGAAAAAGGAAATCTCCGATGTGTCTTGGGTTTCAACAGCATTTGAGGAGCCTTATGGGGCTGCAGCAAGGATGCTAGTGAAGAGGAGGACTTACTGTCTTGAGATGAACTCCTTCTAATGCGATGAAGGTAAGTTTCTTGATTTGTTATTCTGATCATGTTTGTTGCAGATTGTGTGTCAAAAGTCAACCTAATTCAAATGTCAGATGTGGAAATATGTTCATATTGTTTATTAAGCTATGAGCGAGACACTTTTTGAAAAAAAGAAGAAAATTAAGGATGATGTTCATGATATACTAATGGAATGCTATCTGAAGACAACTGGCGGTTGTTCCTTCTTCTATATGGGAGCTAATTAGTTTTGTGCTTGATAGAATTTTCCTAGGTTTGGATTTAGTTTTCATTTTTATCTATAATGGAAGCTTTGAATGCAAGGGCGCTTCATTGTTTATTGTGTGATGTCAATTGAATCTTCCTTGTTTGGCATTGGAATCCTAATTGTATATCTGTTGGGTAATTGATTTTGAAGTAGGAAAACAAGGAAACATAACTTGTGGAACCTTATATAGATAGGAACAAAGTTGCATGAAAATTATTCTGCCACCATTTCCCCAACAAGAGCTTTACACAAGACTGGGAATGATTCTCGCACAGTTTTGTTTTTCATATTCATTTAGATCTAATTCTATTGTTCCTAAACTAATACGAAGGTTATTTTTGCTTAGCATTACCTTATTAATTTTTTCATGAGATTTTATCGCTCATTCATTTGTCTAAACACACTGTTTTACAGAGAAGATTGAATCATGTGAAATATGGAAGAACTTGTACGTAGTTGAATGAATTAGAAAGCACAAATTTTCTTTTGGCGTACATGGATTGGAGGCTGCATGGCTTAGCTGAAGTTTGCTTATTCCTCCTTCAACACTGCACTCCACAGTCAAATATCTACTTAGGGGCTGCAACTCAGCCGCCTATCATGCTTGAACTGATAACTAAATGCATCTGCTGGTTGTTTTTATACGAAGCAATGCTTGTAAGAGTGCACCACCCCCGCAACTAAGTTCATCTTGTAAGAGCTTTGAGTTTGTAGTCATCTACCCTTTCAGTTATCCCTCTGTGAATATTCTAGGTGTCAATCAGTTTGTCTTGCTTCTGTGATATACTTTTCTCAAGTTAAAAGAGCAATGCACTTCAAACCTGTAAGTTGAAATGACTCTCGGATGAGTTAATCCACTTTTTATAGTGGTGTTGCTCAGTTAAACTGCTTCACAATGCCCTCTCTCTGTGAAGGAGGAGTGGTGGGCTCCACCATAGTTGTTTGCGGGCTTACACCCCTTTACAGAGTGAGAGGCTTGTGAGGCAGTTTGAGTATGTAAGGAGTATTTTCCTTTATTTTATCATTTGTACTGCGCATGATCAAGTTAGAATGACCTGAATAAAGATGGAAAATGCAGAGAATGTTTATACCGTCAGGCCTGTGAACTCTTTGTATCCATTGGCATTTTCTGGTGTGCAGCGGGTGGGCAAAAATTGTGTTGAATTTATATAAATGTTGACGTATTTTTTTGCTTAGCCTAACCATGGTTTGACCCAGTCTTTTCTAAAATAAGGATGTTCAAGCTTGGCCTAATTTTATATATATATATATATATATATATATATATATATATATGTATATATTATCTTTAATATATATAATAAAAAAATATTAGTGAAAAATTTTCATATACATATATTAATTTTTTATGATAGAAATTTATGTTATATAATATATGGTAAAAATATAAAATATTTAATATATAAATATAAAACAGGATCAAAATTGAATCGGTCTAATATTGAATATCCAAGTTTAAGTTCAGTCTATTTATAAAATAAAATATAAAATTTTGCCTAAGTTCCATTGTTTGATTTCTTAGCTCAGGTCTTCTATTTTGTAGATTGAATCCAGGCCGAGAATAAAACCCAATCGAGTCAAGTTGCGATTGCCCATCCCTATCATGCTGTTTTACCCAACTTGTACGGCAGATGATTGGCTTGTCTTGAGTGAGGAATTCACAGTATATTGATTCAATCATATGTCGAGATAAATAACGTAAATGGTGTGATAAGTTGTTAATTGGTACATGTGTTAATTTAGAATTGAGTTAATTGCATACTAAACATTTGTAACTGAGATTAAATTTGAGTGGAAATTTATTTATTTTTTAAATACTATTTAGGTTGCTGGTTTTGTCTAAAAGTAAAAGGTTAGCTTGGTTGGTGTCATCCTTGCTAGGTTGGTCCCCAGTGGGCCGGCAGGGGAACTTTTAAGATAGGAGGCATAACGTGTGTGCTACGCAAATTGTTGCCAACGTAAGATTAACTAGTCAAACCACTCAAGAGAAGAGAGTAGAGTGGCATGCACAAATGCAAGAGCTAAAAGTAAAATTTAATCTTAAATACTATTTTAGTTCTTTAATTTGGCAATTGGCCTTTTTTATTGCTCATAATTTTGAATTTTTAATTTACTTGGCTGTTTAATTAGAAAAATTTTACCCAGTTGTGAAAATTCTATCAAATTACGAAAGACGTCGCAAAAATTTTTATTTTTCCTAATAGAAATATTTATTTGTAATGTAACCTTTTTTTTACATAAAAAAAAAAACCGGCCACTTGAGAAATTCAATCTCACCTTATGGAAAATCCATTCTTGCCTTGAGGATTTTTCTGCCGAGATATTTACTATCACTACTTGTAGAACGTTAAATAAATAAAAACATTTTTAATCCTACTATAGTATTGATCATTTTAATATTATTTTCACTTATATTTTAATAAATAAGCTAATCATTTTTTAAATTTTAAAAATTATTCAACTATAATATTAAAATAACTTATTTGTTAAAATATAGATGGAAGTGGTACAAAAAT
Source organism: Sindora glabra (assembly GCA_020226215.1). Taxonomy (NCBI): domain Eukaryota; kingdom Viridiplantae; phylum Streptophyta; class Magnoliopsida; order Fabales; family Fabaceae; genus Sindora; species Sindora glabra. The sequence goes on from CM035235.1 coordinate 71,419,574, forward strand.
TTCAGTACAACAATAAGACTGAAAACATCTACCAAATAAACAAAGGGGAAAGGAGATAGCAGTCAGGATTTGAATCTTAGTTTTTATACTTACCAATTAATAATGTCAATAGGATGCTACCTCATTGTGGCACAAAAATTTTCTTATCAATAGATTTTTTCAGTCAATAATACGTTAATTTTTTTAAAGTATAGCATAAAATTTAAATTGAAAAATGAAAAATCATAATCATTGAAAAAAATTAAAAATTAAAAATTTAATAAATAATAATTAATTTTTAAAAGTATAATTATTTGTTCTTTTGATATTTTTATTAATAACTGATATCCGCTTTCTTTTTGGATTGTACATGGTAAATATACTTTAGAAGAAATCGACCCATGTTATCATAAAGGCTTAAATTAAAATACGATGTAACAATAATGTGCTTGGACCACAAGCTTGCCATAGGAAAATGGTAGGTGTATAGACAACTCTGTAGAAAATTTAATAAAAGCATTTATCATTGGGTCAAAGTTGTTTCCATCGGAATTTGAAATTAAAAGGGACTAAAAATAATTGATTGCAATTTTAGGTGAGCAAAACTCACGTAAACTTGAAAGCAACATCTTTTGGTGCTTGTTACGGTACTCCGCCGGGGGTTTCAAACTCGGAGTGACGTAGTACAATGCAAATCATTAAATGAAATTATTAAGAATTTTGGTAATCTCATCCAATAGTCCAAAATGCACCACATCATCCTGGGTTTGAAACCCCTCGAGACACCGTAGAATTGCTCACATCTTTTTCTATCTTTCATCTAGGGATTTGGGCCAATTAAGACGCACCTTCTGATCTTTTTCATTTGGTTTAAGCAAACTTCTTTACATTGAGTCTAACAAGTTGGTAAGGCTTTAATTTATCCTACCTTCGAGTTATTTTCTGTACAACAATATTATATATAATAAAAATAAATTTTGAACATAAATTATAAGTTATTAATAAATATATAATAATAAAATAAATTTATAAAATTTAATTCAATAAATATAAAAATATTAAAAATTTAATGTTAAATTTAATTTTTGCTACTTTTAGAATTTTTATTATTTGCTATTCAAGATGTTAAGTTTTGAAGTCAATGTGCTTAACATTTAAAGCTCCCATGTTTGGCTGAGAACGAAAAGTTTGGTGGCAGCCAAATTGAAAAAGTACTCCTTCGCAGAATATGAGCAGAGAACTACTCCTAAATAATTGGCATTACTACAAGAGGCCGTCGGGTTAGTGGAAAGTTACATTAAAAGCGTAAATTCCTGAGAAACTACAGTATAAACAAATTATTTGATTGAGAATTAGTTGGGAAAATGAAGAAAATATATATTTTTTTAAATTTTACTTTCTATAAAATATAAAAAGTTGTTCACTTACCCTCTTCTAATAGGATAAATTTCTTATGTTTTTTATAAGAAGAAATATAAAATTATTGCCACACAATTTAACTAATAAAATAAAATATATAAACTTCCTCTAAATTTAGTCAAAATTATACATATCCCCTCTAATTTTGAAATATACAGAGACTTTTCCTCAATTTTATGAAGACGCTACTACTAAATGCATTTAAAAAAAATCATTAAAAGGCTGTTAACTTAAATAGTTAGATCATGATCAATAATCAAAGTAATTAATTTAAAAATAAATTATCCTTTGTTTATCTTATAGATTTGGAATTGTATTTTAACCTTTTTTTTTGCTATTGGAAGGAGCAATTATGTGAGAAGGAAGAAATTGAATCAACTTTTAACATAAAAGAATTTTTTTTTTTTAGATATTTCACCAATTCAGTTTATGTTTTAGAGATCTAAGAAAAACCTTACCCCAGCTAAATTCCCTAAATGCCTCATTCTCATAGATATAATTATGATACTAAATAAATCTTATTTTTTTGTTTATTTTATGATGATGTCTTGGGTTTCATCTATTTCTTTTTATTGGTAAAACATTAACGTTTCTCTCGTGCATCAAATTTTACTAGTTTATTTTTTCTTTAATTTTTTCCGTTTCAATCTTGCAATGTAAATTAATAAATTTATCATTAAATTCATGAATAAGAATTTTACTTTTTTTATAGGAAATTATATGAATATTTTTTAACAAATTATAACTTGGAATATAATTTCTCTACTGTACATACAATAAGATTGCCACCTACAATATAAATACATATATCAAGTGTGTGCATAACACTTTTGCATAATTATCTAATACTAACATAATTATTAGAACTCTAACATGTGAATTGCATTCTAAATTTCTACTACTTGTGATTTGGTCATACCCTAGGAATTAACACAACCTGCACTAAGTACCTACTAAACCTATTTGCAATAGTCATGTGATATAGACAAAGTTGTGAATGCATTTAAAAGAATTAAAATATCAAATTAAAGGAAATAAAATAATAATAAAAATAGAACAAAGTTCCATATTATATTATTTAATCTTTAAGCACAAAATGCAATATGTTTTGAGAGAAATCTAAAAACTTCTTTAATATTTATAGGTATTTTGAGAAAATGGTAATTAATAAATTAAAATTTATAAAATATAAATAAAAAAGTCAAATTATTATTTAGAAAAAATTCCTAACGGCATTACGTTAGAGAAAATGTTAGTGTATATCTTAGAACTAAAGAAAAAAAATTGTCTAACTTTAATTAAATCCAAAAGAAATTTTCATATTTTGATCTAATTAATAATTATCTTACCTTTTTATCTTTCTTGTTAAGTTTTTATTTATACATATTTTATTAATTATTTGAAAGGAAATATTATATATATTGTATTATATTTGGTCACTACATTCAAGATATGAGCTATCTTAATTTTTAATGTGTAATTGATTTAATTAATTAAAATTTTATTGTAAATTAGAAAATTAAGAATTTATCGGATCAGGAATATGACTTGAAAGAGATACTAGAGACGTGGATTTAAAGAAAGAGAATATGAGATAATTGAAATTTATTGATATTTTTTATCTTTTGCTATAATAATCTTGAAGGGTATATTAGTTATTTTAATAATATTTCTTAAGAAATTAAAAATTAAACTAAATAATACAAAAAAATTAATTTTTAAAATAATTTTTTAATATTAATTAAATAACTTTAAATATTTTTTGATAAATTTAAAATAAATTTACCTTTTAAAAAGTTCAATTCTTGCAAAGCATCTTTCATGAATTATATTTATTCAAAGAAACTTTTATTATAATGAATAAAATCTGGCTGGTTTATTATTTTCCTAGATGAAAATAAGTAAATAACCAGAAAATGTTCAGCATCTCCCTTCTCTCGTAACCTGAACTGTGGAAATTCATAATTTAAATATCATTTTTTACATTTCCTTTGTAAGTTCTCATCAGAAGGAGAAAATAAAACAAGAGAGTCTTTCAAGGCAAATATCGTGCATCAGAGATGAAAGTGTGGCTTTAAAATGCAGATGAGGCTACGACTTAAACCAAATTTAATATAAGAAATAGTCTGATTAAATACAAAAATTCAACACTGAAATTATTTTGACGTTAAGTTTACCCATTTTTTTAATAAAAATAATAGGAATAAATTGTTCCCTCAATCCTATCAAAGTTCTATTTTGTATAAAAAATAAGTTAATTTATAATTTATTAATTTAATTAATAAATTATAAACTAATTTCTAAAATGTATTAATTTATTAAAAAAAAAGTAAGTTTTGATTTAATAAATTACCTTGAGTAATTTATAATTTATAAACTACTACTTCTTTAATTTTTTTAAATTTATTCTTATTTTTTTATTAATTTACAATTTACGTCTTTTATTAATATGAATTATTTTAATTTATATATTTATTTTTATTAATATATTATTATATTATTTTATAATTTTAATTAATTTTATGAGATACATTTTATACGACCAACTAATTTATTAAATATATATTATTAATTATTAATTAACTTATTAATTACTTATATAAAATAGAATATCAATTTTATATCAAAACTATCAATAAAAAATCATTCAAAATTTATTATTAACTTCAATCAAATCTAGATACAATTAAATTGAATTTGACTGAATCGCTTGGCATAATTGGAGATATTCTCCGGCAAGTCATACGGGGAGCTCTGGTTTGGCAATGCTGGAATTGGCGAAATCAAACTGTCTTAAAAGATGTGGAGGAATTATCACACATTGTAATAGGTGTCATTTTATCCTATGCTAAGCAGATTGCCTCGGCTTTCCAATCAAGCACAGGTGATCTGAACCGAAACTTTCATAAGGTAGATGTGAGTTGGATTGCTCCCCAGCAAGGATGGATCAAGTTGTGTTGAATGTGGGGACGGTGATTCACATTTATAATGTATTTTAAATAAATATTTAATTTATTATTTAAATTTGAATTTAAAAATAAATGTTAATTTTTTGGTAATTTACTAAAAGAGTGTGAGATATGAAAAGAGAAATAACTTCCCACTCCTACCTTCAGAATTTAATAGAGAGAGAAACAAAAGACAAAAAAGAAATACATACGACACAATTCAATTTTTTCTTACTGTATGTGTGTGAGTCAGAGAAATTCAATCAGAGAGTTTTTCTTCTTCTTCTTCTTCTTCTTCTTCTTCTTCTCTTTACAAGAAAGTGTGAGTCTTTTAGTTTTGGTGTAATTGTTATAGACATAAGTCAAGAATTCTAGTACCGAGGTGATTCTTGACATCTGTGTGATGGAGTGCAGCATTAGGATTTTAAAAATAAAATCCAGTACGTATATTTCACATTTTATTTTTGGGTTAATTATGTCATTTATTTTTTCCAACATTGGCATTAGAGCCAAGTTAGAAACTGATGTTTGTATTTCCCAAATGTATTTAATGCAATTAAATACAAGTATGAGATCTATGAGATGCATTGATGAATTAGATATATGAGATGAATTGTATGAGATGTTCTGAGTTAAATGATTTTCCACTTACCATGTATTTAATTGGTAATTTTCATTTTGGCCTGAAAGCATGCTTACTAATTTTAATTCTTATGATGAAATAATTTGGCCAAAGATATGAAATTTTGTTGTATGATTTTGTTGTTTCTGGAATGATACTGTTAGGGGTGATTTTAATGTTAATGAATACACATAAGACTTCAATAAAACATCCTCAAACATCAGAGATCAACCAGAACACCTAAAACTCCATAAAATTTATAATATTCTAGATATTAGGTCTCCTAGAAAATTAATTTTTTAGGCTATAAAATTAGCCTAGATTTGTAGAGCATAAAATTTTGAGAAAAATGACTTTTGAATCACTTAAAACGGATTCTCGGATCAAAAGTTTTAACTAAAACAAGTTTATGGGTCGAACAGATCGATTTGGGTCGCGAACCGGGTCGAATCCAACTCGGTTGACCCTAGTCAGAGGTTGAAAAGGATATAAACAACATGTCATTTTGACCAACCGAAAAATGACACATCGTTTTAATGCTCGATCCGAATCTAAATGACACGTCGTTTCGGATGTGTGAAAAACAACACGACGTTTTGGATGTTTTTTTAAAAAAAATAATTTTTTTCCCATTCTTGGGGGTGGCACGTGGGGCCCATTCCTAAGCTCATTTGCCACGTGTCACACTTTTTTGGAAAGAGAAAATTTTTCCCTCCACTTCTGACTGTCTTTGATGGCCGGAAAACATTGGCAAGATGGTGTGTGTAGCTCACGCGCTGTCATCGCGTGTGGGACAATTCTATTTTCCTATTTTTTCAAAAAAAATTTTGGCACAACCATTTGCAACGGCGCGTGTCGGCACATACGGTGTCCTTTGGAGGCGAAATTAGTCTCTAAATTTTTCTAAAATTGATATTTACATATTGATGTATTTTTTGAGACTTTTGTGACATTATTTTGACTTAAAATGTGGCAAAAATATCCTATTTTGATCATATTTTTGTGTTTATTTTTTGGAACAGACATGAAACAGTGGTTTAGAGAAGAATATGATTCATATGGGTTTGTGGAAAGTGTGGTAGGAGAAGAACCTAGAGAATCAAATTGGATTGACACTCCGGGAAACCTAAAAGAATTTATACACACCTTGTACAAAAGAACTGTATGTAACAAGATATTGATGACAGACTTCTTGTTTGAAGTTAAACTTCTGAAAAAGAATCTCACCTGTAGAGGAAAGGTGTTCCCAAATCACCTTTGGTTCCGTACCTTGATGAAAACAATTCCAGTTGATAATTTCTGGATTCCAATCAAAAAGACCTTATGGAAATGCAAAAACTACTCACTGGGAATCGTCAAATACCTTAACTTGGAAAGATGTATGGAAGAATTGAGATAACAAGAAATTTGTTATTTCAAAAACAATTGGAGAAAATCTATCTTAATGTCACAATTCCAAAATATGAAGAGTACAAGTCATTTTGGATACAACTTTCTAGAAAAGGGACTACACTTAAAGGGTCCTTTTAAAGCTTTGAATGCACACAACTTTAGCCCAGCCCATTCCAAGAATCCACTAAATCTATTCAACAAATTTGATGAAATGAAGACATTGAAACCAGAATAGAAAGCTAGAATAGAATCACTAGCCTTGAATGCTTTATTTTGATGTATTCATTTCTCTTATTTTTTATGAAATTAATTTGAGAACATTGTTGAATGTTTTTTGAACTTTTATTATTATTTGGTGGATGATCAAATATTATTTATTTGATGTACATTTATTTTTACAATATCTTATATTTGAGTGGGAGCTCTTGTATTATATTTTTTACGATAAGAGCAACACAAAGTGTTCTATTTGCATGAGAGCGATCTTGATAGGAAATAATGATAGTATTTAGGCAAACATGCGATAGGAGTATGAAAAATGTAAACTTTCGACCATGAACTAAGTAGTGTCATTATTATTTTATGCAAAAACTATGCAAATAACGACATTGTATACTCATAGGAAATGTTTATATGTTTAACAGAATGGCCAGCAAAAATATAATTGCTGAATTAAACAAGGGCGACAAGTTGAATGGGGACAATTAGGACATTTGGCATTGGAACATATCATACATCTTAGAAGAGCAAGATGCTCTAGAAGTTCTAAGCAATGTCATGTTAGAACCTGAAACTGAGAACACAGCTCAACATAGAAGAGATGCTGAGGCATATGCTGTTTGGAAGAAAAAGAACAATATTGCTCGCATCACACTTTTAAGTACGATGGCAGATAACTTGATGTGTGAATATGAGAATTACCTAACTACTTAGGAAATGTGGATTGCCCTAAAAGAAAATTTTGGCAGTACTTCTGCTACCAAATTAAGAAAACTCACAATCAAATTTGACACATACAAACTTCGGCCTAATACACCGATGAAACAATATTTACAAGAAATGTCAAATATGATTCATGAATTGAAAGCAACAGGTCATGCACTTTCTGATGAGCAGTAAGTACAAGCAGTGATTAGATCACTCCCTGCAAGTTAGGAACACATGAAGGTCAACCTAACTCATAATGAAAGCATAATAATGTTTGATGATGTGGCAAGATATCTGGAACTTGAGGATAAACGTTTAGGGGCTTATAGATCCTTTGGACAAGTGTATATGGCTGAAGGAGCAAGTCCCTCTAATTCTAAGCCTAAATTTAAGAAAGGCAAAAAGTTCTAGAAGAGAAAAACTGGACCTAATTCTCAGGGTAAGAAAACCTTCAAAAAGAATAAAGGAAAGAGTAGGGCAAGGAACTTTGATCTCAAGAAGATCAAATGTTATGCCTGTTAAAGAATGGGTCATTTTGCTCGAGATTACACTTAGCAAAATGAACAGAACAAGGTATTAGTGGATACCTATTTCAAACATTTTTCATATGTTTCTAGTACTGTTCTTCTAACAAAATCTTATCCTTTGTGGATTTTGGATTCAGGTGCCACAGACCATGTGAGTAAGGATCGAGAATCCTATATAGAGTATTGTCGTTTGTCAAGCCAAAGCAGGTGGCTTTATGTAAGAAACAATGCGAAGATTGAAGTAAAAGGCATTGGAATATGCAAATTAGATTTGCGTGGAGGAAAAACTTTAATCCTACATGATGTACTTTATACATCTAACATTTGACGAAATTTAGTTTCCGTTTGTTGCCTACTTAATTTTGATTTTTCAGTTAACTTTCATGACAATGTAGTTGACATTTTAAAAGATGATGTATTTTATGGTTCTGATTTTATTTCCGATGGATTTGTCATTTTAGATGTTGTTAACAACACTGCTTTCGATTGCTTTATTGCTTCCTCTTCAAATTTAAACATTGAAATGAACACTTGGCACACTAGATTAGGACATATAAATCAAAATAGAATGATTAAACTAGGAAAAGAAGGATTGCTAGGTCCAATTTCAAAATTGAAAATATTCTTATGCGAACATTATTTAGCTGGTCAAGTAACTAGAAAATTATTTGAAAAAGGAACTAGGGCAAAAACTCTATTAAAATTAGTTCACTCCGATATATATGGTCCTTTGAGTATGAGGGCAAGACACGGAGCTTGGCACTTCATTACTTTCATTTATGATTACTTACGATATGGTCATATCTATTTGATTTCACATAAGTCAGATGCATTAGAGTGTTTCAGACGTTACTTAAATGAAGTCGATAATCAAATAGATAAGAAAGTTAAAGCTCTAACAATTGACCATGGACGTGAATATTTATCTGAATAATTCAAAAAGCTCTGTGAAAAGATAAGGATAATAAGATAATTAATAATTCTTGGCACTCTACAACAAAATGGAGTAGCTAAGAGAAGAAATAGGACTTTTCTAGACATGGTTAGATCAATAATGGCATAAGCAAATCTACCATTTTCATATTGGGGAGATGCTATCTTGACAGCCACCTTCGTACTTAATCGTGTGCCTTCAAAGTCTGTTACATTCACTCCCTATAAATTATGGATAGAACGCAAACCTAATTTGAGTATTCTCAAACCATGGGGGTCTGCTGCGTATGTTTATATTGCTTCCTATAAATATGGAGAATTAGGTCCAAGAGGAAAGAAATGTATCTTTATAAGATATTCAGAATTGTCTAAGGGATATGTTTTCATTGGTGAAAACGAGGATGGAATAATAACAGAACTTGAATCAAGAAATACCACATTTTTGAAAAGTGAATTTTCTAGTAGAGGAGAAATTGATCGAACTATATCCTTTTATGAGTTACAAGGTTAAATGGATAGTAATATTGAATCTTATCCATCTTATCTAAGTAGGAGCTCTCAAAGAATTCCTGCCAATCCGAGTGGGAGCTTTGAAAGAATGAGTGAAAATCCTATATTTAGAGAAGATATGGTACAAGAAACCCCATTACGAAAAAGTAAGAGAGGAGGTGTACCTAAAAGATACTTTTCGATTGAAGGATCAACTCTTATGGTCATTCCTCAAGATGAAGAAGAGCCAAAAATAGTTCAAAAGGCTCTAAGTTCTCCTGCTAAGGAACAATGGAAGAAAGCAATGGAGGAAGAGATAGATTTAATGAAAACCAACTAAGTTTAGAAACTAGTTGACCTACTATCTGGTCAAAAGGCAATAGGGAACAACTGGGTTCTCAAAATTAAAAGAAAGGTAGATAGATCAATTGAGAGATATAAAGTTCGACTAGTTACAAAGAGATATATACAACAGGAAGGAATAGACTATGAGGAGACATTCTCACCTATTGTTCATTTTAATTCAATTAGATTACTCCTAGCCATAGTAGCACACTTAGATTTGGAATTACATCAAATGGATGTAAAAATTGCTTTTCTTAATAAAGAACTGGATGAAGAAATCTACATGGAACAACCAGTAGGTTTCATACAAAAGGGGGAAGAAAAGAAAGTTTATAGACTCCAAAAGTCCATTTACGGACTTAAACAATCATCTAAACAATGGTATTTGAGGTTTCATTGAGCGATAACCTCATATAACTTTCAAATGATTAAGGAAGACCATTGTGTTTATATTAAGCGGCATGAAGAAAATCTCGTGATATTATCTCTTTATATGGATAATATACTATTGGCTAGGAATAACATGAATTTGATTATGGTCATTAAGGAATGACTATCCTCGAATTTTGAGATGAAAGACATGGGTGAAGCAAATTATATTCTTTAACTCAAAATTTTTAGGGATCGCTCCAAGAAACTTTTTTCTCTTTCTCAAGAAAATTATATATGAAAAATTATTGAGAAATTCAATATGAAAGATTGTAAACCCATGGATACTTCTGTAAATAAGAGTGAATCGTTGAGTCAAGAAATGTGTCTTTAAAATGAGTTTGAAAAAAAATAATGGATAAAGTTCCTTATTCTAGTGCAGTAGGAAGTCTAATGTACGCAATGATATGTACAAGATCGGATATTTGTCATGCGGTTGGACTTGTAAGCAGATACCAGTTAAACGCCGGATAGAAACATTGGAAAGATGTCAAGAGAATATTGAGATATTTAAAAGGCACCGTCGACTATGCACTATGCTATCAAGGAAACGACTTATGCTTAATTGGATATTCTGATGCGAATTGGGCAGGAGACCTGGATGAGAGAAAATCCACATTAGGCTATTTATTCTTGCTAAATAATGGTGCCATATCATGGTGTAGCAAAAAGCAGACATGCATTACATTATTAACAATGGAAACAGAGTTTATGGCATGTTCTGCAGTAGTACAAGAGGCAATATGACTGAGAAGATTTGTGGAACATCTAGGGATTTGTGGTGAGAATTTAAATCCCATCCTGATATATTATGATAGTTAGGCAGCCATCACCTACACAAAGGATCCAAAGTATCATAGCAAAACTAAGCATATAGACACAAAGTATCACTTTATGAGAGATGCAATAGCGCTGAAGAAGGTCACCATCCAACACATTTCTACGTAAAAGATGATAATAGATCCTTTTACTAAGGCTATACCTAGAGATGTATATATTGAGCATGTAAAGTCTCTTAGTATACGTAGAATGTAATCAAATATTTTTGAAATTATAATGAATAAAATATGTCTTTCATTCAATTACAAGTGTTATTATATATGTATGAGTATATGAATGTAGAGTATGTCGTACATGTTAATAAGGTTGGTTCTTTCACACAAACAACCACCTCCGACGCTCAAGAGGAGCTAGGCAGAGATGAGACATGTGTTCACCAATGTAACTATGAGAAATGTTATGTTTTTGGTAGAGAAGTAATACAAAAATCAAATATGTCACCTCAATGAAGTAAAGTTGAGATAAGATCCGAAATACAAATATCGAATTGTGGAATCTCCCACCTTCTACAATACTTGTAGCCAGATAATGAGTTCTTCACATACTAACGTAAAAAAGAATCAAATGATGTGGAAGAATTCAGGTTAGGTACTGTGTGTACCTGAACTAAAGTTTGTACGGTGTTACTAATAAAATTGACATACGCCTTTATGCTAAAAGGAAAACACCGTAACATGTAATTCATACCATATGTGCAAAAAAAAGAATTGCAAACGGGAAGCAAGTAAAAGATCCCTGGTTCATTGCTATGTGAGTTCCACAAAAGAAATATTCTTTTCAAAGATACCCTTTAACTTTGACGATATCATAGAGAAATGATACAGTGTTCGCTACCTTAATATACATCCTATGATCATGATATATACGGTCTAAAGGATAAAATATTAGGAAAGCAGCTATTTTAAATCAAAGTGATATACCGGGGGAAAGGAAGATTTCCTGACATATACACAATTATGCTAGTGTTTGAGACATGTCCATTATGAAGTTAATTTTGATGACATCATAAGTGTGGATGCTATGCATATGTAGATTGCAATTTGAGCTTATGGCAAAGCTTATGAGGGATTAGATTTGCAAATGAAAAGTGTATATGGCAAATCTAAGGTATTTGAGGCATAATATAAATAATGAGAAGTATGGGTTGTTTTGTGCTGATTCTATATAAGAATCTCAAGTACAAGAACACCCAAAGATGATGTCATGCTCACGCGGTTACAACAATGCACCAAGTATAAAAATCATGAAAAGAGAAGAAGATTATATGATGTGACTCATCCCATTATGTGTAAGTGGGAGATGATGAATGTGGGGACACCTATTATAGGTGATCCATATTTATCATGTGTTTTAGATAAATATTTAATTTATCATTTAAATTTGAATTCAAAAACAAAAGTTAATTTTTTGGTAACTGACTAAAGGAGTGGAATATATGGAAAAGGAAATAACTTCCCACTCCTGCCTTCAGAAGTTAATAGAGACACAATTTAGTTTTTTTCTTACTGTATGTATGTGAGATAGAGAAATTCAATCAGAAAGTTTTTTTTTTCCTTCTTCTCTCTACAAGAAAGTGTGTGAATTTTTTGGTTTTGGTGTAATTGTTATGGACACAAGTCAAGAATTCCAGTACCGAAGTGATTTTTGACATCCGTGTGGTGGAGTGCAGCATCAGGATTCCAAAAGTAAAATCTAGTATATATATTTCGTATTCTATTTTTGAATTAATTATATCATTTATTTTTTTCCAACAAATTGAATATAGATGAGGCCTCAAAGAAAAATTCAGATAAAGCTAGATGTGGTGGATTATTTGGAGACTCAAAAGAAAGGTGGTTGCATAGATTTTCAAGAAGATTAGGAATATGTTTATCCTTTAATGTTGAATTGTGGGGAGCATACAAAGGCTTATATATTGCATGGGAGTTAGAGTTAAGACAAGTCAATCAGATTCAAATTTGTTAGTGGAAGTATTGAACAAGCAACAAACAAATCAAACATGATAATATATTTTACAATATTTATCATTAATTTGTAGAGATTGAAGGATAATTATTCAAAATAAGTTTTGAAAAAAAAATAAATATACAAATTGATTGGCCAATTTTAATTTTTCTAAGGATCGAGGATCGAAGGGGATGGATAACCACCAACTGGAATTAATAATCTTCTATTAAGCTTTAGAGGTTTTTACCCATGAATTATTTTTACGTAATTGTCCTTTTGGGCCCCATCTATTTATAACAAAAAAAAAATAATCCATACGCAATGTTAGAAGTGTTGAATTTACTGTTGAAAGCTGAAAGTGATTTGCCTAGTTTCATCACATTCTAGAATGTAGACAGAATGGAGAGGTGGGATGACAAGCTCCGCCTGGAAATTGTCAATATTACCATATCATCGGGGAGACTATGGTAATCCAAAAATTTCAAATTTCGAGTGGTGTGGCGTAATTTTATCAATTGGATGAAATTACTTAAATTTTTAATAATATCATTCGAGAAACTAACATACCACCCAAAATTAAAATTTAAAAACTCTGGAGGTGGCTTGTATTCTCCCTCATCGTATCCCCAGACTAAAGGAGGGCTCTGGAAGTAGGTGCCTCCAATTTAGGCAAATCAGATACGGAGGCTCAAATTCTTTGACCCAATTTTGGTTCAATACCCTACACATTTATTTCACCGCGGACCATGACAACTTGTGTGATGACTTATCAATTATCATACTGAGGGTCCCTTATGTTTTGACAACAGGATGGATTGAACTTTACGGCAATGACTACAATACGTTATCTTATGGTACACCAACTTAAATTTTATTTAATTTATCTAAATTAATGAATTCAGATATTTAAATTTAGTTGTGGTCGAAGGCTCTTCCTGACTCCACTTCAACCATCTCAATTCGGGAAAAAAAATCATGCGCTTAAATTGAATTTGAATTCATCACCTTTTTAATATATGGTTTAGGGTCAAAATAAGGATCATTTCTTTTGCGTGAGAAGTGCAGATAAACATGTGAAAATAACGATGCTACACAATTTAAAAAATAAATAGAATCGCATCATATATTTGATTTATTTTTGCATATTTAATTATGAAGTAATTGATGGAGGTGAAATTATGTATATAATAATATAATAATATTTTAAAAAAATATAATTTATTTCTTTAATTTTGGGGTAGTCTAATTTAACACCTATAATTATTAATTTTTATAATTATTTTTTTAAACATTTTATAAGTAATAAATTATATTTATATAAGGTAATTTATCATAACTCTAAGAGGAATTAAGCATCATATTATAATATCATAGAACTAAAAACGTAAAGATAATGATTACCTACTTTTGTAGTTGCATTGGATAAACAAATCATGCTAAAATGACAAAAATACTCAGAAGTCCACAAATTGAAAAAAAAAAAAACAATACATAAATCAAATCACCTTCTAACTTGAATCACAATAGCTCAACGGTATGCTTGATTTCTTTTTTTTTTTTTTTACAAATATTCATATCAAACCAAGTATGTTCACCTTTTTAGATCGCTCATAAAATAAATATTGAATATATTGAATGTAATTTATCATTTATAAATAAATTTTAAAGATAATTATTATAATTAATAATTATGAATATTAAAAATAATAATTTTAAAATTAAATAAGATAATTTATATTTTTTTATTCCTAAAAAAAATTAGCATGCACATATTTTTTTGTACATTTTTTTATAATATTTTCAGTCATCGCACTTGTGAAGGGTTGAGCAAAAAACCTTTCGTGACTTAATTTAATTATGCAATCATGTTTTGTGAGGACAACCATTATGCAGTTATTTTTTCTCTTCTGAATACCCTAAGCTATCAGAAGAATGGAACCTTGGAACGGCGTAGACATACAAAATTGAGTCCTGCGGCCGTAAAATCCTGGGGGCCATGCGTTCCTTTCTTCTCTTACCCTTAGGAACCTAACAAAAGTAAAATTTAATTCAGGCAAAATTAGATTTATATATAATTTTATATATAAATTAAATTTTTATTTTTATTGTTTCAATCGAGGTTTGAGGAAGAATAATACCCTTATTCTAGAATTAAAACTGTGCAGGTAAATTTTGATGGAATTTTGGTAAATTAATCTATATTTTCTGACTCCAACAATGTGTAATAACGAAATCCAAGTGGGATGAAATTAAGTAGAAGGGATGAATTAGGGTTAATTAATTGCTTAACTCAGGAATGTCCATTACCCTTAATCAAATTTTCGAATAATTTTAATTTGGGTTTCCAAGCAAATGCATATATTCACTCATATGATACTTAAAACAAGACGCACACAAGAAAGTGACAAGGGAATCCCTCTCTTTATAAAAACTACGCCATGCGCTTTTTCCCAGAGAGATTTCTTTTTTTTGGCATTCTAAAATTGTAGCCTCCGATGTCTTATAGAGGCAAGAAGCCCTTATTATAATTAATTAATTAGGTTACTATCTATTTTAGAATCTATACTCAGACAGTTCATATTGAGCCTCAATACCATTATACCTATAATTTAATAGTCAATTGTATTTTGGGTATTAAACAATTAATGAATTATTTATAAATTAATTTGAGGTTCAAAAATATGAAGAGTCTATTTGGATTCTATTTTTAAAAATATTTTCCTGTTTTTAAAAATAAAAACATTGAAAAACTTGTTTGACAACATATTCCTAGATTTTGTTTCTGAAAATCGTTTCTGAAATTTTTGTTTAAAAAAAATAAATTTTAGATATTTTTTGAATTTATTCTTTTATCATTGATAATAGTTTTATAATTAAATAAAACTTTTGCTTATTTGTTTTATTGAACATTCTCTATTCTTTATTTTTATTAAATTCAAAAATAATTTTAAAAAATAGTTTTTAAAAATAACTTTTAAAGATAATTTTCAGAAATAAAAAATAACAATATATTCAAATACACTCAAAATTTTTAACAAAATTTCATTTGAGCCCATATTAATTTATAAATAATAACTATTTAAAAATTAATATTAATATCCAATAGTATTATTTTACTCAAAGACATATTTAAGATTATAAGCATTTAACAATATTACATATTATATCTGAAGATATACTAATATCAAATATTTCGAATGCCTACACTTCATCAATTAAAGAATTAATATCCAATAAATATATTAATATAAACATAAATATGTATAATAATATTTACACAACTTTAGTGTAATTAAATGCAAATCTCTACATAATAGTTTCAAAATCTGCTCAAGATGTCTAATAAGAATTAATATTCTCAATATAGTAATTAGACAGAATTTAAATGTCTCTAATTACATATTATAACCCAAATATGCACAAAATGTATGGTAATATCACAAATGTTTCATTATGAATATTTCTTTTAAATATATCTTGAGATGATAACGAGATCATATCATTAAAACTCTCATTGACCTATAACACTAAAAGACTTAAATAAATCCACATTATTTACATGATCATGATTTATAATAACTTCTAAGCTTTTTTGGCTAGTGAATTCATGAGTATATAATCTATAGAAAAATAAGCAATATGCTCTTGTATCTTCTTTCTTTCATAATTAATACAAGTTTTTTACATAGACAAAATCTTCATTGGTTAGAAAGAAGACCATGGTAGCAGTATTGTTGCGATAAAAACATAAATGATTAAGAATGATAATATCTTAATTAAGCAACTTTATAAAAATACTTATATCATGCGTCATGCCTTGGCCCAATAATGGAAGTTGCTGTATACAATTGTTCAACATTTTCCATGATGCAGTTCCTCTTATTGTGTGTTTAGACATAGATTCATAATTACTTGAACATTCAACTAGCCAACATCTATAAGTTCTCTTAATCTTCTATAGGTTAGTCCCAAGTATCTCATTAGTAGCAATCTAATATCATTGACCTAAATGCATATCAAATTACCTACAATTAATGCATATAAGACATTCCCTACCATTTTTTTTTAACACTTAGAAAGATATTAGGTTTAATGAAAAATTTATCCTTTTGAATTAATAAATATGAGAGCACATCAATGGCTTGGATCTTTTTTAGCATAACTATTGAGACAAGCTTAAACATTTTTAGGACTTATCATAAAAATAAGCATGTAAAACAAGTGGGATGGCCGTATACGGGCCTGCACAGGCTTTTGCCCACACAAGCTTGCCTATATAAGCTTGCATTAAATGTAGATTTCACAGCTCGCCCGTAAAAGTCCGCATTAAATGCAAGTTTCATGCTAGCATGCAGGGTGAAGTGGGCTTGCCTATAGGCAGTTTGTATTTTTTTATATTTTTATTAATTATTTTATTTTATAATTTATAAATTACATTTTAATATTTTAATATTTGTTAAATTATTTAAGTAAAAAAATTGAATTGGAGTATAGAAATTAGATTAAATTTATTAGAAAATAATTGAGATTAATATTTTTTTATATATTAGGCCTAAATATAAGAAAAAAATAATAAAAAATTACTTTTTTTGCTCGCGGTCAAGCTCGTGACCATGCGGGCCTAATAATGCAAGTTTGCCTATATAAGCCAGTATTAAATGTGAGCTTTATACTAAGTTACTCGCATTAACCCGTGATTACACTCATGGGCCTTATTTTATATGTCTATAAAAAAACCACATTGTTTGTTTATCTATATAGGGAGGCACTTTTAGGCCTTTCATTTCAATTGTTTTGTTTTAGTTAACATGTCTACATTATCATAAACTAGGAAAAAGTCATTGTTACGCAAAACTAGAATTACCAAAATGTTTATATTCATCATTATAGTTAGTCTATGTTATTTTTTTTTTAATCTGAAAGAAGTTACAATCTTATCAAAATTGAGATATAACAATTGAGATATAATTGTCTTGATGGATTTTTTTTATTTTCCTTATAAGATGTTCTTTATCTTCCTCTTGCAAACTATCTAACTATTTCTTATCGTTTCTATTAAATCATCATTCAAGATGATTATTTTGATTTGCAATAAACATAACCCATACCAAAATAAGTTACTTTATATCACAATAATTCAAAACAAGTTTTAAGATGTTATGAAAAAAGAAGTCTTTTACAATTTATGCTTTTCTTTTAAGTGTAGTTATTTAACTACTAACTTGATCTTGAACTCATAATTTCATTTGTGCATCCCTTTTAAACTTATAATTACATTTGTTTCTTACTGACTTATTGTTCTTAAGCAATTCAACTGATTCCTAAATTCAATTGCTATAATCCACTCTAAAAGATCAAACTAAACTTTATTGAACATCCTTTAAAAGTTTTTCATGGTACTTTAGTTCTACTTGTCACACTATATTAGACCATGGGATGACAAAAGTAGATTTGCTAGTTTATATTTCTACTATAATCACTATATTTTGTTTTTGACTCCTACCTTTTACAACATCTTATAATTCCTATTATCTAAGAATATTTTTTAAATAGATAGTTAGACTAAAACTTAGAGATGGTTTTAAGTTAAGTTGTAGATGAATTTTTCAAAATATTAATATAACCCATCAAATCATATACCCAAAACAAATACATCAAAATAGATTTTATTTATTAAACATGATAATTGAAAAAAATGACTTTTCTTAGTAAAAGATACATGAATGTGAATAATTGTCTCTAGATCTAATATGCTTTCTTAGGTTTCTTGGGCTTGAGGCAATCACTCACTTTTCTTTTGTCCCTATCATGTAAGAATATCTCAAGATTGTTCCTGAAATGCTCTTTTATTTTGAAGTAAAAACATGAGAAACAATATTAACTTTATGAACCTATTCCTTTCTTACATCCTTCTAATGGATATCATTCCATTAACTGTGTACTTTTATTTTTTAATGTTATATCAGACTTTCGAAATATTAAATTTCGAAGGAAACAACTCCCATGTACACCAGATAAAAAAACTATCTCCCAAATCAACTTTTATATTTACAACCTTATAATATTTGATAAATTTTAGGATGTACTCTCATACTCCATTGACCTTATCATAAGTCATTTTTTAGAGCAATAAGAGATAATTACTTTTTTTCGCTTTATTAAATTTTCCTAATTTTTCATATAATGGAATTAAAATGAGGTCTACAAAAAACATTCATAAACTTAAGGATGCTTCATCTAATAATTCAATCTATAGTATACTTAATGATTATTGGATAAACTTGATTCAAGTGCGTCTATTTTTATATTCCTCCTTTAGCTTTGCACTTGAGTTTGCACTAGCAGTGGGTTTTACTTCTAAAATTGCCATGTCCACGTATGTAATCATTGTATACTAATTTTTTTTATTCATTTTATTCACTATAACTCATCCTATCTTGTGATTTCATAAAATTTTGTTGAATAGATATAGAGATTAAGGAAAAATATATCAACCACTTGACATATGTAAACACTTAAAACATACTAACGTTTTTCCTCACATAGTAAACTATGCAACCATATTTAATATTATATTATAAGATTTAGGATCCGCTTAGTTGAGGGAAAAATGAATTTGTAAAATTTATTTTTTAACTTTCCCTTGTTTGGACATTAAAAAATTTTAATCAACAAAAAAATAAATTTTAATCAATCAGAAAGTTGTATTATTTTTAAGAAAAATAAATTTTCATTTTAAAAAATAGAATTCATTTTTCTTAATACTCAATATATCTATACTCAAACCCAAACTTTTTACCTTCTCACTTTCTTATGCAATCGTGATCACAAGTAAAATTTATTTTTATTGATTAAATATTTCATGATGGATACTCTATTTCTATTCTTATAAAATTTATTTTTATTTATTAAAATTTAGGTACACATTTTCATGTAATATTTACTAAAATATTCTTTCTTCCTTTCTCATGATGGATACTCCATTATATAATATTTCATAATAATTAATTAAACTAACTGTATAAATTTATGTATAAGATTTTGTAATACTTATAATATATATTTTATTATGAGAAACTAATCATTATTAAACTATTGGGTATCAAGAATAATAAAAATTTTATTAAAAATTTTCTTTTTTAAAAGATAAGTAAAATTATAATAATTTTAAAGTAAATAATTTTAATTTACTTTAAAAAATTGATTTTTCTTTGTGTACTAAATACCAGAAAATATTTTTTCTTTATGCATCAAATAATAAAAAATTAATTCATTTTTTAGAAATATATTTTTTTAAGAAAATATTTTCTAAAAATTTTATTTTCTCCTAAACTAAACAAATCTTTAATATTGAAGGATATTTAAGACCTTACAACATAATATAAGAACTAAATATTATACTTTTAAAACTTAAAACCAAAAGAGCGTTTAAAAGTTCTAAAAATATAATACTAATTCTATGTTCATATTATCGCTAACAAATTGTATTAATAAAATAACATTGAAGGTTTTTGATAATACTAACACAACCTTTCTTTTAAATATATTAAAATAATTTTTTTTCTAAAATTTTGAATAAAATTTTATGTAATTGATCTTATGAAACCAGATATATAGTTACATAAAATTTTATGATATAATATGAACAATTAATAATTCTTATATAATAAAATAATATTCAATAAAATTATTACATCATATAAATGATGTTTAAAAATTGCTCCAGAATTATAGAATGTAGCTCACATAATAAGAATTACATGAAAAATTTTTTAATTTAAAATAATATTAAATGCATACTTAAAAAATAAAAAATTAACAAAATTATTTTAAATTTAAAAAATATTAAAAAAGTCCATAAAATAATATTTGGTGAGTGAAGCATAATGATATAAGCGGCAAAAGTATCAATTTGTTATTTTTTTAGAAATTTATTTCTGTTTTACCGTTCCTTTGAAATATTTTACTAAAATACGTACGCACGGGCGGAAGTACCAAAGCGAATGGCGCCCCTCAGGGGCGAAGGTGCCAGACCGAATGGTGCCCTCAGCCTGCTTTTAAGACACCAAATTGAATGGTACCCTTAGTCTCTAGCTTCAAAAATAATTTTTTAAAAATAAATTAAATTTGATTGTGACTTTTGAATAAAATAAAATATTATTTAGGGCATATGCTATATGTGAAATAATAAAATAATATTTAGACTTGTTATATATTTATTAAAAATAAAATAATTATAGAAATTATTAATTTGTTAAAAATATATATAAGTTAATTTGATGTAGGAAAAGAAGATTTTGTATATATTTAATTTTGTGAAAAAATTAAAATTTGATTAAAAATTTAATTGAATAAAATGCTGAAGATCTAAAATTTAAATAGAATACGTATAAATATATTTAATATTTTTAAAGTTTAGGGTGATCGTTAAAAAATGTGATTAAACTATAATGTTTAAAATTATGAGTAAATAAATATTAAAAAATAAAATACAATGAGCTGTGGAGTATGAATTAATTCTTATCATTAGAAAAAATTAAACTCAAATACTTAGGAAAAAATTAAAATTAATATATGTTAATAATTTAAAATAATAAAAGTTATGAAAATAAAATACGGAAGAAGAGAATAAAATTCTAAGTAGAAAGATATTATTGAAAAAAAATTGCATATATTTGATACGTTATATGAGAATTCAATTGATTATGTATTTGTGAGAAGATTTTATAATTTTGCTCTGATGTACATACGCAAAAAGATAAATATGTTGTAATAATTAAAACTAACCCAAAATTTGATATTTTACAATAAAGTTATAAGATAAACGTGCATAAATATATAATAAATATGAAAAGGGAAGCTATTATTTATGTAAATAGTGTCTAGTCCCACATCCAGGATTAGTAATATGGTGGCCATATCTGCTAACCCTTTGTGCAGGCTCGAGAGTCATATCTCCAGTGTCTGTAGCTCCCCTACCTCCAGCTTTGCCTCTGTCTCTCACTTTGCCTCTGCCTTTACCTTTACCTCTATCTGCAAGTACTGAGTCATCTGTAATCATGCCACTAAGTGATGTCCCCTGATCCCGAGTATGTAGATCAAATCCATGAGGAAATGGCTGCGAAGAACCAGCATCACTAGAAGGAAAGACATGGAATGAAAATGAAACTCCTGGTATAGGCGGAAATGCCTAAAATGAGGATGGAACACTTGAATTAAATTGAAACATCTGGGATGATGAGGGAGCATATAGTGTAGACGGGAACATGTGGAAATATGAAGGAACATCTAGTACAGTAGGGTACATGTGAGATGAGGCGGTTATATCTGACATCATCATGAAGGTATCTTGAGCAGAAGATGATGGACCCTGATGCACTTGGGAAGTGGAGGGAATATCGGCCTGCGACGTAGGTCGTGGATCAGTGCGACGACGTCGATGCATATGAGGCTGATCATGATTACCTTTCGTAGGGTCTGGGATATGATGGGCAGGAGGAGCTGGCTCTACATGCGTACCAATGATCATATTATTAATCTCGTAAAGTGCGTGAAGGATGATGTCAGTCGATGACCTAAAAGCATCGAAGGTGAACTTAGATTGTCCCTCAAGTGTAGTAAAATCGTGTAGTGTGAATACCTCATTAATCTGTACAAGTTTTTGACATTAAAGTTAATAACAATACTAATGCACAAGAATATAATCAGATACAAAAAATTAGCATGCGGTATTACCATAAGGTCTAGTGCTCCACCAACTGGTGTAATAAATCGCCTACTAACCCGTCTGTATCATGCCATATACTCGAACCGTGGGCTTAGGACCAATAGCGCGAACGACTCATTGATAACATACAAGTCTCGATGGATATCCCATAATGCAATGTACGGTTGATGTTGGATGTACCACTCCTCATTGTGCCAACCGGAGAAGTGAAGGTAATGGACTTCCACCACCTGCTTTAGTGGCTCAGGAATAGGCTGGCGAAAGCCGAACTGCAACAAAACCCTATCTGGTTGGTGTCATTCGACAATTTGAAAGTGAATGAGTGGCACCACTGCTATCCAAATGTTACTCCCGTCAAAACAATACTGAGAAAGTGACGCGGTGACCACCTCAGTCTACGGGATCTAAATCTAAAATTACACATTTATATTGTCATTTAAATGCAACAAAAATGGATAATGGAATGAAATAAAAATATTCATTAACCCCTTCAAACCTGATCAAGTTGAAGACGATCCAACACGTATCTATAATAAGGCAGGCGGTATGCAAGACTATCCTGGAACGTCTTTTGATAGTGCCACCTACCAAGTATAACAATTAAGTTAAAAAATGTAGTCGTCATCTCAATTGCAAGTATAGATTGAAAAAATTCCTAACCTACGGGCAAAGGGGCCAGCCCCTGCATCCTTCTCAGGTATAACTGAAATAGTAATTGTAGGGACAATAATGAGAAATCTATCCCATGCCCAAAGTTGCAGTAGCAAGTAACACCCTCCTATTTCCCTATAATCAGGGGAAGTGGCCTTATAGAGCTCTCTGTACAGATAGGCTAAGTAAGCAGATCCCCAACTATATGTCTCTGCCTCCTGGAAGTCTCCGAGCAATGGTAAGTGCATGAGGTGGACATAAGTTCCAGAGTGGTCGGGAAATAGCGTCCCACCAATGAGACGTAATATGTACGCACGGATGTATCTCTGCACTGTCTCATCATCAGCATCATCTGGAAGGTGAGTGAAATGCCTCTCCAACTAACTCATCTTCAATCACCTGCCTCTTATGACATTTTCATCCACCAATAACTGCAATCCTAGATATTCTTCTATCAAGCCTCCCTATACGGTAGGCCCCGTCACTACCCGACTGTTAATGGGTAAGTCGAACTGGATAACAACATCCTATAATGTAATAATGATCTTCCTCTGCAGCATGTGGAAAGTATGTGTCTTCAGCCTCCACCGATTCATGAAAGCACTAATCAACTGATGGTCCATGGGAACAAACTCGCTCATCGCAAGACCGTAAAAACTTGCATGTTGTAATAAGGGGACAATTAACTCCGGTGGCTACTGATGATGGTAGTGCTGAGCCCGTCGAATCCTCAACACACGGTCAGACTGCAAAAAAAATGTTATTATAACTGACAATTTGGAAAAGTATAACCAAATTTAGGAACTAACTATTTTCATACATGACCAACTTAAATCAAATGGGATATGTGTGAGTTCTAAGCCGTTAAAAATAAAGGATCCCGTGGACTAAGATTGACATGTCAGGATGTGGATGCCATTTGCCATTAATCAAATTGCATTAGGCTGAAATATAAATATGCACTAATATTGCATTCATATGCCATTTATATACAAAGATTCACATAGAAATTTGTAGGGTTGCACGATTGAAGTCATTCATTCACATTTCTAGTCATAGGTTCACATATATAACAATAATGGTATACACTTTTATAATAATAAAATAGATCACATCATCTGTGCATTATACTTACGACATTGGTTAACACACTCACTAACACATGTGCAAAAGTAAAAATTAAAATTGCATTGAAAAAGGTCCTTCATTTATCTCCATGAAGAAGTGGATAACGTCTACGATTATGACCTTCCATCTTACAAAGACTACACTTTTACCTGACACCACTCTCTTGAGGCCAATCCATCTCATTCCTGATCCGTGTCGACTTTGGTCGTCCTTTTTCATGCAATCTTCGAGAATTTAGAACTAAGACAGGAAATGGTGATAAGTTGTTCTATTGCGACCAATCCTCGATCGGCTACCACTCAGATTTGTAGCAATTAAGTAAGGTGTCAAGTCTGTATATAGGATCAACATATGGTTCCCATGATATGTTGACTGAGGTACAAGCAGCAATAATATGGGCACATAGATACCTATATGCTTGGAATTGTCCATATTCATATTGGCCTTTGTCTAATATCACTTGGACCACCTTTCCACATGACCCCCTAGTCAGATCATGGCCCTCCACCACTTCAAACCTAGTACCTTGTCTATTATACGCATGAATGTGGTAAGAAGAATCACGTGTCTGGATAGTTGCAAGCTCCTGTCTGAATCTACTTGTGTATCTATAACCTTATTGTAGTTCAGCATGTGCTTCTTTTGCCCTTTCCACAAAGTACTTAACACATCTGTAAAATATTTATTGAACCAAGCCTATGATCGGTAGCTTCCTTAATCTTTTAAAGAGGCCATTAATGCACTCTACAATATTAGTCATTATATGACCGTATCTTCTCCCTTCATCATAGGCAAGAGTCCATTTCTCCATCGGAATAGCAGTCATTTTCTTATGGATCTCCTTGTTGACTTTGCTTAAGTTGTCCAATCTTTTCATGGCCTTTTTTCGATTTGGTTCATAGGCTGAATACAATGAAATAAATAGTTTAGCTGGGTTGAACTACCAGACAATAAAATTTAAAAATTCAAGCTTCAATAAATAATCGTGATATAACGCGTACCAATCTTAAGGACAGCTTTCTTGACATTGTCATCCTTGCATTTCTTGCGAACATTGCTGGCAATATGCATGATACAATACCAATGAAAAGCATGAGGAGGCTGCCATCCTAGAGTCTCCATTGCTACAGCATCTTTTATAGCTCGATGTCAATATGATATTAGGCATATTCCTTGCTGGTTTGTAACATTTACCCGTAATAATGCTAAAAACTAACTCTAATTTTTGAAGTTTTCCTTTTCAACAATGGCGAAGGCAAGTGGTATGAGACATTTGTTATCGTTTTGTGTCGCAGCAATCAATAGCACACCTTTGTACTTGCCATACAGGAATGTTCCATCAACTTGTATGAATTGCTTGCAGTACGAAAATGCGGTAATAAATGGCTTCAAAGCCTAGAAAACTCGGTGAAAAACACATTTTTGTGGATCAACACGGTTGTTAACTGTGATAAATTCTTCAGATTCCAACTTGAACAGAACTTGGTCACAATACCCTAAAATGTCCAACCATTTAGGAAGCACTTCATAAGATTTATCCCAATCTCCATACACCTTGATAATTGCCTTCTATTTTGCCTTCCATGCTTTTCTGTACGAAATCTTATACCTATACATGCTTTCCACTCTCTCTTGTATAAGCAAAATTAGGACATCTTACTTCACTTTAATTATCTCCAGTATCATGGAATTGATGTACTCAGCATTAAGAGACTTGCGATCTTGTGTTAAACTAGCATTAACACATGTGTGAGGTCTCGAAAATCTAGTTATTCTCCAAGTACTAGAATTCTTTAGATTCATCGCTCTAAGGCGGAATTTGCATTCATCACCATAGTTATCATACTTCAAACTCAATCTTTTAGTATCAGATTCCTTCATGTAATAACTATTATGCCTCTTGATGTGGTAGTGCTTGGTTGCAGCAATCAATGCCTCCTTGCAAACAAACTCTTATCCAATATATAAGTCCTCCATGCTATCGTCATCTCTCGGTTTCATTACTTCCGAAAATTCACTAACATTCCTTACGGCATCCCAATCAATGTAAGAGAAGATAGCAGCTTGAAGGATTCCACATGATGTTTGTGGAGCATTGTCACTCCTCAAACATTGACCTGCAACACTGTCATCATGTGTAGTTGCATGTTGATCATCATCAGTGTCATGATCATCACCACTATTGTAAGACACCTTATCGTCTTCAAAGCCAGACTCAAGGTGGTCATCCATGATTGCAGGATCAATGGATTCTTCCTCTATGATCGGTTGGGTACTTGTTGACCCCATCATGATATGTGAAGGCATTTTTGGGAAAACACTCGCCACAGATGAGTCCAATATAGGAATATAGCTGTTGGAAATGTGGAACTCAATTGCATCCGCCATGATTGCAGGATCAATGGATTCTTCCTTTATGATCGGTCGGGTACTTGTTGACCCCATCATGGTATGTGAAGGCATTTTTGGGAAAACACTCACCACAGATGAGTCCAATATAGGAATATAACTATTGGAAATGTGGAACTCAATTGCATCCGTGTAAGAAGGGTCTTCTCGTACCATCGAACAACTAGTGGTGATATAAGGAGCCATTGGATTTACGGGTGGTCTAATTATTAGTTCTCTTTCTTGTGAATCAAGGTTGGCAGCATGCAGTTCGGATGTCGTCACCTCCACGTATAATTCCATTATTGTCATCATCGAATGTTGTTTGTAACTTGCTATGGCACATGTCAAGTCTTCATCGTCGTCTAATTCGTATGCCATATATTGAGCTTCTGTTTGATGCTGTGGAAACCTATAAATAATTCTCCCAACAGCTTGACTTTGAGCAAGCTTAATTCGGGAATGAATTCTTTCTCGCAAAACGTCCATGGTGTTGCATCCTTTCAGTTTCAATGCTTTTGGAGGAGGTCCATTGTACATGACCCCCATTGGTCCCTCAATCATTATACTATTTGAATGTACAAAAATAATCAAACTTTTCTTCATCTTGTTACTTTTAACTGCAATACATTCACTACATCCTCACAACTGACATATACATTATCGCCACCAATTGTTGTATTTATCAACCAATTAACTAGTTACACATTTTATAAGTAAAAAGTAATCATATGTATTTTTAGATCTAATATGGTATATATTTTAATAGTATATAATAATCTACCCGCACAGGCCAAATCGATTTCGACCTGCATAGGCCCACATATTTTCCCTCATATATATTGCTATTTTTATACTAATTGTAATTTTTTCATACAACATAAATTTTTAATTTTCAGTTGCAAGTGTGATATAAATAAATAAATTCTAAACCTATTTTTTAATATTATTTTGAATGTAATATAAATAAATTATTATAAAAATATTAAATTTATATTTGAACTAATAATTTTAATTTTGAATTACTTGAACACAATTGAAAAAAAATTAATTTTTAAATATGATTACCTATGTATATTTTTTGCATTATGATTAAATTATCAATTATGGCAATATAATTTATTTCTGCTTATTTCATGTATTATGTTCAAGTCTAGATTCCTTCTTCTAAAATTATTATTAAATTGATTAACTATTTTAATATAATACATTAAATATTTCATAATAATTTTTAATATATAACAGACATACCATATAATACAATAATTTTTTTCTGCCAATTAAATGTTATTATTTTTTTATCCTATATAATGTATGGCTATATAATTTTATTTATATTTTAATTTATCTTTTTCAAGTGTTATTTTTTTGTTTATTGGTTATAAATTATTCTTATCAAATTGATTAACTAGTTAATACACTACATTTAATATTTTATAATAATTTTTTCCCTTCACACATTTTAATAACTAGCAAACAAAAATATTTACACATTACTGTTTATATATTTTTATGATAAAATCATGAATTCTTTTCTACATATGTTAAGTTCGTTCAATATTATATTACAGTACTTCTTTATATATTTTAATATTTTTACAATAAACTTATGTATAGCATAATTTTTTACTATAATTATTATTCTTACATTTTTTATATTTATTATTTAAATAAGAAATTATTCATTTTTTAATAATATTATCCTAATTTTTAAAGCTTCTTTTTATTTTAATATATTTTAAAAATTTATTTTTGTTACTTCTCTTATTATATATCAAAATTTTACATTTAAAAAATATTTAAACATAATTTTTACCTAAATTCTATTTCAAGATACCTTTCTTTATCCCCTCTATTCTTCTTTTTTTCTACTATAAACTATCATAATACATATAAATTTCTACAAATTTTTCATATCATAAATCATAATTTCACATCATAAATCATAATAATTAATATAAAATAAAAAAATCTTATTATTTATATCATACCCTAAATCCTAAAAAAATTTCTCTACCATTATAAAATATATTTTCATAATAACTAATAAAAATTATAATACAAATATAAAAACTATAAAAATACTAACCGATAAAAAGAAGGAATAGCAAAGAGAGAAGAGTCGATCTGTGATCTATTGTGGATGAAATGCAAAGAAAGAAATATTGCCGGAGGATTATGCCGTGAAGAAAGAACGAAGAAGTGTGAGTGGGGGGAGTGGCGAAGACGAAGAGTGGTTTACAGGATTTCGGCCAAAGCAGAAGGTTTTATAGAAAGGGTTGAGCGGGAGGTGCCATCGCCTTTGGCGCCTGCATTGGAATTCAAAATTTGAAGCAGCAAAAGCGCCATCTTGTTTGGCGCCTGATGTGAAATTTTAAAAATTAGAAGTACCAAAGGCGCCATCTTGTTTGGCACCTCCATAAAGGCGCCTTCTCACTACCGCCAAGGACGCCATTCATTCTAGCGCCATTCTGTCCGAAGAGCCATTCAATCTGACGCCCTGCGTATTCTAATAAATTATTTTGAAAGAATCGTAAAATAAAAATATATTTTTGAAAAAATAGTAGATCGGTACTTTAGCCGACATAAGCATGCTGCTTAGTTGGCAGTGCATGAATCTCACACGCCTAGCTCACGATTAGGCATTACGCGTCCAATACTGTTTGTCCCATTCGAGCATTTATCTGATAAATGGGTCGGGACAACCTTGTTTCGACCCAAAACCGTTTCTTGTAATTTTGATGTGATTTTCACTCTAAATCATTTCTTATTCAGTTTTCTAACTAATCCAATCTAAAATTTGATTTTCAATTTTTCAAAGAAAATCCAATATTTGCTTAACTGTTCCAGCCATTTTCTCCTATGATTTCGGCTTCCAAATGGTTCTATACTTTTGCAAATCCCGTTTCTAAGCTAACCCATTCATTATCCAACCTAAAATGCGTAAAAATATTAATTTCAAATTATGGAAAAGAAGCACAATGGCTCTGCCATTTCCTTTTGCATCTTCGGCCTTTAACATGGTTGTACCTTTCCTGATAGTGTATTTCCAAATTATCACGATCCATCTCCTTTAAAAAATTGAAAGATTTATCAAAATAATAATAATAATAAAAAAATTCCAATTCTAAACTTATGTTTCAATCCAAACTTATGCTACCAGAATGCAACCTGATTGCCTAAATGCATAAATACGTAGCATTCATGTTGAACAACAGAACACTAAAATTTTACAGTAGAAGATGCACTTGCAAAACACTAAATGCACATTGCTGGAAAACTGATATACAATGGAGATGCAAGAGAGAGCAAATGTACACACATATTTGCATAATATAATGCATATGCAAGTGAACGAGAACCGGTATGTCTGCAACGTATCAGAAACATGAAGGAAAATGCAGTAACCTCACATGTTGCAAAAATACATCAAAACCAATATGCTACTCTCATAACAGAAACGGAACCCAAAAAAA
This sequence comes from Sindora glabra, assembly GCA_020226215.1. Lineage (NCBI taxonomy): Eukaryota > Viridiplantae > Streptophyta > Magnoliopsida > Fabales > Fabaceae > Sindora > Sindora glabra. The sequence continues at coordinate 71,449,741 of CM035235.1, forward strand.
AAAAAGCTAGTGTATGTCTTAGTGCATCAAAACAAAATGTGCACCATTATTCTAGAAATATGTTGCTTTCCAAATTTTTGCAGAAACTATTCATCAAAAATGCATATATTTTATGGCATTGACTTAATCCATATCAATATACTAGCAAACTGAGTAACGTAACATCCCAGTACGGGTACATTGCTAAAAATGCTAATCATGTTTCCAAGCAAGATAGTATGATACGGATAGGAAGAAAGAAAAAATAAAAATAAAAAATGGAGAAATAAACATATACCATAGCCAGTGTCCAGTAGTTCTTATTGTTCCATTACGTACGGGCACTACAGAAGCAATCCAGTCACTGTATTTATCTAACCTTAAGGAAATTAGGTTCATTCCTTGGAGTTAGGATTAAACAATGTAACTTCTCTTCCTCCGGAGGACAGTGTCTTTCTTGATAATTTATGTGTCTTCATATATATATGGCAGTGGATGTAATCTGTAACAAAATCCAAATATAGGCCAAACATGCAAAGCCATATATATAAACCCATCATTTTATTAGCAGATAAACGCATAAAAGGACTCACAAGTCCATATATAATTTAACTGTATCAGTTTCAATGAATTTGCTATCATACAAAATTGGCCAACTTTAATACCAATTGAAGGAATTTTAGTATATTAATCTATATTTTCTGAAACCCTAACAACGTGTCGTAGCAAAATTCAAGTGCAATAACAAGGATGAAAACAAGTAAAAGAGATGAATTAGGGTTAATTACTTAGGGTCTATTTGTTTTGTTGAAAAATATTTTTCTTAGGAAAATATCATTCGTATATATATTAATGAAGTGGTAATATATCATTTATGTTAGTGACCAATAAAAATGATATGTAAAAGTTTAGAAATGAAAGAAATAAATTCTTTTTTTTAAAAAAATTTAATATTAAATAAGTAAAATATTTTTTTTATGTTAAAATTTTATAACTATATTTTACAAAAAAGATGCTTTTCAATGAAATAAACAAAGCATTAATCTAGCTCAAGAATGTCCATTATCCCTCCACAATCAAATTTTCGAATAATTTCAACTGAAGTCTTCAATCAAATGCATTTAATCACTCGCATATTAATTAAAAACAACACGGACAACCAAAAAAAAAAAAAAGTGAAAACAGAATCCCTCTCTTTATGGAAATCACATTGTACGTTCTCTTTTATAGAGAAATCCTTCTCTGTGCTCTAATTGGAGAACTGCAACATGGTGTTTTTTCTAGAGATGTGGATATTTTGTTATAATTAATTAATCAGGTTAGGTTATAAATACTATAAGCTTAGAATGGGCCTTTATACTCTTATACCCACAATTTAATATTTACATGTGATTTGGGTATTAAATAATTAATGAATTATTTATAAATTAATGTGAAGTTCAAAAACATAAAATTTCCAACAAATTTCACTTTCTCCTTTTAAAATTTAATATAATTATATTGATTTTTTCATTTTATATGCACTTACAACCATTTTTTTAATTCTGCACATACACATTCTTCTCTTGCTCTAGAAAATAGAATAGGTAAATATGTATAACTAAATTAATTTTTTTAAGGAAGTTATTATAATTTGTTTGACCGCATATTTATCCTAGAAAGGGGAGAAAGAAAATTGGCTACTAATATTTAATGTCATTTTAAAATTTTTATTTCCCATCTTGTCCTTCGAATACAATTTTTATTGAATAACTCTCGGGCTTGTGGGCTCCGATCTATGATAGAAATTGAAATAATAATTAAATAAATAGCAAGTATTTTTATTAAATATCTTAAATTCAAACAAACTCCATCGGATTGTGCTTATGAGTAGACAAGTGCATGGCTGGATGGACAGTATAGGATTTTGATTTTCTTTTTATGGCCCTAATATTTTTGAACTTTTTTCGTATGGCTTGATTAGTATTTGGGAGGTTGGAGCAATAATAATATGAAACAAGTCAATCCAGTTTAGTTCAATTCAATTATATAAATTTATTTTTATTAATATAATTATATATAATATAAAATAGTTATATATAATTATTTTTAATTAAAAATATTTTATATGTTTATATATTTTATTCTTTATTTACATATATATTTTTTATATAAAAATACAATTTTTATTTGAAATAATATCAAAATAAAAATATTTGAACTTTCAAATCATGTATAATTTTAACCGGATTGAAGTGGATCAGACCAAATTTCTTAAAACTAAACAGGTCAAGCATGAATTTGAATTATTATACTTCATGCAATTATATATAAAAATTTTGGTTCAAAAGTTCAAAGCGCGATGTATGAATACTTTTAAGCCTCAAATGCATTATTCATCTTTGATATATGCCAGCAATATTAGGTGTGCACTTAATTTATATCAATATTTTTAGTAATTGAATTTTAATTTTATATTGAGATGTAGTAATCACGTCTGCTTTCGATTTGAGGACCCAAGAAAAAAAGTTATTTTCCTTAATTTATGTTTACGAGTCAAGGTGGTTCTGAATATATATCTGATTAGAAGTATAATTAAATTTGAAGAAAATCCTTATTTATTCTTCAAAAGAATTATTTTTATTTTGCTTGATTATTTGCCTCCTATTTAGGTTACGTAGTTAAAAGAAAGAGTAAACCTTTTTTTTTTATTTTAGTGAAATTCGCTTTTTCTTATTTTTTAATGTTGTGAAATTTTTTGCATCAATTTTATTTAAGTGAAATATTAATTTGTCTAATTTTATTATTTTATTATTGTCTCTATGAAGATTAATTTGCTTAATTTTATCTTTAAGGACGAAATTAGATAAATTAATATGTTAGTTATGTTTAGTGCAAATGTTTGATAAGTAATTAGTTGATAATAAATAAATTAATTAATAACTAATAAGTTAATTAGTAGTTAATAATTGATATAATAATTGATTGCATTAAAAGTAGTTAGTAAAATTTAAGAATGGCAATGAGGAGTATATAAGTAGGGAACTTGTATCTATCCCAATCCTAAAAGATTCTACTATTTTTCATCCCTATAACCGTATGAGAAGAGTCTTCAATATCCATCGCTATTTTTATTCCCATCAAATATCCGAATTTTCATATATATATATATATATATATATATATATATATATATATATATATATATCTATTATCCATATCCTATTATAATTTTTAATAAAAATTAAAGATATCTAATTATTTGTATCTTATTTATCCAATTATAATTACAACTTATATATATCTTATTATATTTACCTTATTTATTTATATTTTATTATTTTTAATAAAATGATAGTTATTTAAAATTTTAATAATACTAACACAATAAAAAATAATATAAATCCTTTTATTTAAGTTTATGTTTAGAAATTTTTTTATATTTAAATTAAGTAATTATATGTATAGTACTTACTTTTTCTTTTTATTATATAATTAAATATATATAAATATATTATTATATATTATTTAGTTATATATTATCTAACATACATATAAGTGGAGTTGTGTAGTATAGTTCCCATACCAATTACGGCATTACCTGTACTCCATAAAATCCCTACGAAAATTCTCTTGCGCCTATATTCATTCTTAAAACCTCATGCCCGCACTTGATTTGGTAAAAGTTAAAGGTACCCATTGGTTATGAAACAAATTGTCATTCTTAGTAAAATTACCTATTCAACTGATTGTAAAATATAAAATAAAATAAGAGAGATCTTAATATAAATAGACACACGAATTATATTAATTTATATTTATTTTAAGATTAAATTATATTTATATAATAAATGCATTTAACATAAAAATATAATTATTTAAAATTTAATTAATTGTATATTTTATATTACAAATTTATTGAATATTTAGAATAAAAATATAATTACTTAAAATAAAATTAATTACATTTTAAGATATTTCATATTTATTTACATACTTATGTTTATTTATATATAATTCAAAATAAAGATATAATTGGCTAAAATTGAATTAATTATAGTTTATAATATCACTTATTTATTTATGATTCAAAATAAGAACTTAATTACTTAAATTTAATTAATTACAATTTATGATATACACATTTATTTATATTAAATTTAGAGTGTATGTTGTCAATTAATTTTAAAAAAGGATAAATTCAAAAAGAATTGATAAATTATAAGTCATTAAATATAAATTACACATAATAACTTGTTGTATTAGATATCATGCTAATCATCTTCATAGACTAATTTATACCGTATTAATTAAATTAATAAATTATAAATAAATTTATTTATGACGTTAAGTACTGTCTTTCGAGGAACAAAATCAATACCGAATATTCACAAGGACAAAAGAATTAAAAAATAAATTTTATAAAGATAAAAAAACAAAGATTGCTTTAAAGAAATGGCGCTACAGTTTTAATTGACGGTACTGCAAGCCTGCTCCAAAGAACCGTCTTCTATTATTTTTTTTTTCTTTGAATCCAACGATTCATTATTGATAATTATTCTATCTACTATCTTGCATTTTGTGCATCGAACTTTACCTTTCAAGTCAAAGAAACAAATATTTTTTAGACGGGAGGTGGGACGATCAATTTAAATGTAGAATATTAATGAATTTCATTTTTGAATAAAGATTAAGGAAAAATATAATATATCTCTTTTAATTTTAATTAAATGATGAAAATAGTATATAAATTTTAAAATCTTAAATTTTATCTTCATGAACTTTGATTGAATAATAAAAATAGTGTATGAACTTTAAAATCTTATACTTTATCTCTAAATTTTTAGAAAAAGTAAAATTATTAATTTTAAATTAAGTTTAATGATAATATTTGTTGAACTTACTTTTCCACTATACCAATGTACTCTTTAATTTAGAAATAAAAAAACCTTAAGTTCGGTAATTGATTCTCTAGGAAAATAAAAAGAAAGCTGAGATATTAGAATTCAAAATTATTTTTAGAATTTGAGCTGCGGTTTCTCAAAACATATAGTTTATTTTAACTATTTTAGTTTGTTTAAGTTTTTAAGAAAGTGTAAAATAAATTAAGCATTAAACCCTAAATTTATTATATCTCTACCGGATTAAAATTTTCATTTGTATACTAACCTTTCAAATAGTAGTTTTTCACAACAATTTAAATAAAAACTTATGTAATATTCTTAAATTGTGTTTTGTCAAATAATTTGATATTTAAATCTATAGATTAAACAAAGTCTATTACACTTTCACAAATATGAATTTAGAGACTTTTTAAAAAAAAACTTCCATTAAATACTAATGCATCAAACTTTAATATTACATATTTTTTAAATTTCAATAATTTTTATAATTCTTTTATGATTTTTAGATGATTTAGCTTATATATTGTTAAAATAGTTAGGTTAATAGGGGTTTAGATTTAATTAATAACAAATATTTTCGCTTTTTTGAAAAGTTAAGAGGGCAAAGTGTAAGGTTTTAAATGTTTTCGTACCATTTTGGCTACTCAACTAAAGTTCAAGAAAGTAAAGTGTAAGGTTTTAAAATTTATATATTATTTTTATTTTTCGGTTAAAATTCAAGGGATGAACTATGTTTTCTCCTAAAGATTATATCTAAAATTTGAACTTTTGTTTATTATTTCTTTTATCTTTTATTATTTATTACACTTAATCGATTTTTCAAAGATTAAAAAATTAGTTTAATTTATTTATTTATAGTGAAAATTTTAAAATTATCATTTAATTCAAAATTAAAATTTATTCAATTTTTATTTCTTCCTTGACTTGGAAATTGTGATCAAACTTAAATTCATATATAAATCTTTTTCTCTCTCATTTCATATACAAATTCTAACATGGTTGAAAATAGAAAGGAAAAGATGGAATAAATTTGATAAAATATTTCAAGATAAAATTTTAAAATAATAAAATATTTATTAATAAAAATAAAATAAAAAAATATATTTAATATTTTCTTAAATTTATAAAATGATAAATTAAAAAATAAAAATTAAAAAATGATAAATAAACAAAATGAAAGTAGCGATAAGGTCCACATGAGGCAAACATGCTTTCCGTCGGACAAACACCTTGCTGGCAAAGAGAAAAAGTTTTCTTACCCAAAGGGAGAGCTACAAACAGTTTGGGGCTACAGCCTTCTCAATTTTTCAGTCACTTTTTACATCCAACATTAAGTGAATAAAATACATTTTTTATTATCAATATAATTAAAAATATAAATAAATAAATTTCTTTATATATTTATTTATTGTCAAACAGACGAAACTCGAACCATTTGCTCATTTCTTTTCCTTTGTGGCCAGCAGAGTTTGAGACAAAATGAGCTCGTGGAAAAAAGAATATTAATAATACTCTTAAGATAAAAATTATGTCAAATTTGGATGGGTCATTGGCATTTTTTTTAATAAAAAAAGTAACCAAGTGGGGTAATTGTTTTAAAAATTATAATATTAACGAATTTCTAGCTTTCTAATAAAGAAAATTCAAACACTATTGATTAACAAGTAAAATTTATCTGAAGTAAATATGTTTTCCATTGAACTAATAGTTTTTTTATATCTTTTAGAGTAATGTTAAGTGACGTAATTTTTGAAGACAAACACCTACTTTGGATATAAAATTATCATGATATAACTCATTTAATAAAATCCTATTTGATAAATTAACTTAAAATGTTGTTAATTAGATAATGGATTTATTTGACAATTAGCTAATTGAATTAATTATTAACTGATAATTAATTATATTAATTAATTTAATTAATTGATAACATTATTTATTTATATGAAAATATTTAGTAAAAATAGTTATTTATTAATTATATTAATGTTGTTAGAATTTTTTATAAAATAAGCTGGTATTAATTAGTAATTTATGATTTAATAAAAACTGACTAATTAAAATTTAGCCTAATTGTAAGACATGCATGAGGCCCATTTAAAATTGTGATCTTAAAGATATAGGCTTAGCACATCTACATAATTTAATGTGGTTTGGTGGTTATATAGGCCCAAAGATTTAGTAGTCCTTTTATGGGGAGGATTGCTAGGATTATAAATAAGAATTAAGGCTAGGTCCCCTCTTCACTTCTCATACATACGGTTTCTACCCATTGAGAGCCGCCACCGAAGAGAAGAGCGAAGAGGAAGATCTAGTTGAGAAGAATTCATTAGCTTCCGCTGAATTCGATTATGGCTGCAAATCCATCAGGTAAGTAAATTCTAATTTCATATTTATGGTGTTCTAATTATCATACATGAGATCTTTAAATAAATTTAAAATTCTTACATGTGATATCAGAGCCTTACATGTATGATATTAGAACCCAAAATAATTAATTATATTTTATATTATTTTGATTGAAGATTTATGATAAAATTTGACATGTATGATTTCCAAAATACAATCATACGATCAATTTATAATGTTTATTTTATAATTCTTTAATGTATTATCATGAACTTTTCGTTGGAAAAGATTTTAGATTAGTATTTTGTTTATATACATAGGGGTTGATAAATTAAGAAATCGTTATTTATCAATTTTATGCATCAGTGTGTGGGAAGCCATCAAGAAATTATTTTGGCGTTCTGTTTGTTTGGTTTACTGTTTTATATATAATTATGTAAATATATATTCGCTGCAGTCAGTTTAGGATTTGCGTAAAGGAATTACTGGTTTCGGGAAGCATATGTCTTTCTGTTTGTTATACTGTTTAGAATTCCTAAATTTCGTTTAATAATTTATTTTAAATATGATTTACTTAATCAGACGTTGTTTTCAACAGATGTGTTTCTACACATGTTAACATGAAATCACGCAAAATGTGATGTTATGACAGTGGCTTATGCCACAAGTTAAGAAGCGGCCCCGTGTCCTTTTATTTTATTATTTATTTATTTTTCATATTTTTTGTGTGTTCTTTTTACTATTATTATTTCTTATACAGAAAATACTTATTCTATATACTATTTTAATTTTGAATTAATTAAAAATATTTTCCAGAATTATAAGATTATGAAATTTTCTATAAAAAAAATAATAAAGTAAAATAGCTGTAATTCATCAATCCATTGATGATATTTACTCTTCTTAATTTCTTATTTTATTAAATTCCTTTTTTTTAGGAGTGAATATAATTAGATATTATAAATTATATTAATTTTAAATTTTATTCAAGATTTTATTATGCAACAATATTTATGGGTTCATTGAGATACATTGAGTTTTTAGCATCTCATCAGGAGTGACCCATTGTATACATATAGTTGAGTATACAGATTGAGATTTTGGATAATTTACTTTTCCCAATTAAGAAAATTTTTCATTAGTAATTATAAATGCTTGGCTGCCAAAGCGGCTCATTTATAGTGATTAGTGAAATATTTTCTTATTCAGAAATCATGGGATAGTACTAGAATTATCTTATATAATCACCTGCCCAAAGGGGATTATTATGTAAGATAATTTTAGCATTACGACATAAGGCATCATGGATGGAAATATATTAATTTAAAGAGTTTATCTGCCCAAAGGGGATGAATTTTTTAAATTGGATATTTTCATATTAGCCTTATGAGGAGAGTACTTACTAGCATGTTATATTCTCTGCCCAAAGGGGAGAACATGATGATGCACCTAGACTCTCCAGTTATTATAGTACATCAGGAATCGTTGCTATTTATTTCTTTTAAATTATCCATTGATTAATTGTTGCATTTTTTATCTGGAACAGTAACTTTTGTTGTAAATGGCAATCAAGCTACCATTGAGATCCTACACGGATCTAACTATAAGAGATGGAATGAAGACCTGAACTTTACCTTAGTTATGAGTGACATAGACATAGCCTTACGTATTGATCCACCCGTTGCCATCACTACCTAAAGTACTACTAAATAAAAGAGTTATTTACCAAGTGGGATAGAGTAAACTGTATGTACTTACATGCTATTAAGACATCTATCTTTGAGCATCTTCCAAGTGGGTTGGATGAGATTGAGAATGTTAAATAACTTCATGATGCTGTTAATCAAATGTACAAAAAATCCAACAAGTCTGAGGCTGGGAATTTTATGAGTAAGCTAACAAGTATGAGGTATGATTTTGTTGGAAATGTTAGAGACTTCAACATGAAAATGGTCCACATAAAAAAAATAAATTAGCTTCCTATAAAATCACCCTACTTGAAAATTTATTATTTACCATGCAATCAATTTACTCCCTCATGAATTCATCCAAATTAAAATTGCTTATAACACCATAAATGAAGTTTGGAGTATCAATGATGTTATATCCAAGTGAGAAAGAGGCCAAGCTTAGAGTTGAAAATAATGCTGAAGTAGAAGTTTGTTTTATAGGAACAATATGTTTAAATTTGGAGTCTGGTTTTGAACTTATTTTGAAAAATATTTTTTATGTGCCCTCATTTAGGAGAAATTTAATTTCAATTTCTATTTTGGATAAACATGGTTATCATTTTATCATCAAGAATAGAAAAGTTAATTTGTTTTTAAATTCTAAAATTATTGGTGAATTTAAGCTTGATGATAGTTTATATAGATTGTGCTTGGCCAAAACAATGAATACAGTACTATGAATGTTGAAAACATAGTGTCTAAGAGAACTTTAGTTAGTAAAAAGTCTTTCTTGTTATAGCATAAAAGATTAGGTCACATCTCAAATGAGAGAATTAATAGATTGATAAAAGATGGTTCTTTACCTTTTCTTAAATCTAAAAACTTAGACACATGTATTGATTGTATAAGGGGTAAGTTAACTAAGACTAAAAGCAAAGGTGCCACCCGAAGTTCTGACCTTTTAGAAATTATGCATACTGATATTAGTGGACCACTTACTCCTACTCTATGTGGTAATAAATATTTTGTTATCTTTATTGATGATTTTTCTCGTTATGGTTATCTTTACCTAATTAAGGAGAAGTCTGATGCTTTTTTTAAAAAAAATAATTTAAGATTTTTAAAATGGAGGTAGAGAAAAAATTAGGAAAAGTCATCAAAATTGTTAGGTCTGATCGAAGTGGTAAATATTATGGTAAACATGGCACAACTGGACAACATATGGGACCATTTGCTAAATACTTACAAAAGAATGAGATAATTGCCCAATATACTATGCCTGGTAGTCCTGAGCAAAATGGTGTGGCCAAAAGACGAAATCGTACTCTTAAAGATATGATGAGGAGCATGATGAGTAGAACCAATCTTCCTGAATCTCTTTGGGGTGAAGCCATGAAATGTGCATTATATATATTGAATAGAGTGCCTAGCAAATCTGTAACAAAAATACTTTTTGAATTATGAACCAGTAGAAAACCTAGCTTGAACCACTTCTGAGTTTAAGGATATCCTGTAGAAGTTAGAATTTATAATCCTTTTGAAAAGAAAACTAAACCTCAATTTACTTGTTAGTACTTTATAGGGTACCCAAACTATTCCAAAGAGATTTACTTAGAAAGAAAGAGTAAACTACAATGAGACCCTTCTAACCAATGTCATTTAAAGATTCTTTTAGAATTATTGTGGCCTTGGTAGCACAATATGTTCTAGAGCTTCATTAGATAGATATGAGGATAACCTTTTTTTGAATAGGGATCTGCAAGAGCAAGTTTATATGGTATATGTAGAAGGTTTTCAAGAACCTAGATAAGAACATTTAATGTGTTGACTTAAAAAGTCTATTTATGGGCTTAAACAAGCTTCTAGGTAATGGTATTTTTAAATTTGATGAAGTGATTACTTCTATGGATTTTTAAGGAAAATAAAGTTGATAATTGCATATACCTTAAGATCAGTGGGAGTAAGTACATTTTTCTTGTCCTCTATGTGGATGATATTCTATTAGCTAGTAATGATAATGGATTGTTGCATGAGACTAAACAATCATTATCCAAGATTTTTGATATGAAAGATCTTGGGAATGCTTCATTTGTTCTTGGGATAGAGATTCATAGAGATCGATCTAGAGGTTTGTTGGAACTTTCACAAAGGTCTTACATTGATCGTATGCTCACTAGATTTAATATGCAGAATTGTAAAGGTAGGGATGCACCTGTTATAAAAGGTGATAAATTCAGCCTTAGTCAATGTCCCAAGAATGATTTAGAAAGAGAATCTATGAAGAATATACCTTATTCTAGTGCAGTGGGGAGTCTTTTGTATGCACAAGTCTGCACTAGGCCTGACATTGCATTTGCAGTGGGAGTTCTTGGTAGGTATCTTTCTAACCCTGGTATGGATCATTGGGTTGCTGTTAAGAAAGTATTAAGGTACTTACAAAAGACAAAAGATTACATGCTAGTTTATAGAAAAGTTGACAATCTTGAGATTGTTGGATACACAGATTCTGATTTTGTTGGCTCTCAGGATGATATAAAATCCACTTCAGGATACATTTTTACATTAGCTGGGGGAGCTGTATCTTGGAAGAGTATAAAACAAACACTCTTAGCTTCTTCTACTATGCAAGCTGAGTTTGTTGCGTGTTATGGAGCAGCTACGCAAGCCATTTGGCTAAAGAATCTTATCTCTGATCTTCGCATCATCGATTCCATATCTAATCCACTTAGAATTTATTGTGATAACAAATCTGTTGTGTTGTTTTCCAAAAACAACAAAACTACATGTGGGTCTAAGCATTTGGAAATAAAGTACCTTAAGGTTAGATATTTTATGAATAAAAAAGGTGATATTACTGTAGAGCATATTGATACAAACAACATGATTGCTGATCCTCTGACTAAAGGATTAAGACCTGTAGTTTTTAGCAAACATGTTGAGAATATGGGTGTCTTAAGGTCTTTTGATGCATTTTAATAGTGGGAGCATATTTGCTGTGTTTGATACTCTCATGTTATAATTTGTTGTGTTGGACACTCTTTTTATAAGATTTTAATTTCATTGAAGATCATCATAAAGTATATAATCTAAGCTATTATATATTCTTACTTGTACATGTACTTATAAGTATTGAAATCTTGCTTCTTAAGACTGGTGTCTGTCTTAAGTATGACTTTGATGTCAAGAAAGTATGTCTTATAAAATGACACCATTGAATGATCTCGAGAATATGGATGAGACATACATACAATATATGAATTTCTCATCAAGTTTAGAGAAATCATGGAGGACTGATAATGAAAATAGCACATTTGATCACATTTGATGCTATTTTCTTAATACACAGCCACACTAAAATCCATTGTCAATAAAGTCACTAGCACTTGTAACCATAGATTGATCTTATGTCAATAAGGGGCATCAAGGCCACTATGATTCAGTGTTAGTTGGCTATATTAGATAGGATTGTTGTGATGTTATCTCAAAGGGCTAAATTATTTATTTTTTTATTTTTTATTTGTGGCCACATAAAAGTTTTTTCAATCAGTCTGAAGTCTTGTTTTCATAATGTATTTTGTTAAAACTCTAATAAAACCTAATTAATATTGCTCAAGTGGGAGAATGTTAGAATTTTTCATAAAATGAGCTGCTATTAATTGGTAATTTGTGATTTAATAAAAATTGACTGATTAAAATTTAGCCCAATTGTAAGACATGCATGAGACCCATTTAAAATTGTGATTTTAAAGATATGGACTTAGCACATCTACATAATTTAATGTGGTTTGGCGGTTGTGTAGGCCCAAAGACTTAGTAATCCTTTTATGGGGAGGATTACTAGGATTATAAATAAGGATTAAGGCTAGGTCCCCTCTTCACTTCTCATACATACGGTTTCTACTCATTTAGAGCCGCCATCGAAGAGAAGAGCGAAGAGGAAGATCTAATTGAGAAGAATTTATTAGCTTCCGCTGAATTCGATTATGATTGCAAATCCATCAGGTAAGTAAATTTTAATTTCATATTTATGGTATTCTAATTATCATACATGAGATCCTTAAATAAATTTAAAATTCTTACATCTTTATATATTTATTTATTGTCAAACAGACGAAACTCGAACCATTTGCTCATTTCTTTTCCTTTGTGGCCAGCAGAGTTTGAGACAAAATGAGCTCGTGGAAAAAAGAATATTAATAATACTCTTAAGATAAAAATTATGTCAAATTTGGATGGGTCATTGGCATTTTTTTTAATAAAAAAAGTAACCAAGTGGGGTAATTATTTTAAAAATTATAATATTAACGAATTTCTAGCTTTCTAATAAAGAAAATTCAAACACTATTGATTAACAAGTAAAATTTATCTGAAGTAAATATGCTTTCCATTGAACTAATAGTTTTTTTATATCTTTTAGAGTAATGTTAAGTGACGTAATTTTTGAAGACAAACACCTACTTTGGATATAAAATTATCATGATATAACTCATTTAATAAAATCCTATTTGATAAATTAACTTAAAATGTTGTTAATTAGATAATGGATCTATTTGACAATTAGCTAATTGAATTAATTATTAACTGATAATTAATTATTTTAATTAATTTAATTGATTGATAACATTATTTATTTATATGAAAATATTTAGTAAAAATAGTTATTTATTACTAGCTATTTGTATATAAAATAATATATAAAAATATGTGTATATTTTATAATTTATTTAAGTATTCTTTCACTTTAACAATATTTTAGATTATAATATATTACTTATTATATTAAATTTTAAAAAAATTATATCATTATAATTTATTATATTTATTTATTTTTTTAAAAATAAATAATTATAATTTTCTAGTTAAGAAACACTTGTAATATTTTAGTAAATAAAATAACTATTAAAGTTTATTTTTAACTATTTTTAATATTAAATATAAAATTCATATATTTATTATTAAAAATATTGATAAATTATACATTTTAAATATAAAAATAGATTTTTTACAAATAATATCATCTGGTTTTTTTTGCTTTTCTTAGTGTGTATTATTCTTCAATTTAAAAGATATCATTTGATAAAAGATTAATAATTTTCTTAATATATTTTTTATTATTCTCTATAAAATGAAACATATATTCTTTTATTTTTATACTATTTTAATAGAAAAGACATGATTATATACATATCATTTTTTTTTATTTAAATATTTTTAAATAATTTATTATACTTATTTAATTTTATTTAATAAATAATTATAATTTATTATATGTATTATTATTTTTCCTAAGAAATAAATAAATAAAATTTAATATTTTCTTATTTATTAAGATGAAAATATTAAAATTTTATAATTAGAGATAGGAATATTTTTTATACTGAATACAAATAAATTATTTCAAAAATTTATTATTTTCAACCTTTTTAAATTAATTATTTAAAAATTTATAAATTAATTAAAATAATTATTTACAAATATTTAAATTAAATAATTAAAGACACTCTAATTAATTAAAAAAATGATCGAAATATTACTCACGCTTGATATATTTTGGTTGATAATCTCAACCACATTCACCAGGAGAATACGTATGGAAATTAGTCGATCATAATTGTTTTGAAAAATTATGAATTGTAAATCTTAATTATTAGCCATTAGCTTTTTATTATTATAGATTGCCTTATAATATAGCGACATCGAACATTGTACGGAAGCTCAATTTGTAAGAAAAGGCTCTTTTTTTTTTAATAACTTTGATATGTCCTTTTAAATAAATAATAGCTTTGATTACACTTTTGCAGAGCAACAAATGTTCTGAGTGTGAATTAAAGGTTCATCTTCTACCAAAAAAAAAGAATTAAAGGTTCATCGATTACTGCAGAGTTATGTTAGTACTATCCTTTTCTTGCCTCCTTTTAAGGCTAAGTTCTTCTCAAGATTTTCCTTTTTTTTTTTTTTCAAATAGATATATTCCCTTTCCATCTTCCAAAGTTCCACACCCTAATTTACAGCAGCATGAAATATAAGAAAAAAAAAATTCAAGGCTGCTGAGAATATAAAGGAAACCTAGAAAAGGTAGAGCTCAAGGTTCGAGTGAGTGTGTGTTTGATAATATTAAAAAATTTTGAATTGAAATTTGGCATTGAAATTTTTAGCGTTAAATATTAATTTATAATGTTTGAAAATGTTTTGAGTTTAAGCATTGAATTTAATTATTTATTTAAAAATTATATCGACTTAATACTAAAAAATTTCACATCCTACAATTACCCTTAATATTAGTAAATTTTTAATTATTGTATTAACCAAATATGTGACTTAAAATTTTAGATTCAAAATTTCCACCTGATTAAAGAATTAAGTACAATTTGAAATTTTGGAAAAAAATATTTTTACATAAAATAAACGGATCATAAATTTATTTTAAATTAATTTCAGTAATTCACTGATATTATGTGTATAAATCCTGTCGTTAATATTAACAATATACACATTAAAATATGCATATTGTTATTTATAAAATAAATAATATTTTAGTATATAAAGAGTCAATAATTTTTTTGACAGTGCATAATTTATTCAAGTATTGTATGCAAGTCTAGGTAGGATAAGGTTAGAAAAAACTATAATAATTAAAAGGGAGAAATTTTTGTATGCCATTTTTATGGTATACTAACCGAAGTTTAATACTTTAAATTTATTATTTATATAATACTATATAAATTAAATAAAATTTAATGATTTAAAATTATTGAAATATTGTAAAGTAGTACGTCTTTATCATTGTTTAAAATAAACAGTAGGAATTAAGTATTTGGTGGTGCCGAATTTGATTCAGTAGCAAGCTCATTCTGAATTCGCTCAGCGATATACAACTAGCTTTTATCTTTAGTGTCAAGTTTTAAAAAAAAAGCCTAATAAAAGTTTCGGTTTAAACTATTTCAGTTCAAAACCTAGTCTTAATTTTCAAACACATTCTGAGATGAATCATTTTTTTTTCTAAAAAAAAAGAGTTAAAGGAATGGAAACGAATGAAAATTCACATAACATAACTAGATTTGATGTGGAATACGATATGTAATATGTATAAAAAGGGGGATAGCAGCAAATTGAAGTTAAAATTCATTGGAAATTTTCTAAATTTGAATCATAAAGCAATTTAGGGTGTGTTTGGATATATTTCTATTTTTTTCATTTTTTAAATTATTTTCAAATCAAAAAATAAAAAAATAAAAAAACTGGTGAAGCAAATAAAAAAAATATTTTATTACAAAACCGATATAAAAAAGAAAAAACATTAAGAAACATTTAAAATGTGATTCTATTTTTTTAAATTATATATTTAAAATTATAATTTTTAAAAACAGTTATCAAACATGAAATTTAATTTTTGAAAATCTAAAAATGAAAAAAACTTTATTCTCTCTTTTCCATCCCTAAGATCTCTAGATGACCTTGTTTTTTGTGGGGGTCAAAGAGGATACTTTCAAAGAATATTCATCAAGTATATACAAAATTTTAACAGGCCCACACTTGGAATAGAGCTCAACTGTTGAACAAATATTGGGCTACGCATCCAACCATAATCTGAGATCCCACAACCAAAATCAAGGTGCAGCGTCTAAACAACTTTAGTTTCTTTCGTCCTAATTAACAAGCAAATATTATAGAAAAACCCCCACAACGTGTCTAACCGAGCATAATTTTAAAAACAAAAGAATGATATGAATTTGCTGGATTTATTTTAGTGGATTTGCCATCTTTTTTTTTTGTTTGATATATTCCAAACTATTGCAGTCACGGCTAAAGTTTAGAACCTCTTGCCAGTCCTCATCAATTTGAATCATTCAAGCACAATCCAGGCAGCTTTAATGAATTCTCCTTTGTAATAATCAGCAAAAACCAAAGATTTTTAACTCCTTTTATGATTTGGTTGGAGGTGGAGGAAATGGAAATATATATTTCTATTTTCGACTAATTACGTACATTCATCTTCCTTGAAATCTTTTATCTAATTATCACTACCCCCTTTCTACTTTCAGATATAAAAGCTGAAGACAATAGGTAAGACACGCCTCATTCACTCTAGAAGTAATTTTTCAAAATTTAAATAGCTACTCTCCCAATTTTAAATAGTAAGTAATTGTTAAGGTGTGAGCAAGGCATGCCTTCCTAAGTGTATTTAGCAAAAGTCTGACTTGAAGGAAGAGATATAACTGTGTGTTTAAAATTAAAAAAAGCAAAAGGAGTCCAATACATGAAAAATGGAATCAGTATATATTTTTGAAAATAGAATGAGTATGAATATAATTATGCTAAATTTCAAGGAAGTTGATCCAATCTAATTTATCCTTGTATTTTTAGTTCCAACTCCATTCTCTCAGTCTTCCCTCATCCGAACAGACCATCGATTCACATGTCTTTCCTGAATATTTCAATCATGATTCTTTTACATTTTTTTCAACGCATAATGATCTACACTCA
The DNA here is from genome assembly GCA_020226215.1 of Sindora glabra. Lineage (NCBI taxonomy): Eukaryota > Viridiplantae > Streptophyta > Magnoliopsida > Fabales > Fabaceae > Sindora > Sindora glabra. The sequence continues at coordinate 71,467,106 of CM035235.1, forward strand.
TAGATCAATGTATAATCAAACACTGAACGTAAACAATGATTTCAAAATTATTCAAGTAAAAATACCAACACTTGATGCAACAACGAATCATCATCTGATGCAGCAAAGGGCAAGCTTTTGAACACATCTTGCTGCTAGCGCCCTACCTTTTGCTTTCCCTGCATCAAAGAATCCCACCAAAGTGGATTCCTAATTAATCTGTGCGACAGATTAGTAACTGAAATTTGAAAGGATTAATGTAATTGAATAGCAAAACAAAGCAGACAGTTTCAAGATGCTTATGGAATCAGTTGCTTCAAATTTTCAAACAATCAGCTAGAGAGTGGGATATGCAAATAAAACTGACCATGCTAAATTAAAAAATGATGTTCCAAATAAACGTACTGTTACGCCTTGATCTTTACTGATTCAAGAGAATTGTTAAGCTTGAATCACATGGCCTAAAAGATTAGTCAAAATTGTTTAAACAATCAAGTTTGGTATTTTATATATCATACTTAACTCTTAGATGTGGAACTTCACACACATTGAAATTAGATAATAAGATAATAAAGCATACTACCTTGTCATATGATTCAACTAATTTGGAGGACAAGTTAGATAAAAGCAATATCCCAGCAAGTAAATATACATATATTGCAGGAACAAAAGGTGTGGGGGAGGGAGGGCTAGAGTTTTCAATGCATAGTAAAAGCCATAAAAACTGAAACTAAGCGGTATAAAATTAAATGCAAATACAAAATATTTGCAAGTCAAATGCATAAGCTTGTGGACATTGACTAATTAACTGCTCGTAAGTAAGCACATGAATCAAACTTTTGCATGTAAATTGGTTTTGACAGGAAGAACATGCTAAAGCAACACGGAAGATAAGTGAGAAGAGGGAAAAGATTGGTGCATTACTTGATCCGACCAAACATTAAATTTACATTTTTTTTTTACAATTAAATTTAACATGTTATATGATAACATATTAATGTATTATAGTCATCTCTCTGAGAAGAACCTACAAAGGAGGAAATAATATTGAAAATCTAGACGCCTTAGTTTTGACTAAATTAATCCCACTTCCACCATAAATTTGATGACCCATACAGGAACTATGATTTTTCTGTAGGATGCTACCTTGATTAAGCGCAACAGTATACGTTGCTTGAGCTTATTGCTTCATAGAGTTGTTCATGACGTTACAAAGCACACTACAGATTATCAAAAAAATTTGCGGGTACTCAAATCCTTGAAGCTTAATATAACTAATTTTAATTAAAATTCGTCATGGAAGAGGGATCAATTCTTAAAAGATTTTCAAACTGCACAGTGTGCAAAAGATAAAGCCAAACTATTCTTCTGGGATGACAATTTCAAGCTGCCATAAGTTCAGTTTTTTTATTTGGCTTTTCTTGGTTCTGAATTTGATTCAGCCATGGTGTAAAATTTTGTGATACTGATGCTAAATCTCTTAAGTTTATAAAAAAAATTGATTAAATTAATACCAAGTCTTAAAATTAATTATTTCTGTTATTTATTTATAAATATTTTCTTTATTTTTATGAAGTACCATAGAATAAAAACTTTAAAGTTTAGTATAAGTAGTTTGAATTCTGCATCACCTAAGTTTGGTGGATGAGTTCCCAAAAATTAATATATATGTGTACTTTATTAGAAATTTTAATCATCCAATTTTCATTTCAAATATCAATAAATATTTGATTTTAGTTATTTATTTTTAGTTATTTTTAGTGTGCTAAAAATATATTTTCCCATTTCAGCATTCCATCCTGCATAATAAAAGCATAAAACAAAAAAGTAAACATACTTAAAATAGTAGTATGCATCAACAACTTGCATAACCAACTACAAGTATATATAATACATAGATATAAATCATTCAAGTTATGATTATATGTTGTAATTAATCATGAATAGTCTAATTTAGTTTGAACAGTAGACAAAGCACCGGCATACGTAGATATATCATTCTAGTTATTGATAAGGGTCAAACTCTTAAACACTTTATTTAGCACATTTGAAGTGCTTGAAGCGTAGGTAAAGCACATGCTTTTATAAATATTCAGTGAATCTAATTCAAACAAGAGAACAGACATGAAAAGAATAGAGTTCTTTACTACTTTGTTGAAGCTACTTTAATGCCAATCAAGGAACTGACTATCCACATAATTATGAAGCAAAGTCCAAAACATGCTTCCATCCTCATTAATATATACTTCTAAGGAACAACAGCATAAAACCCCAACACCACTTTTCAATCCTTACAAGAAAATTTTAAATGCAAGTGCAATGTAATTTTGGACTTATTTCATGATTTAGTCAATAAACATTGTGTCTTGATTCATACATAGAGGAGAGAAAGCCCCCCATCATAGTGTTTTCCCTTAACAACCGGAGAAATCATTGCAGCAGCTGATTAAAGCCTCATCAATCGTAGTACATTGTGTGTCTTGCTTCATACCCGGAGAAGACAAAATTCCTGTCATAGTGTTTTCCCTTAACAACTGGAAAAATCATTGCTGCAGCTTTTTAAATCCTCAAATTAAGGCTAACCATCTTAGTCATACGCCGCAGTTCAATTAAAGTTGAATCCCTTTGTCTGCAATGAAAGTACTGTGTGTAATTTTTTTTTTTTGTTTAGACAATAATAGAAATAATAATTCATTTAATGTATACACAAAGACTTGAAATCGAACTTTAAACATAATGGTGAGTAAACCCTAAGGCAACAACGGGCACCACTAGAGTGCCGGCATTGTAAATATATTTATTATAATATAATTGCAGCTTATCAGGATATCCAAGTTGCAAACTTCCTAAATGGTCCAGACTTGTTTTAAATCTCTCTTCATGTACAATACTGAATACTCTAATGCATAAAATTTTACGACTGTTAGACAATTTTTTTTCCCTGCTGTTGGTATTTGGTATCCCATTAATTTATTAAAATGCTCTTACTGATAATGTCAATTTCTTCTAAGTGATAAATGAAGATTAAGCATATTAATTATACATGAGTACCTGGAAAAGTTAAATACTTTTGAACTCTTAAAATCCATAGTTTTTGTGATATTGAAACGTACTCTTAAGCTAATACATTATGAACTACTAGAATCAAATTTACTTATTCAATGAGTGCACGTACTTGTAGACCCAATTTTTTCCCATGAACAATAGGGTTTTGGACGAATTAGTAGAAGTAAAAGAAAAAATAATACTTGTATAAACTTATAAAGTTTATGTACAAAATATTAAATATTAAAAAACTAATCATTATAAACAAAATATAAAAGTGCATATTAATGTATTTTTCCTCACCTTTAGAATTAGTATCAGTAATGATAATGTTCTTCTATGATATTTATTTCATAAAAATTTTCAAATATTTACAACTCCATTTGAAAAAGATGACTTTTCTTAAAAAAAATAAAATTATCGATGAAATTTTTTGTAAAAATTGCAACTCATTTTTTCTCAGCAGAAGTGCGGAACCCTATTCATATTAGTGATTAGTCTTTCCGGTCTCTTAATTTTACTATTGTAAAATTTATATGCTTGAATGTAGTTTATTTTTTCAAAAATGTTAAAAAATAACAAATAAGTTAAATATAAATATATGATTATTTTGAAAATATTATGTTTTTGATGTACTTAAATGCATCTTAAACGCAAATGGTCAACAAGAGCCTAACAAACGATGCCCTATATTGGAGGATCTGTTTATTTTCACTTTTCATGCTTGAATGGTGAAGTTTGTCTTTGCCTACGTGCATGAACCTTTCAAACACATAGAAAGAATAAAAGTCCTTTAAATATGAGTGAATCTCCTGAATCAATTAAATTATATTTTGGAAAAATTTTCTATGAAATATTTGTGTTATATAAATTTAACCCTAATTAATAAATAAAAGTATTTATTTATTTTTATAATTTTTAAGATATTGAATATTAAAAAACTAGATATTTAATTTTTAAATTTTATAAAATTAATAAATATTTTTTATCTATGAATGATAACTAAATTTATACTATATAATTGGACAATATAAGAAATTTTCCGTATTTTGACTTAGGGCAGAACGAGGCAGGACGCCGATCAGTGCCGTGCTGCCATGTGGTAGCAGCTTTGGACTGTGAAAAATAATGAATTGGGATTATAAAACCACCTCATACTCTCAATTTTTGCTACCCCGTTTCAGACTTTTTTACCCCTCAATGTGTGAGTAAGTACATCTCTACGCATGGTTTTGCCCAGCAAAAGCTTACACATGGCACAGCTCACTGATGCTTTCAGGGAAGGCAACCAAAGAATACAAATAAGGAGACAGCCAGCCGTTTCCTCTTCACAGCAATCCATGAAAGGAATAAAAAAAAAAAAAAAACAGATAAAATCCCATTAAAATTATGCCCAACGGCCAACTTTGTTTTTGATTACCAAAAAATTGGCAAAGGTTCATCCCCATTTCATGGCATTGCACATTTCACGTAAATCCAAAAACAGCATCTTTAAAACATATTCAAACAATGTAGCTGCCTCCTAGGTTATGCAAAGCAAAGCTTATCAAACGGTGAAAATAAATAAAAAAAATTCCCAGAAAATAAGTAAAGATTAGATTTTTGTCTTACCAGGAAAAAGGATGGAGAAAAGAGAAATGTGGGTATTCCAGGGACTCAGTTCTTTCCTTTGTCCTTGTGGTCTGAATGCCGGCTGCCGTCGCCATAGTAGAGCTGCAACCGGCCATCAAATCCAGATGGTGGGAACTGATGGTGGTGAGTGTTATGATTATCCATTGTTGGAGCAGCTCCTATAAATAAAGGTACATGGGATGATCCGTCAATGGGCGAAAACCTCGGCAGATGATGAGGCAAAAGAGACGGAGAATTGGACTGAAGGGTCCCCCTATTGAAGCCAGCAAGGCCTGAAGAGATTGTGAAGTTCAGGTTATAGTCGCCATTGCCCGGCTGTGAAGTAACCACCGGTATGAGATGATCTGGCATGAAGGAAAAAGGTTGAAGCTGATCCGACTGATTCTCGGTTGTCACATTGAAAGGAGAAACAGACATTGTTTGTGGATTCAGAGAATTTCCCAGCTGGATTTGTCCTGAGAACCCAGAAGATTGATGATGCGTTGTCCTCGATGAAGGCGATTGTCCAAAAAGCCCAGAACCGAAGTAATCCAATGGCGTTGTCAACCATTGTTGCCGAGCCCCTTTGTTAATCAAATTAGGCTCATCAACAGCATGATTTTGATGAACTGAACCATTAGGACTAGCAGTACTAGTAGGAACACCGTTAATCCCACCGGTGAGAAGAAGCTCAGTAAAAGAAGCAGTTTGGGAAATGTGGTTCACATTATGGTGATGGGAGATATTCCCAGATTCGTTCTCTTTTTCCTTCTCCTTGGCTGTTCTTTCTCTCGCCCTCTCACGAGCCTTCACGCGAATTTCAGATCGCGAGAGGGCCAAGCCAGAGCCTTTGCTTGTCTCAGAAGTGCTACTACAAGCAGATTTCGAGAGAGAAAGGTTTTGACTTTGAATCTGCTGAAAGCTTCCCTCATCACCATCTAAATCCCCTTCAACTGAATCATCAAACTCTTGTTCTTCCCTTTGCTCATCGCTTGGTTGCTTTGAATTACTGTCAGGAAAAGTATGATTCAAAGAAGGAAGCTCAGAAATTGCATCAGAAGCAGCTTTGATTAACCACTCCACAGCTTTACTCGGTTGGTCATAACCCAAGCGATCTTGTAGATCATAGAACTGAATAGCTGTTGATACGGAAAGCCTAACCCTTCTGTCTCTTAAACCCTTTGAAGTCATCACCTTGCTGTGACGGTCTTTGCCGCCTGATGCTCTTGAAACCCTAACAATTCTTGAAGAGTTGTGGGACCAGCTTTGGAACCTGTTTGTGCTGCCATCAGTACTGCCACCATTGTTTCTTCTTCTAAGCTCTCCGTCTTCTTCATCATCTGGGCATTGCTCGTTATTCATGTTACTATTTGCTTTGGAGACTATCTTGTTATTAATGAAGTCATTTGTGCTGCCATTTCCAACTCTTGGGAGTTTAGATGGCTGCGCTTGAATCTCATCCTCCTCCATATCCATATCACAATCATTCCTTTCTTCCCAGCACTGAATTAGCTCAAACTAGAAGAAACCCCACTTTGCTTCTCCCTTATCCTTACACTTCAAGAGAGAGAAAGAGAGAGGAATTTCTAGAGAGAGAGTGTGCGGGATGGGGAGGAGTGATGAGAATGCAGGTGGGGCATTAATTGGAGAAGATAATTCAGTGAGTATTTAGCTGTTGAGGTGATAAAAGGCCTTTTTTTTAAAAGGCTTTCATATATCACGGTCGAAGTCAGAGGCCCCTCGTTTGATAAGCTTTTTGCAGTCTACAGAGAAAGCCTTCAAAAGCAAGGTCTGAATGAATAGGTCTCAGAGGGTCAGCAACTGCAAAACCCAGAAAAAAAAATCAGAAATTAATGAAAAATTTGAAGATAAAAATTAAAAATATAAATATTTAAACACGTAGAAAATTTTCAGACCCCCTTATTATTATCACTATCATTGTTATATTGTTGCACACTGCTCTGCTGATAAGATCTGACTGCGTTTTTCACAACATTAAAACCTAAACCTTATTACAGATATTTTAAAGCTGAATTTATGTAGAGGTCGAAATCCTCGGAAACCACTGTACCTTTGATCCGAGCCTTTCATCTTTGTTTTAAAGCTAAGGCAGCATACTTTGAAGATGGCCTCTGATCTGAGCCAACCCTTTTAGGTTCTTTTGTACTTATAGTTTTCCCTGGTTTCAAGATAGCAGACATTGAACCCAATTAGAAACCAGAAAGTAAGTTCATGGCTTTAGTACACTCCTTAGTAATTTTTTAATGATGAAAAACTGTATGTCAATCACCCACAAATATTTTTAAATAAAGTTTGAGTTTAATCACTTTGAATGATGTTGAGTCAGATCCTTTGACAGGTGTTGATCTCTCAAAGCAAAGTAAAACTCAACTCGCAGATCTGTGAACCTGGAGTTCAACTATAACTATTTAAACAAAAACAAGAATTATCAGAACTTGCAGCAATGTTTTAGGGCTTGTCAAAGACATCATAATATTTTCAGATCATTGCCGTATTTATCATCAGAAAATATTCCAGAAACAAAAAAGAGTTCCCATCAAATTGAAATTTTCATGGATATGAAAAACTCAAGAGTATCGGAAAAGGTGGGCTTCAGAAAACTGATGCTTGGGAAGCAAAAACAATCTTTGTTGTTTGGTTTAAGAAATTAAGTTTTTTTTTTTTTTAAATTTGTTTGTGCTCCTAAATTTCCCAATCGTTCTTCCCACTTCTCAAGTGTACCTTAAACGTAACAGAGAAAAAGTTCAGAAATTTTCCTCTATAGTTTTCAAACTTCAAGTCCCAGACATTACCTTCAAATCAAATCCACTAGCTAAGTAAAGAATTGCACTTTTGGGTTGAACTACAGCTCCTTTCTTTATGTAAACATCATTATGCAGTTGTGGGAGAGAGAGAGAGAGAGAGAGAGAGAGAGAGAGAGAGAGGCTAGAAGGAGACGAACAATAATGTTCTAGGGTTGGTATTTGGTGAGTGAGCAGGGAAAAGAAAGAGCAGGAAAAATTCTGGGCTTATGGGAATTGTGAGATTTCTAGAGAAAGAAAGAGAGATACTCAGAGTGCTCGTAGCTGAGATCAAACTGAAAGGAAGGAGAAGGAGGAGGTGGAGGCTTCCCCGTTAGAACAATCAGCTAGCTTATCGTGTAAAGACAGACCCTGCGCCGCCCAAACTTTATGCATCTCTACTTTTCCAAATTTGGCCTTGCTTTTTCTTCAGATTTACTTCAATAACCTTGTGGATTGGGCATTATTAATTATTAAAATAAAATATAGAATAATGTATAGAAGAGGCATTATAAAACATATCGTAGTTTGTGGTTATTGAAGGACTTCTATTTGTATTTCCCTTCCCAGGCCCGTTGTTTTGTTTTCTCTTCCCTCAAGATTTCAGTAACGTCATTAGAGGGTCTTTGTGGCTTGATATATATTGCATGGTTTGTGATTCAAAGTTCTGATTTATTTTCGTCTATTATTGGTTTTTTAATAATATGTTTTATTATGCTATGATGCTCCCATTGACCCTTTTTTAATTATAAAATTAATAATTTTATTCCTGTAATTATAAAGTGTAAATAAAATTATTTTTAAATGATATAAAATTATAATTTTATCTTTAAATAACAATCCATACTTATCATTTCCTTTCATATAGTAAATTAGAGACAAAATTATTTATACAAAAAAAAATTATCTATATGAATCATTATTTAGAAATAAAATTATAATTTTATATAATTCATATATCATTTTGTAAGTATATTATAGGACAAAATTATTAATTTTATCTTTTTAAAGTAATAATATGTTACTTTATTTATTTTTTTTCTCTTTTATAGTTAATCGATTACAGAGATATTAATGGGGTGATTTAATTTATTTATTTTTAGTAAATTTTTTAAGATTATTCTTTATACATAAAGTTTAAAATAGTTAAAAATAAAAAAAAATAATGAAATAAATATAAGTGAATTAAAAATATAAAATAATAAAATATTTATTAATCAAAAGGAAGGATAAAATTGGAAAGTAAATATTTTATTCTTCATTGGAATCCTAAAATAATAGATAAAATGCAACAAAATCTTTTTTAAGATACAATAAATAAAAAGAAACAAATAGAGTATTAACATGTGTAACTTCATGGATTTAAACCTAAAATATTAAAGAGGGGTAAAAGTTGAGAGCAACATCAGGAGGTACTATTATATTATAATATAATAATATTATATGTATACAAAATAAGATTTAAAATTAAATTTTAAATAAAAATTAGTGGCTATTAATTAAATGTAAGATAATGAGTTAAATTTATAAAATTTAAATAAATATATACAAAAAATTTAAAATCCAATTTTGTATTCCACTTTTAATGTATGCAACATTTTTGTTTATAATAACAAACACAACCTGTATCTTTTCAGGGTGTTTCATAAGGTAAAATGGTAATCACACAGGAAAAGATCCAAGTTAAATCCTAGTTTGAGTGATGTTCCGATTTATTGATTCGGATAATCTACAAAAGCTTAATTTATAGTAAAAATTTTCAATTGGGAATAGGATTACGAATAATGACCAAAATAGTTGAATTGAAGGAATTTATCCCTTTTATATATATATATATATATATATATATATATATATATATATATATATATATATATATCCCTTGTCTTTTTATATTTTATATATAATATATAAGGGATAAATTTATATTATATATATAATGTGATAAATTTTATGGTCCCCTTGTAAGTTTGGTATCTATAGAGGTGTGGCAAAATTCAGATCGTTAGATAAAATTACAAAAAATCTCAATAAAAATTATAACTTCATCTAACGATTTATATTTTGTCATATCTTTATAGGTATTAAATCCATAAGAACACTATAGAAGCCAGCATATAATATATATAAGGGATAAATTCGTTCAATTCAACTATTTTGATCATTATTCGTAATCCTATTCCCAATTGTGAAATTTTACTATAAATTAAGCTTTTGTAGATTATCCGAATCAAAAAATCAGAACATCAGAAAATCGTAATTAAATTGACTTGAATCCATCAATCCATCGAGTTGGGCCTAAACATTGTCTGCTCATCGGGCCGAAAACTGCTCGACTTGGGCTACCCAAAAACAATGGAAAAGCGAGGCATAGGGGAAACGGAGCAATTTCACATAACCTTCAACTTCGACCATCTTCGAATCCAGTCTAAGACCCCCCCCCCCCAAAAAAAAAAAAAAACAGAAAGGAATCCAGGCAGCAGCAGACGCAAAGCGTTGGTTATTTTGCCGGAACGAAAACGGTAAGATTTCCCGCCAGACACCCGAGAACGCTGTCCATAGAATGTCGGCTTCCCATGCTTTTCTCTCAGTATTTTCTGGGCATCCAAATAGGACTGAAGTAATCGCTGATTTTCATCTGTGGTTTCAGGTTTTAGAGAAAATTCAATACTGAGATGGCTGCAAATTTTGCGTCTATATGTTCTCGTGGTACGTGTTTTTTATACTTTAATATGAAGTACATCAATTATAAGAAATGAAAAATGGATGAGTGAAGGGCTACTTATTCTGAAGTATACACGGATATTATAGAAAATAGTTCTATTCTTAGCGTATGACATTATTCGCTTATTTTAAATTTCTTCTTGATCATTGCTGCTTGACGTTCCTTCTATCCTAATAAAAATTGAAAAAAGAACTTTGAATCTGAACCGAAACTCTTGCTGAGATTTACCGAGATGTTTTTATAACTAATCTGATTTGCAATTCCAAAATAGGAGCCTGAGACTGAGCGATCTACTGTATTGTTAATAACTTCCTCTCACTATTTCCAGATACTGTTTCACCAATCTGAACGATTTCCAACCAACTGCACAATCACTGTTGAATTCATTAGTTAGTACCTTGCATGATCATATGCCATTGTTAAATTTTTTGCTGGCATGTTCAACTTAATTGGACATTCAACAGGTTTTATGATAGGTTTTTATACTCTTCACAAATATCTCATAACAATTTGTAATTTTTTGAGTAAACATAATAATCGATTCTTTATTTATAAATGTTATGATTATTATATCTTTCAAATATTGTAATCAATACTATAAATCTTTTATTTTTACTTTTCTTATAATTATTTATCCTTTCATTCACTTACTTTTTTTCTACCTCATATTGTTCTTCTCTTTTAGCTTCCTCGAGACAATCATGTCAAGCAAGCAATCTTATGGGAAACTTGACTCCTTTCTTGGAACTTTTACTCCTTTGATAATTGCTATTAAGAAATTATTGAGTTCTTTTAGTTATATTCTTCTATCAAGGGCTATTGAATAATGGTGCCTAGGTCACGGTTTGAAGGATCATCTAAACACCATATTTGCTAATGTGAAAACTGACAAGGATGCTTAAGAGAAAGCTAGTACTTTATTGTGTGCCCTATTATGGCGATCCATTGATCCCTCTCCTCGTTACATTTATACTAACTTTAAAAATTGTTATGATATGTGGATACAAGACAAGGATCTCTATACTTATGACATTCAACATCTGTACTCGATTGCAATCAAGCTAATTAATTTAAGACAACAAGCTATGATGGTTCCAAACCTTGTTGTCTAGATATCCTCTATTAAGGTTTAGTTAAGTACTTTATTACTTGTTAGTAAATTGTTGCTAAGGAACTGGCACATTGAGATAAAATCTTCATGCTTTGCATTGTTGCTGCTTTGAGTCTCAACTTTAATTTTGTTCAGGATTAGATTCTTGCTAGTCCAACTATCCTTACATTAAAGGAAGTTTTTCTGTCATTTTATTCGTGTTACTTCTATGCTCACAGTGTCATGGCCATTTATTGTTGACAATTCTACCTTGGGTTTCATAGGTTCAGTATAATCCTAAGGAGGAACAAAAAGGTGACTATAGAAGAAATCAAGGGACCTATCCCAAGTGTATTGATTGTCATAGATGGGACCATACTAAAGAAGAATGTTACAAACTGCATAAATGATCTCCTTCTATTAATGTTATATCGGTGATTCTTAGTCTAAGCAATTTGGCAGATAGCTACAAAACTTTGTACAACTTATTATAGTTGATTATGATGATTATCTTAGGTATCAGACATCAAAATAGTCCTCTTCATTAGTTATTTCCATTACCCACATTGGTAATTCTATTGCTTGCCTTACTCACTCTTCTTCTTTAAGACCATGGGTTTTTGATTTAAATGCTTCTGACCATATCTCTAATAACCCTTTTTTGTTTTCTCATGTTCATAAATTTATCTCTTTACCTTTTGTTACTTTAACTAATGAATTTAAGACAATTACAACAATTGTATGTAGTGTCAAACCATTACCTTTTAAACTTTTAGATTTTGTCCTTTATATTCTTTATTATCTTTTTAGTCTTGTATTTGTTATCAAACTTACTCATGCCTTAAATTATTTTATCACCTTTAATACTAATTTTGTTTTTATCTAGGAGCAAGGTACGAGATAAATGATTGGAGTCAGACGTGAGTCATGAGGCCCTTATCACCCTAACCTTCTTGCTTCCCATGTAGCTTGCACTATTATTGAGTCTTCTATTCTCTTTCATAATTACTTAGGTCATCTTATTTTGTGTGAGTTTCAAAAGATGGATTTTGGCATTTCTACTCTGTTATCTTTTTATTTTAAGTTTCGTCAATTTAGTAAAAAGTTTCAAACTTCATTTTCCAAAAAGGTTAATAATTAGGTTACATTCCTATTTACTTTGATTCATTATAATATTTGGGGTCCTAGTTGTGCTGTATTTATTTTAGGTTTTTAGTATTTTGTAAATTATTGATGACAAAATATGTTGCACTTAGTTATATTTAATAAAAAATTGTTATAAATTAATTTTCATTTTTGAATCTTTTTATTTTGAAATTAAAACCTAATTTAATAAATCTATTTGTGTGTTATGTAGTGATAATACTTCTAAATATTTTTCCACAACTTTTACTAATTTTTTATGTTTGTAAGGAATTTACATTAGTCTTCTTATACTTACACACTTTAGCAAAATAGGGTTGTTAAGTGAAAAAATAGACATTTGATTGAAATTACTTACATACTCTTGTTACATCATAATGTTTCTTTCATTTTTAGGGTGATGCTCTGATCATTACTTATTATTTATTAACGTGATTTCTTTTTTTGTTTTTTAGCACAAGGTTCCTCAATTTATATTGTTTCCTAATCAGCCATTGTATGTTCTTTCTCATTATATTTTTGGTTGCACATGTTTTATTTATAATATGATTCTTAGTCAGAATAAATTCTCTACTCATTCTATCAAATGCATATTTCTTGGCTATTCTTGTATTCAAAAAAAGTTATAAGTGCTTCTTTTTAGATACTTATCTATACTATTTATCTATTGATGTTACTTTCTTTTAACCTTATCTCTTTTACTCCACACTTTTCTAGTTTTACCCATTCTTTATTGTTCACATTTTTTTTATCCTACTCCAATTATATTCAAGTTTGCCTTATCCTCTATACCTTTACAAGTATATAATAGATGCTCTTCACCATAAGTCCTAACTAATCTTTCCATTATTACGTCTTGCTTTAACTTGTTGTAAACTTATGGTTTGATGATTCGTTTTCCATGGTTGTTAAAAAAAATAAACACTTCACTCATAATCCTCATCCCTTTTATAAATTTCTAAATCATCATCTATTATCTTCTTCTTATTGTGCTTTTCTCTTATTATTTTCTTTTATTTATATTCCAAAAACCACTAGTAAAACACTTTTAGATTTAGGATGGTAACATGCTATTAAAATATGTATATATTAAGAAGTTATTCTAGAAGATTTTAGATTATTTTCTTCTAGTTTGATTAAGATTATAATTAGTATCTCGGATTTGATTGTAATATCTTTGATTGATTGTATTTTTTTATATATAAATAGATATCATGACTATAACAATTGCTTAAACCATTTCAACCAATTTAAGTTAACATCAAAACCCTCACATTGAGAGACTTTGCTTCTATTTTTGCTTTGATTTTTTTATTTAAAAAAAATTCTCTTTTAGCAAATCCAAAAATTTTAGTATTAAAACCAAATCACCTTCTATTTTTTTCCCTTAAACATAACCTAGAAACCTAGAAATAAAACCTAAAACTACATAGCACAATGTTTTACAATTGCTTGTCATCATTCACAAAGCATTACAAGATTTTTCATGAAACTAAATGTATAAACCCATATATTGGTCATTTTCTAGCAAACCTATTGATGTATGCATCACACATGCCATTTTATTAGATGCATGTGAGCTACACATGCCATTTTTACACTTGTGTGTGAGCCATACACATCATTGCATCTTGGTTACCTTTTCTTGTTGATTCCGCCCATGGTTTCAATTTATCAATTTGAGGAACAAAACTTTACTTTTGTCAAATAGCTAGATTAGTTTCCTTTTTTATTTAAAAAAAATCTAAAGCATTAATCATGAGTTTCTCATGTGGTATTATTTCTTTCTTTTTATCTGGTAATTACACAACATATCAATTTCATTCAACATCAGCATCCTTTAGGCCTTGGATAATTGATTCAAGAGCTTCTGATTACATAACTAGTAATTGATCTTTGTTTATCTAATTTAATTGCACTGATAAATTCTTTTCTATAATTACTTTAGTTGATGGATCTAAAATTGTTGCTTAAGGTATTAGTCAAGTAAAATTCCTTTCTTCTTTATTACTACGATCAATTCTTTATGTACCCAATTGCCCTTTCAATTTAATTTTAATTAGTTAACTTACACTTACTCTTAATTGTTTTATAACTTTATTATTGATTCTTTTACTATATAGGATTGGAATACGAGAATGACGATTGATTCTAGGTATGAGTCACAAGGACTTTACTACATCAAACTAACTTTTTCAATAAGTTGTGCTGCTACTGAATCTCTTGAGTTATTTCATTACTGTTTAGGATATCCAAGTATTGAGAAATTTTCATAAAATGGTTACTAGCCTTTCAACTCTAGAGTCTTTAGAGTTCAAATCCTATCAACTTGGTAAACATGTACATAATTTATTTCCTAGTAAACCTTCAAATAAAGTCGATTCTTTATTTTTTATTGTTCATTCTAATATTTAAGGTCAAGTTTATGTACCTTTAACTTTAGGTTGTTTTAGTATTTTATTACATTTATGATGATTACTATTGATCACTGATTATATTTAATGAAAGATCGTTTTGAGTTATTTTAATTTTTAAAATATTTTATTTTGAAACACATAATTAATTAGTTTAAAAATTCACATACTTTAAAGTGACAATGCCTGAAAATATTTTTCTACATTTTTTCTTTTCTTTTTATGTCCTCTAAAGGTATTTTTCATTAGTCCATATGTCTCCACCACACTTCAACAAAATGACCTTGCTGAAAGAAAGGATTAACATTTAATGAAACTACATGAACTCTTTTGTTGCATACAAATATTTCTTTTCGTTTTTGGGCAAATGTTGTATGTACTACATGTTATTTAATTAATCCTATACCTTTTTTTATTTTAAAATAATCAGATTCTTTAATCTTTAGTTTTTCCAAAAGAAACCTGTGTATAAATTCCCTTTCGTGTGTTTAAATGTACCTGTTCTGTTCATGATCTCTCTTTAGGAAGAGACTAATTATCTCTTAAATCCATAAAATGTGTCTTTCTTGGATATTAAAGATTGCAAAAAGGTATAATTGTTTATTCATCAACTTTATACAAATTTTTTATTTCTACTGATGTCACATTTCTTTGAGTCTTATCTCTTCTTCCATAGAATCCACCTCGATAATTGAGGTTTTACTCATTCCTTTTTATGATCTTGTACTTGTATCATTTCTGTATCTTCATAAGAACAAGCCTATTATTACTATTTAACAACGACTTCATTTAGCTTAAATTGTTGAAGATTCCAGCATCAACCCAAATTACTGAAGAAAACCTTATAGACCTATCTTTTGTTCTAGTCTCATCTCTGAAATTCGATTCATTAGAAAATCTTGACAACTTTCCCATTACACTTTGAAAAAGTAATGGTTCCATTCAAAATTCATATATTAATTATAATTTTTGAGTTACCATTATTTGTCTACATCCTAGCATGCTTTTGTTCTTGCTTGTTCTTTATTTCCATTCCTAAAAACTATGTAGGAAACTCTCTCTCACTTAAGGGTGACATCAAGCAATGTTGGATGAGATGATTGCATTACACACTGATGGTACATAAGAGTTAATGCCTTTGCTTACTAGCAAATCTTTAGTTAGTTGTTGTTAAGTATTTATTATTAAAGTTAGCTTTAATGGAAAAATTAATTAGTTAAAAGCTCGACTTTGTGGCAAAGGACTATACTTAAATTTGGATTTGGATTATGGTGATACATTCTCACTAGTTACAAAAAGTGCTTCACTTTGCCTTTGTCTCTCTTTAGTTGCCATTCGTTATTGACCTTTACATCAAGTAGGCATTAAAAATGCCTAATTGATAGGAACAAACCTATAGAAATTGGCCTTTACTATAGATGAAATAGTTAATTCAAGAGTTGAAGTTTACAAAAGTGTTTTAAATAGAGGTATTGACAATCAAGTTTGCACTTCATATTAGATCTAATCCAGTCTTTCATGATAAAAACACACACATAGAAAATTGATTATTATTTCATTCAAAAGAATGTATTATTTGGTTTTATGTCACTAACCTTTAGTGGTAGATCTAGAGAATTTAGTTTTTAGGAGCAATATATGCATACAAAAATAAAAAAATTAAATATTTAATAAAAATAAATTTAGCCTGTAATTTATAGTTTAGTGTGTGTAATAAGCCAAGTTCCATATTTTTACCTTTGTTTAAGTAAAAATTTTCTTTTAATAGGTAAAAAAAAATTTCTAAGGGCACATTTATAAAGGTTGTGGGTGCAATAATTACAATTTGTATATATATATATATATATATTATATATATATATATATATATATATATATATTATATATATATATATAGATATATATATATATATATATATATATATATAAATGAATGTATAATGTATAATTTTATTTTTTAAATAGGGGTAATTGCTCTCACTACATACAATGTGCATCTACCACTAGGAGCCATGTTAACTCAAATGACCAGTTAGCTAACATTCTTATTAAGTCTTTTAAAGTATTCGTATTGAGTGTATCTTTAATAAGTTCAATGCATATAATTTATATGCTCCAACCAAGTTGATCTTAAAGGGAGTGTTGGATTATAATGTAAATAGTTTAGTTTGTAGCTAAGTTTTCTAGAATAACTAGCTTCAAGGACCATTCACACACACACACACACATACACACACACACACACATATGTATCCTTGATCGAAATAATTAAGTAGAATAATTTATCATGTATTCTCCCTAAACATCATAAAACACATGTTTAATTTTTTGTTGCATTATTTTTTACTATTTATTTAGTGTTATGAGTAAAAGGATTGGATGAATAATAGAGCTTCGTCTAGCTTGATAGGTCCCGGTCCAGATAAATATTGGAGTTTGTGCTCTTTTTTATAACACGATAAGCTCTTAGGTTTTTTTATGACTCAATTATTATTCAAGCTAAGCTCAAGCTATGAAAATAAAAAAATGACCCCGACCTAATTAGATTAATTTAATTTAAGTGATATAATTATGTATTACAAAACTTTAGTTATATCTAATTATTTTTAATATGAAAAAATTAATTTAATATAATTAAATATTTTATATATTTAAATATTTTATTATCTCTTTAAATATATATTTTTTATTTTAAAATTATTTTTACGTAAAAAATAATTTTTTAAAATAAAAAATATATATTTAAAAGAGATAATAAAATATTTAAATATATAAAATATTTAATTATATTAAATTAATTTTTTCATATTAAAAATAATTAGATATAACTAAAGTTTTGTAATACATAATTATATCACTTAAATTAATTAATCTAATTAGGTCGGGTCATTTTTTTATTTTCATAGCTTGAGCTTAGCTTGAATAATAATTGAGTCATAAAAAAACCTAAAGAGCTTATCGTGTTATAAAAAAGAGCACAACTCAATATTTATCTGGACCGGACCTATCAAGCTAGACGAAGCTCTATTATTCATCCCATCCTTTTACTCATAACACTAAATTAAATAGTAAAAAATAATGCAACAAAAAATTAAACATGTGTTTTATGATGTTTAGGGAGAATACATGATAAATTATTCTACTTAATTATTTCGATCAAGGATACATATGTGTGTGTGTGTGTGTATGTGTGTGTGTGTGTGTGAATGGTCCTTGAGCTAGTTATTCTAGAAAACTTAGATACAACTAAACTATTTACATTATAATCCAACACTCCCTTTAAGATCAACTTGGTTGGAGGCATATAAATTATATGCATTGAACTTATTAAAGATAACTCAATACGAATACCTTTAAAAGACTTAATAAGAATGTTAGCTAACTGGTCATTTGAGTTAACATGGCTCCTAGTGGTAGATGCACATTGTATGTAGTGAAGAGCCAATTACCCCTATGTAAAAAATAAAATTATACATTATACATTCATTTATATATATATATATATATATATATATATATATATATATATATATATATATATATATATATATATATATAATAT
This sequence comes from Sindora glabra, assembly GCA_020226215.1. Taxonomy (NCBI): domain Eukaryota; kingdom Viridiplantae; phylum Streptophyta; class Magnoliopsida; order Fabales; family Fabaceae; genus Sindora; species Sindora glabra. The sequence goes on from CM035235.1 coordinate 71,485,476, forward strand.
ATATATATATATATATATATATATACAAATTGTAATTATTGCACCCACAACCTTTATAAATGTGCCCTTATAAATTTTTTTTTACCTATTAAAAGAAAATTTTTACTTTAAAACAAAGGTAAAAATATGGAAACTTGGCTTATTACACACACTAAACATATAAATTACAGGCTAAATTTATTTTTATTTAAATATTTAATTTTTTTATTTTTTGTATGCATATATTGCTCCTAAAAACTAAATTCTCTAGATCTACCACTAAGGGTTAGTGACAATAAAACCAAATAATACATTCTTTTGATGAAATAATAATCAATTTCTATGTGTGTGTTTTTATCATTGACAGACTGGATTAGATTCTAATATGAAGTGCAACTTGATTGTCAATACCTCTATTTAAAACACTTTTGTAAACTTCAACTCTTGAATTAACTATTTCATCTATAGTAAAGGCCAATTTCTATAGGTTTGTTCCTATCAATTAGGCATTTTAATGCCTACTTGATGTAAAGGTCAATAACGAATGGCAACTAAAGAGAGACAAAGGCAAAGTGAAGCACTTTTTGTAACTAGTGAGAATGTATCACCATAATCCAAATCCAAATTTAAGTATAGTCCTTTGCCACAAGTCGAGCTTTTAACTAATTAATTTTTTCCATTAAAGCTAACTTTAATAATAAATACTTAACAACAACTAACTAAAGATTTGCTAGTAAGCAAAGGCATTAACTCTTATGTACCATCAGTGTGTAATGCAATCATCTCATCCAACATTGCTTGATGTCACCTTAAGTGAGAGAGAGTTTCCTACATAGTTTTAGGAATGGAAATAAAGAACAAGCAAGAACAAAGCATGCTAGGATGTAGACAAATAATGGTAACTCAAAAAATTATAATTAATATATGAATTTTGAATGGAACCATTACTTTTTCAAAGTGTATGGGAAAGTTTGTCAAGATTTTCTAATGAATCGAATTTCAGAGATGAGACTAGAACAAAAGATAGGTCTATAAGGTTTTCTTCAGTAATTTGGGTTGATGCTGAATCTTCAACAATTTAAGCTAATGAAGTCGTTGTTAATAAGTAATAATAGGCTTGTCTTATGAAGATACAGAAGATACAAGTACAAGATCATAAAAAGGAATGAGTAAAACCTCAATTATCGAGGTGGATTCTATGGAAGAAGAGAAAAAGAGATAAGACTCAAAGAATGTGACATCAGTAGAAATAAAAAATTTGTATAAAGTTGATGAATAACAATTATACCTTTTTTTCAATCTTTAATATCCAAGAAAGACACATTTTATGGATTTTTAAGAGATAATTAGTCTCTTCCTAAAGAGAGATCATGAACAGAACAGGTACATTTAAACACACGAAAAGGGAATTTATACACAGGTTCTTTTGGAAAAACTAAAGATTAAAGAATCTGATTATTTAAAATAAAAAAAGGTATAGGATTAATTAAATAACATGTAGTACATACAACATTTGCCCAAAACGAAAAGAAATATTTGTATGCAACAAAAGAGTTCATGTAGTTTCAATTAAATGTTAATCCTTTCTTTCAGCAATGTCATTTTGTTGAAGTGTGTGGAGACATATGGACTAATGAAAAATACCTTTAGAGGACATAAAAGAACAAGAAAAATGTAGAAAAATATTTTCAGGCATTGTCACTTTAAGTATGTGAATTTTTAAACTAAATTAATTATGTGTTTCAAATAAAAATATTTAAAAATTAAAAATAACTCAAAACGATCTTTCATTAAATATAATCAAGTGTATCAATTAGTCATCAATAAATGTAATAAAATACTAAAAACCTAAAGTTAAAGTAACATAACTTGACCTTAAATATTAGAATGAACAATAAAAATAAAGAATCGACTTTATTTGAAGTTTTACTAGGAAATAAATTATGTACATGTTTACAAGTTGATAGGATTTGAACTCTAAGACTCTAGAGTTGAAAGGCTAGTAACCATTTTATGAAAATTTTTCAATACTTGGATATCCTAAACAGTAATGAAATAACTCAAGAGATTCAGTAGCAGCACAACTTATTGAAAAAGTTAGTTTGATGTAGTAAAGTCCTTGTGACTCATACCTAGAATCAATCGTCATTCTCGTATTCCAATCCTATATAGTAAAAGAATCAATAATAAAAGTTATAAAAACAATTAAGAGTAAGTGTAAGTTAACTAATTAAAATTAAATTGAAAGGGCAATTGGGTACATAAAGAATTGATCGTAGTAATAAAGAAGAAAGGAATTTTACTTGACTAATACCTTAAGCAACAATTTTAGATCCATCAACTAAAGTAATTATAGAAAAGAATTTATCAGTGCAATTAAATTAGATAAACAAAGATCAATTACTAGTTATGTAATCAGAAGCTCTTGAATCAATTATCCAAGGCCTAAAGGATGCTGATGTTGAATGAAATTGATATGTTGTATAATTACCAGATAAAAAGAAAGAAATAATACCACATGAGAAACTCATGATTAATGCTTTAGATTTTTTTTAAATAAAAAAGGAAACTAATCTAGCTATTTGACAAAAGTAAAGTTTTGTTCCTCAAATTGATAAATTGAAACCATGGGCGGAATCAACAAGAAAAGGTAACCAAGATGCAATGATGTGTATGGCTCACACACAAGTGTAAAAATGGCATGTGTAGCTCACATGCATCTAATAAAATGGCATGTGTGATGCATACATCGATAGGTTTTGCTAGAAAATGACCAATATATGGGTTTATACATTTAGTTTCATGAAAAATCTTGTAATGCTTTGTGAATGATGACAAGCAATTGTAAAACATTGTGCTATGTAGTTTTAGGTTTTTATTTCTAGGTTTCTAGGTTATGTTTAAGGGAAAAAAATAGAAGGTGATTTGGTTTTAATACTAAAATTTTTGGATTTGCTAAAAAGAGAATTTTTTTAAATAAAAAAATCAAAGCAAAAATAGAAGCAAAGTCTCTCAATGTGAGGGTTTTGATGTTAACTTAAATTGGTTGAAATGGTTTAAGCAATTGTTATAGTCATGATATCTATTTATATATAAAAAAATACAATCAATCAAAGATATTACAATCAAATCCGAGATACTAATTATAATCTTAATCAAACTAGAAAGAAAATAATCTAAAATCTTCTAGAATAACTTCTTAATTTATACATATTTTAATAGCATGTTACCATCCTAAATCTAAAAGTGTTTTACTAGTGGTTTTTGGAATATAAATAAAAGAAAATAATAAGAGAAAAGCACAATAAGAAGAAGATAATAGATGATGATTTAGAAATTTATAAAAGGGATGAGGATTATGAGTGAAGTGTTTATTTTTTTTAACAACCATGGAAAACGAATCATCAAACCATAAGTTTACAACAAGTTAAAGCAAGACGTAATAATGGAAAGATTAGTTAGGACTTATGGTGAAGAGCATCTATTATATACTTGTAAAGGTATAGAGGATAAGGCAAACTTGAATATAATTGGAGTAGGATAAAAAAAATGTGAACAATAAAGAATGGGTAAAACTAGAAAAGTGTGGAGTAAAAGAGATAAGGTTAAAAGAAAGTAACATCAATAGATAAATAGTATAGATAAGTATCTAAAAAGAAGCACTTATAACTTTTTTGAATACAAGAATAGCCAAGAAATATGCATTTGATAGATGAGTAGAGAATTTATTCTGACTAAGAGTCATATTATAAATAAAACATGTGTAACCAAAAATATAATGAGAAAGAACATACAATGGCTGATTAGGAAACAATATAAATTGAGGAACCTTGTGCTAAAAAACAAAAAAAGAAATCACGTTAATAAATAATAAGTAATGATCAGAGCATCACCCCAAAAATGAAAAGAAACATTATGATGTAACAAGAGTATGTAAGTAATTTCAATCAAATGTCTATTTTTTCACTTAACAACCCTATTTTGCTAAAGTGTGTAAGTATAAGAAGACTAATGTAAAATTCCTTACAAACATAAAAAATTAGTAAAAGTTGTGGAAAAATATTTAGAAGTATTATCACTACATAACACACAAATAGATTTATTAAATTAGGTTTTAATTTCAAAATAAAAAGATTCAAAAATGAAAATTAATTTATAACAATTTTTTATTAAATATAACTAAGTGCAACATATTTTGTCATCAATAATTTACAAAATACTAAAAACCTAAAATAAATACAGCACAACTAGGACCCCAAATATTATAATGAATCAAAGTAAATAGGAATGTAACCTAATTATTAACCTTTTTGGAAAATGAAGTTTGAAACTTTTTACTAAATTGACGAAACTTAAATAAAAAGATAACAGAGTAGAAATGCCAAAATCCATCTTTTGAAACTCACACAAAATAAGATGACCTAAGTAATTATGAAAGAGAATAGAAGACTCAATAATAGTGCAAGCTACATGGGAAGCAAGAAGGTTAGGGTGATAAGGGCCTCATGACTCACGTCTGACTCCAATCATTTATCTCGTACCTTGCTCCTAGATAAAAACAAAATTAGTATTAAAGGTGATAAAATAATTTAAGGCATGAGTAAGTTTGATAACAAATACAAGACTAAAAAGATAATAAAGAATATAAAGGACAAAATCTAAAAGTTTAAAAGGTAATGGTTTGACACTACATACAATTGTTGTAATTGTCTTAAATTCATTAGTTAAAGTAACAAAAGGTAAAGAGATAAATTTATGAACATGAGAAAACAAAAAAGGGTTATTAGAGATATGGTCAGAAGCATTTAAATCAAAAACCCATGGTCTTAAAGAAGAAGAGTGAGTAAGGCAAGCAATAGAATTACCAATGTGGGTAATGGAAATAACTAATGAAGAGGACTATTTTGATGTCTGATACCTAAGATAATCATCATAATCAACTATAATAAGTTGTACAAAGTTTTGTAGCTATCTGCCAAATTGCTTAGACTAAGAATCACCGATATAACATTAATAGAAGGAGATCATTTATGCAGTTTGTAACATTCTTCTTTAGTATGGTCCCATCTATGACAATCAATACACTTGGGATAGGTCCCTTGATTTCTTCTATAGTCACCTTTTTGTTCCTCCTTAGGATTATACTGAACCTATGAAACCCAAGGTAGAATTGTCAACAATAAATGGCCATGACACTGTGAGCATAGAAGTAACACGAATAAAATGACAGAAAAACTTCCTTTAATGTAAGGATAGTTGGACTAGCAAGAATCTAATCCTGAACAAAATTAAAGTTGAGACTCAAAGCAGCAACAATGCAAAGCATGAAGAATTTATCTCAATGTGCCAATTCCTTAGCAACAATTTTACTAACAAGTAATAAAGTACTTAACTAAACCTTAATAGAGGATATCTAGACAACAAGGTTTGGAACCATCATAGCTTGCTGTCTTAAATTAATTAGCTTGATTGCAATCGAGTACAGATGTTGAATGTCATAAGTATAGAGATCCTTGTCTTGTATCCACATATCATAACAATTTTTAAAGTTAGTATAAATGTAACGAGGAGAGGGATCAATGGATCGCCATAATAGGGCACACAATAAAGTACTAGCTTTCTCTTAAGCATCCTTGTCAGTTTTCACATTAGCAAATATGGTGTTTAGATGATCCTTCAAACCGTGACCTAGGCACCATTATTCAATAGCCCTTGATAGAAGAATATAACTAAAAGAACTCAATAATTTCTTAATAGCAATTATCAAAGGAGTAAAAGTTCCAAGAAAGGAGTCAAGTTTCCCATAAGATTGCTTGCTTGACATGATTGTCTCGAGGAAGCTAAAAGAGAAGAACAATATGAGGTAGAAAAAAAGTAAGTGAATGAAAGGATAAATAATTATAAGAAAAGTAAAAATAAAAGATTTATAGTATTGATTACAATATTTGAAAGATATAATAATCATAACATTTATAAATAAAGAATCGATTATTATGTTTACTCAAAAAATTACAAATTGTTATGAGATATTTGTGAAGAGTATAAAAACCTATCATAAAACCTGTTGAATGTCCAATTAAGTTGAACATGCCAGCAAAAAATTTAACAATGGCATATGATCATGCAAGGTACTAACTAATGAATTCAACAGTGATTGTGCAGTTGGTTGGAAATCGTTCAGATTGGTGAAACAGTATCTGGAAATAGTGAGAGGAAGTTATTAACAATACAGTAGATCGCTCAGTCTCAGGCTCCTATTTTGGAATTGCAAATCAGATTAGTTATAAAACATCTCGGTAAATCTCAGCAAGAGTTTCGGTTCAGATTCAAAGTTCTTTTTTCAATTTTTATTAGGATAGAAGGAACGTCAAGCAGCAATGATCAAGAAGAAATTTAAAATAAGCGAATAATGTCATACGCTAAGAATAGAACTATTTTCTATAATATCCGTGTATACTTCAGAATAAGTAGCCCTTCACTCATCCATTTTTCATTTCTTATAATTGATGTACTTCATATTAAAGTATAAAAAACACGTACCACGAGAACATATAGACGCAAAATTTGCAGCCATCTCAGTATTGAATTTTCTCTAAAACCTGAAACCACAGATGAAAATCAGCGATTACTTCAGTCCTATTTGGATGCCCAGAAAATACTGAGAGAAAAGCATGGGAAGCCGACATTCTATGGACAGCGTTCTCGGGTGTCTGGCGGGAAATCTTACCGTTTTCGTTCCGGCAAAATAACCAACGCTTTGCGTCTGCTGCTGCCTGGATTCCTTTCTGTTTTTTTTTTTTTTTGGGGGGGGGGGGTCTTAGACTGGATTCGAAGATGGTCGAAGTTGAAGGTTATGTGAAATTGCTCCGTTTCCCCTATGCCTCGCTTTTCCATTGTTTTTGGGTAGCCCAAGTCGAGCAGTTTTCGGCCCGATGAGCAGACAATGTTTAGGCCCAACTCGATGGATTGATGGATTCAAGTCAATTTAATTACGATTTTCTGATGTTCTGATTTTTTGATTCGGATAATCTACAAAAGCTTAATTTATAGTAAAATTTCACAATTGGGAATAGGATTACGAATAATGATCAAAATAGTTGAATTGAACGAATTTATCCCTTATATATATTATATGCTGGCTTCTATAGTGTTCTTATGGATTTAATACCTATAAAGATATGACAAAATATAAATTGTTAGATGAAGTTATAATTTTTATTGAGATTTTTTGTAATTTTATCTAACGATCTGAATTTTGCCACACCTCTATAGATACCAAACTTACAAGGGGACCATAAAATTTATCACATTATATATATAATATAAATTTATCCCTTATATATTATATATAAAATATAAAAAGACAAGGGATATATATATATATATATATATATATATATATATATATATATATATATATATATATATAAAAGGGATAAATTCCTTCAATTCAACTATTTTGGTCATTATTCGTAATCCTATTCCCAATTGAAAATTTTTACTATAAATTAAGCTTTTGTAGATTATCCGAATCAATAAATCAGAACATCACTCAAACTAGGATTTAACTCGGATCTTTTCCTGTGTGATTACCATTTTACCTTATGAAACACCCTGAAAAGATACAGGTTGTGTTTGTTATTATAAACAAAAATGTTGCATACATTAAAAGTGGAATACAAAATTGGATTTTAAATTTTTTGTAAATATTTATTTAAATTTTATAAATTTAACTCATTATCTTACATTTAATTAATAGCCACTAATTTTTATTTAAAATTTAATTTTAAATCTTATTTTTTATACATATAATATTGTTATATTATAATATAATAGTACCCCCTGATGTTGCTCTCAACTTTTACCCCTCTTTAATATTTTAGGTTTAAATCCATGAAGTTACACATGTTAATACTCTATTTGTTTCTTTTTATTTATTGTATCTTAAAAAAGATTTTGTTGCATTTTATCTATTATTTTAGGATTCCAATGAAGAATAAAATATTTACTTTCCAATTTTATCCTTCCTTTTGATTAATAAATATTTTATTATTTTATATTTTTAATTCACTTATATTTATTTCATTATTTTTTTTATTTTTAACTATTTTAAACTTTATGTATAAAGAATAATCTTAAAAAATTTACTAAAAATAAATAAATTAAATCACCCCATTAATATCTCTGTAATCGATTAACTATAAAAGAGAAAAAAAATAAATAAAGTAACATATTATTACTTTAAAAAGATAAAATTAATAATTTTGTCCTATAATATACTTACAAAATGATATATGAATTATATAAAATTATAATTTTATTTCTAAATAATGATTCATATAGATAATTTTTTTTTGTATAAATAATTTTGTCTCTAATTTACTATATGAAAGGAAATGATAAGTATGGATTGTTATTTAAAGATAAAATTATAATTTTATATCATTTAAAAATAATTTTATTTACACTTCATAATTACAGGAATAAAATTATTAATTTTATAATTAAAAAAGGGTCAATGGGAGCATCATAGCATAATAAAACATATTATTAAAAAACCAATAATAGACGAAAATAAATCAGAACTTTGAATCACAAACCATGCAATATATATCAAGCCACAAAGACCCTCTAATGACGTTACTGAAATCTTGAGGAGAAGAGAAAACAAAACAACGGGCCTGGGAAGGGAAATACAAATAGAAGTCCTTCAATAACCACAAACTACGATATGTTTTATAATGCCTCTTCTATACATTATTCTATATTTTATTTTAATAATTAATAATGCCCAATCCATAAGGTTATTGAAGTAAATCTGAAGAAAAAGCAAGGCCAAATTTGGAAAAGTAGAGATGCATAAAGTTTGGGCGGCGCAGGGTCTGTCTTTACACGATAAGCTAGCTGATTGTTCTAACGGGGAAGCCTCCACCTCCTCCTTCTCCTTCCTTTCAGTTTGATCTCAGCTACGAGCACTCTGAGTATCTCTCTTTCTTTCTCTAGAAATCTCACAATTCCCATAAGCCCAGAATTTTTCCTGCTCTTTCTTTTCCCTGCTCACTCACCAAATACCAACCCTAGAACATTATTGTTCGTCTCCTTCTAGCCTCTCTCTCTCTCTCTCTCTCTCTCTCTCTCTCTCTCTCCCACAACTGCATAATGATGTTTACATAAAGAAAGGAGCTGTAGTTCAACCCAAAAGTGCAATTCTTTACTTAGCTAGTGGATTTGATTTGAAGGTAATGTCTGGGACTTGAAGTTTGAAAACTATAGAGGAAAATTTCTGAACTTTTTCTCTGTTACGTTTAAGGTACACTTGAGAAGTGGGAAGAACGATTGGGAAATTTAGGAGCACAAACAAATTTAAAAAAAAAAAAACTTAATTTCTTAAACCAAACAACAAAGATTGTTTTTGCTTCCCAAGCATCAGTTTTCTGAAGCCCACCTTTTCCGATACTCTTGAGTTTTTCATATCCATGAAAATTTCAATTTGATGGGAACTCTTTTTTGTTTCTGGAATATTTTCTGATGATAAATACGGCAATGATCTGAAAATATTATGATGTCTTTGACAAGCCCTAAAACATTGCTGCAAGTTCTGATAATTCTTGTTTTTGTTTAAATAGTTATAGTTGAACTCCAGGTTCACAGATCTGCGAGTTGAGTTTTACTTTGCTTTGAGAGATCAACACCTGTCAAAGGATCTGACTCAACATCATTCAAAGTGATTAAACTCAAACTTTATTTAAAAATATTTGTGGGTGATTGACATACAGTTTTTCATCATTAAAAAATTACTAAGGAGTGTACTAAAGCCATGAACTTACTTTCTGGTTTCTAATTGGGTTCAATGTCTGCTATCTTGAAACCAGGGAAAACTATAAGTACAAAAGAACCTAAAAGGGTTGGCTCAGATCAGAGGCCATCTTCAAAGTATGCTGCCTTAGCTTTAAAACAAAGATGAAAGGCTCGGATCAAAGGTACAGTGGTTTCCGAGGATTTCGACCTCTACATAAATTCAGCTTTAAAATATCTGTAATAAGGTTTAGGTTTTAATGTTGTGAAAAACGCAGTCAGATCTTATCAGCAGAGCAGTGTGCAACAATATAACAATGATAGTGATAATAATAAGGGGGTCTGAAAATTTTCTACGTGTTTAAATATTTATATTTTTAATTTTTATCTTCAAATTTTTCATTAATTTCTGATTTTTTTTTCTGGGTTTGCAGTTGCTGACCCTCTGAGACCTATTCATTCAGACCTTGCTTTTGAAGGCTTTCTCTGTAGACTGCAAAAAGCTTATCAAACGAGGGGCCTCTGACTTCGACCGTGATATATGAAAGCCTTTTAAAAAAAAGGCCTTTTATCACCTCAACAGCTAAATACTCACTGAATTATCTTCTCCAATTAATGCCCCACCTGCATTCTCATCACTCCTCCCCATCCCGCACACTCTCTCTCTAGAAATTCCTCTCTCTTTCTCTCTCTTGAAGTGTAAGGATAAGGGAGAAGCAAAGTGGGGTTTCTTCTAGTTTGAGCTAATTCAGTGCTGGGAAGAAAGGAATGATTGTGATATGGATATGGAGGAGGATGAGATTCAAGCGCAGCCATCTAAACTCCCAAGAGTTGGAAATGGCAGCACAAATGACTTCATTAATAACAAGATAGTCTCCAAAGCAAATAGTAACATGAATAACGAGCAATGCCCAGATGATGAAGAAGACGGAGAGCTTAGAAGAAGAAACAATGGTGGCAGTACTGATGGCAGCACAAACAGGTTCCAAAGCTGGTCCCACAACTCTTCAAGAATTGTTAGGGTTTCAAGAGCATCAGGCGGCAAAGACCGTCACAGCAAGGTGATGACTTCAAAGGGTTTAAGAGACAGAAGGGTTAGGCTTTCCGTATCAACAGCTATTCAGTTCTATGATCTACAAGATCGCTTGGGTTATGACCAACCGAGTAAAGCTGTGGAGTGGTTAATCAAAGCTGCTTCTGATGCAATTTCTGAGCTTCCTTCTTTGAATCATACTTTTCCTGACAGTTATTCAAAGCAACCAAGCGATGAGCAAAGGGAAGAACAAGAGTTTGATGATTCAGTTGAAGGGGATTTACATGGTGATGAGGGAAGCTTTCAGCAGATTCAAAGTCAAAACCTTTCTCTCTCGAAATCTGCTTGTAGTAGCACTTCTGAGACAAGCAAAGGCTCTGGCTTGGCCCTCTCGCGATCTGAAATTCGCGTGAAGGCTCGTGAGAGGGCGAGAGAAAGAACAGCCAAGGAGAAGGAAAAAGAGAACGAATCTGGGAATATCTCCCATCACCATAATGTGAACCACATTTCCCAAACTGCTTCTTTTACTGAGCTTCTTCTCACCGGTGGGATTAACGGTGTTCCTACTAGTACTGCTAGTCCTAATGGTTCAGTTCATCAAAATCATGCTGTTGATGAGCCTAATTTGATTAACAAAGGGGCTCGGCAACAATGGTTGACAACGCCATTGGATTACTTCGGTTCTGGGCTTTTGGACAATCGCCTTCATCGAGGACAACGCATCATCAATCTTCTGGGTTCTCAGGACAAATCCAGCTGGGAAATTCTCTGAATCCACAAACAATGTCTGTTTCTCCTTTCAATGTGACAACCGAGAATCAGTCGGATCAGCTTCAACCTTTTCCTTCATGCCAGATCATCTCATACCGGTGGTTACTTCACAGCCGGGCAATGGCGACTATAACCTGAACTTCACAATCTCTTCAGGCCTTGCTGGCTTCAATAGGGGGACCCTTCAGTCCAATTCTCCGTCTCTTTTGCCTCATCATCTGCCGAGGTTTTCGCCCATTGACGGATCATCCCATGTACCTTTATTTATAGGAGCTGCTCCAACAATGGATAATCATAACACTCACCACCATCAGTTCCCACCATCTGGATTTGATGGCCGGTTGCAGCTCTACTATGGCGACGGCAGCCGGCATTCAGACCACAAGGACAAAGGAAAGAACTGAGTCCCTGGAATACCCACATTTCTCTTTTCTCCATCCTTTTTCCTGGTAAGACAAAAATCTAATCTTTACTTATTTTCTGGGAATTTTTTTTATTTATTTTCACCGTTTGATAAGCTTTGCTTTGCATAACCTAGGAGGCAGCTACATTGTTTGAATATGTTTTAAAGATGCTGTTTTTGGATTTACGTGAAATGTGCAATGCCATGAAATGGGGATGAACCTTTGCCAATTTTTTGGTAATCAAAAACAAAGTTGGCCGTTGGGCATAATTTTAATGGGATTTTATCTGTTTTTTTTTTTTTTTTATTCCTTTCATGGATTGCTGTGAAGAGGAAACGGCTGGCTGTCTCCTTATTTGTATTCTTTGGTTGCCTTCCCTGAAAGCATCAGTGAGCTGTGCCATGTGTAAGCTTTTGCTGGGCAAAACCATGCGTAGAGATGTACTTACTCACACATTGAGGGGTAAAAAAGTCTGAAACGGGGTAGCAAAAATTGAGAGTATGAGGTGGTTTTATAATCCCAATTCATTATTTTTCACAGTCCAAAGCTGCTACCACATGGCAGCACGGCACTGATCGGCGTCCTGCCTCGTTCTGCCCTAAGTCAAAATACGGAAAATTTCTTATATTGTCCAATTATATAGTATAAATTTAGTTATCATTCATAGATAAAAAATATTTATTAATTTTATAAAATTTAAAAATTAAATATCTAGTTTTTTAATATTCAATATCTTAAAAATTATAAAAATAAATAAATACTTTTATTTATTAATTAGGGTTAAATTTATATAACACAAATATTTCATAGAAAATTTTTCCAAAATATAATTTAATTGATTCAGGAGATTCACTCATATTTAAAGGACTTTTATTCTTTCTATGTGTTTGAAAGGTTCATGCACGTAGGCAAAGACAAACTTCACTATTCAAGCATGAAAAGTGAAAATAAACAGATCCTCCAATATAGGGCATCGTTTGTTAGGCTCTTGTTGACCATTTGCGTTTAAGATGCATTTAAGTACATCAAAAACATAATATTTTCAAAATAATCATATATTTATATTTAACTTATTTGTTATTTTTTAACATTTTTGAAAAAACAAACTACATTCAAGCATATAAATTTTACAATAGTAAAATTAAGAGACCGGAAAGACTAATCACTAATATGAATAGGGTTCCGCACTTCTGCTGAGAAAAAATGAGTTGCAATTTTTACAAAAAATTTCATCGATAATTTTATTTTTTTTAAGAAAAGTCATCTTTTTCAAATGGAGTTGTAAATATTTGAAAATTTTTATGAAATAAATATCATAGAAGAACATTATCATTACTGATACTAATTCTAAATGTGAGGAAAAATACATTAATATGCACTTTTATATTTTGTTTATAATGATTAGTTTTTTAATATTTAATATTTTGTACATAAACTTTATAAGTTTATACAAGTATTATTTTTTCTTTTACTTCTACTAATTCGTCCAAAACCCTATTGTTCGTGGGAAAAAATTGGGTCTACAAGTACGTGCACTCATTGAATAAGTAAATTTGATTCTAGTAGTTCATAATGTATTAGCTTAAGAGTACGTTTCAATATCACAAAAACTATAGATTTTAAGAGTTCAAAAGTATTTAACTTTTCCAGGTACTCATGTATAATTAATATGCTTAATCTTCATTTATCACTTAGAAGAAATTGACATTATCAGTAAGAGCATTTTAATAAATTAATGGGATACCAAATACCAACAGCAGGGAAAAAAATTGTCTAACAGTCGTAAAATTTTATGCATTAGAGTATTCAGTATTGTACATGAAGAGAGATTTAAAACAAGCCTGGACCATTTAGGAAGTTTGCAACTTGGATATCCTGATAAGCTGCAATTATATTATAATAAATATATTTACAATGCCGGCACTCTAGTGGTGCCCGTTGTTGCCTTAGGGTTTACTCACCATTATGTTTAAAGTTCGATTTCAAGTCTTTGTGTATACATTAAATGAATTATTATTTCTATTATTGTCTAAACAAAAAAAAAATTACACACAGTACTTTCATTGTAGACAAAGGGATTCAACTTTAATTGAACTGCGGCGTATGACTAAGATGGTTAGCCTTAATTTGAGGATTTAAAAAGCTGCAGCAATGATTTTTCCAGTTGTTAAGGGAAAACACTATGACAGGAATTTTGTCTTCTCCGGGTATGAAGCAAGACACACAATGTACTATGATTGATGAGGCTTTAATCAGCTGCTGCAATGATTTGTCCGGTTGTTAAGGGAAAACACTATGATGGGGGGCTTTGTCTCCTCTATGTATGAATCAAGACACAATGTTTATTGACTAAATCATGAAATAAGTCCAAAATTACATTGCACTTGCATTTAAAATTTTCTTGTAAGGATTGAAAAGTGGTGTTGGGGTTTTATGCTGTTGTTCCTTAGAAGTATATATTAATGAGGATGGAAGCATGTTTTGGACTTTGCTTCATAATTATGTGGATAGTCAGTTCCTTGATTGGCATTAAAGTAGCTTCAACAAAGTAGTAAAGAACTCTATTCTTTTCATGTCTGTTCTCTTGTTTGAATTAGATTCACTGAATATTTATAAAAGTATGTGCTTTACCTACGCTTCAAGCACTTCAAATGTGCTAAATAAAGTGTTTAAGAGTTTGACCCTTATCAATAACTAGAATGATATATCTACGTATGCCGGTGCTTTGTCTACTGTTCAAACTAAATTAGACTATTCATGATTAATTACAACATATAATCATAACTTGAATGATTTATATCTATGTATTATATATACTTGTAGTTGGTTATGCAAGTTGTTGATGCATACTACTATTTTAAGTATGTTTACTTTTTTGTTTTATGCTTTATTATGCAGGATGGAATGCTGAAATGGGAAAATATATTTTTACCACACTAAAAATAAATAACTAAAATCAAATATTTATTGATATTTGAAATGAAAATTGGATGATTAAAATTTCTAATAAAGTACACATATATATTAATTTTTGGGAACTCATCCGCCAAACTTAGGTGATGCGGAATTCAAACTACTTATACTAAACTTTAAAGTTTTTATTCTATGGTACTTCATAAAAATAAAGAAAATATTTATAAATAAATAACAGAAATAACTAATTTTAAGACTTGGTATTAATTTAATCAATTTTTTTTATAAACTTAAGAGATTTAGCATCAGTATCACAAAATTTTACACCATGGCTGAATCAAATTCAGAACCAAGAAAAGCCAAATAAAAAAACTGAACGTATGGCAGCTTGAAATTGTCATCCCAGAAGAATAGTTTGGCTTTATCTTTTGCACACTGTGCAGTTTGAAAATCTTTTAAGAATTGATCCCTCTTCCATGACGAATTTTAATTAAAATTAGTTATATTAAGCTTCAAGGATTTGAGTACCCGCAAATTTTTTTGATAATCTGTAGTGTGCTTTGTAACGTCATGAACAACTCTATGAAGCAATAAGCTCAAGCAACGTATACTGTTGCGCTTAATCAAGGTAGCATCCTACAGAAAAATCATAGTTCCTGTATGGGTCATCAAATTTATGGTGGAAGTGGGATTAATTTAGTCAAAACTAAGGCGTCTAGATTTTCAATATTATTTCCTCCTTTGTAGGTTCTTCTCAGGGAGATGACTATAATACATTAATATGTTATCATATAACATGTTAAATTTGATTGTAAAAAAAATGTAAATTTAATGTTTGGTCGGATCAAGTAATGCACTAATCTTTTCCCTCTTCTCACTTATCTTCCGTGTTGCTTTAGCATGTTCTTCCTGTCAAAACCAATTTACATGCAAAAGTTTGATTCATGTGCTTACTTACGAGCAGTTAATTAGTCAATGTCCACAAGCTTATGCATTTGACTTGCAAATATTTTGTATTTGCATTTAATTTTATACCGCTTAGTTTCAGTTTTTATGGCTTTTACTATGCATTGAAAACTCTAGCCCTCCCTCCCCCACACCTTTTGTTCCTGCAATATATGTATATTTACTTGCTGGGATATTGCTTTTATCTAACTTGTCCTCCAAATTAGTTGAATCATATGACAAGGTAGTATGCTTTATTATCTTATTATCTAATTTCAATGTGTGTGAAGTTCCACATCTAAGAGTTAAGTATGATATATAAAATACCAAACTTGATTGTTTAAACAATTTTGACTAATCTTTTAGGCCATGTGATTCAAGCTTAACAATTCTCTTGAATCAGTAAAGATCAAGGCGTAACAGTACGTTTATTTGGAACATCATTTTTTAATTTAGCATGGTCAGTTTTATTTGCATATCCCACTCTCTAGCTGATTGTTTGAAAATTTGAAGCAACTGATTCCATAAGCATCTTGAAACTGTCTGCTTTGTTTTGCTATTCAATTACATTAATCCTTTCAAATTTCAGTTACTAATCTGTCGCACAGATTAATTAGGGATCCACTTTGGTGGGATTCTTTGATGCAGGGAAAGCAAAAGGTAGGGCGCTAGCAGCAAGATGTGTGAGCTTGCCCTTTGCTGCATCAGATGATGATTCGTTGTTGCATCAAGTGTTGGTATTTTTACTTGAATAATTTTGAAATCATTGTTTACGTTCAGTGTTTGATTATACGTTGATCTATGAGTGTAGATCATTATGTGTTGAAAAAAATGTAAAAGAATCATGATTGAAATATTCAGGAAAGACATGTGCATCGATGGTCTGTTCGGATGAGGGAAGACTGAGAGAATGGAGTTGGAACTAAAAATACAAGGATAAATTAGATTGGATCAACTTCCTTGAAATTTAGCATAATTATATTCATACTCATTCTATTTTCAAAAATATATACTGATTCCATTTTTCATGTATTGGACTCCTTTTGCTTTTTTTAATTTTAAACACACAGTTATATCTCTTCCTTCAAGTCAGACTTTTGCTAAATACACTTAGGAAGGCATGCCTTGCTCACACCTTAACAATTACTTACTATTTAAAATTGGGAGACTAGCTATTTAAATTTTGAAAAATTACTTCTAGAGTGAATGAGGCGTGTCTTACCTATTGTCTTCAGCATTTATATCTGAAAGTAGAAAGGGGTAGTGATAATTAGATAAAAGATTTCAAGGAAGATGAATGTAATTTGTCGAAAATAGAAATATATATTTCCATTTCCTCCACCTCCAACCAAATCATAAAAGGGGTTAAAACTCTTTGGTTTTTGCTGATTATTACAAAGGAGAATTCATTAAAGCTGCCTGGATTGTGCTTGAATGATTCAAATTGATGAGGACTGGCAAGAGGTTCTAAACTTTAGCAGTGACTGCAATAGTTTGGAATATATCAAACAAAAAAAAAAAAAAGATGGCAAATCTACTAAAATAAATCCAGCAAATTCATATCATTCTTTTGTTTTTAAAATTATGCTCGGTTAGACACGTTGTGGGGGTTTTTCTATAATATTTGCTTGTTAATTAGGACGAAAGAAACTAAAGTTGTTTAGACGCTGCACCTTGATTTTGGTTGTGGGATCTCAGATTATGGTTGGATGCGTAGCCCAATATTTGTTCAACAGTTGAGCTCTATTCCAAGTGTGGGCCTGTTAAAATTTTGTATATACTTGATGAATATTTTTTGAAAGTATCCTCTTTAACCCCCACAAAAAACAAGGTCATCCAGAGATCTTAGGGATGGAAAAGAGAGAATAAAGTTTTTTTCATTTTTAGATTTTCAAAAATTAAATTTCATGTTTGATAACTGTTTTTATAATCTGTTTTTAAAAATTATAATTTTAAATATATAATTTAAAAAAATAGAATCACATTTTAAATGTTTCTTAATGTTTTTTCTTTTTTATATCAGTTTTGTAATAAAATAATTTTTTTATTTGCTTCACCAATTATTTTCTTTTTTTATTTTTTGATTTGAAAATAATTTTAAAAATGAAAAAAAATAAAAATATATCCAAACACACCCTAAATTGCTTTATGATTCAAATTTAGAAAATTTCCAATGAATTTTAACTTCAATTTGCTGCTATCCCCCTTTTTATACATATTACATATCGTATTCCACATCAAATCTAGTTATGTTATGTGAATTTTCATTCGTTTCCATTCCTTTAACTCTTTTTTTTTTAAAAAAAAAAATGATTCATCTCAGAATGTGTTTGAAAATTAAGACTAGGTTTTGAACTGAAACAGTTTAAACCGAAACTTTTATTAGGCTTTTTTTTTTAAACTTGACACTAAAGATAAAAGCTAGTTGTATATCGCTGAGCGAATTCAGAATGAGCTTGCTACTGAATCAAATTCGGCACCACCAAATACTTAATTCCTACTGTTTATTTTAAACAATGATAAAGACGTACTACTTTACAATATTTCAATAATTTTAAATCATTAAATTTTATTTAATTTATATAGTATTATATAAATAATAAATTTAAAGTATTAAAGTTCGGTTAGTATACCATAAAAATGGCATACAAAAATTCCTCCCTTTTAATTATTATAGTTTTTTCTAACCTTATCCTACCTAGATTTGCAAACAATACTTGAATAAATTATGCACTGTCAAAAAAATTATTCACTCTTTATATACTAAAATATTATTTATTTTATAAATAACAATATGCATATTTTAATGTGTATATTGTTAATATTAAGGACAGGATTTATACACATAATATCAATGAATTACTGAAATTAATTTAAAATAAATTTATGATCCGTTTATTTTATGTAAAAATATTTTTTTCCCAAAATTTCAAATTGTACTTAATTCTTTAATCAAGTGGAAATTTTGAATCTAAAATTTTAAGTCACATATTTGGTTAATACAATAATTAAAAATTTACTAATATTAAGGGTAATTGTAGGATGTGAAATTTTTTAGTATTAAGTCGATATAATTTTTAAATAAATAATTAAATTCAATGCTTAAACTCAAAACATTTTCAAACATTATAAATTAATATTTAACGCTAAAAATTTCAATGCCAAATTTCAATTCAAAAATTTTTAATATTATCAAACACACACTCACTCGAACCTTGAGCTCTACCTTTTCTAGGTTTCCTTTATATTCTCAGCAGCCTTGAATTTTTTTTCTTATATTTCATGCTGCTGTAAATTAGGGTGTGGAACTTTGGAAGATGGAAAGGGAATATATCTATTTGAAAAAAAAAAAAAAAAATCTTGAGAAGAACTTAGCCTTAAAAGGAGGCAAGAAAAGGATAGTACTAACATAACTCTGCAGTAATCGATGAACGTTTAATTCTTTTTTTTGGTAGAAGATGAACCTTTAATTCACACTCAGAACATTTGTTGCTCTGCAAAAGTGTAATCAAAGCTATTATTTATTTAAAAGGACATATCAGAGTTATTAAAAAAAAAGAGCCTTTTCTTACAAACTGAGCTTCCGTACAATGTTCAATGTCGCTATATTATAAGGCAATCTATAATAATAAAAAGCTAATGGCTAATAATTAAGATTTACAATTCATAATTTTTCAAAACAATTATGATCGACTAATTTCCATACGTATTCTCCTGGTGAATGTCGTTGAGATTATCAACCAAAATATATCAAGCGTGAGTAATATTTCGATCAATTTTTTAATTAATTAGAGTGTCTTTAATTATTTAATTTAAATATTTGTAAATAATTATTTTAATTAATTTATAAATTTTTAAATAATTAATTTAAAAAGGTTGAAAATAATAAATTTTTGAAATAATTTATTTGTATTCAGTATAAAAAATATTCCTATCTCTAATTATAAAATTTTAATATTTTCATCTTAATAAATAAGAAAATATTAAATTTTATTTATTTATTTCTTAGGAAAAATAATAATACATATAATAAATTATAATTATTTATTAAATAAAATTAAATAAGTATAATAAATTATTTAAAAATATTTAAATAAAAAAATTATATGTATATAATCATGTCTTTTCTATTAAAATAGTATAAAAAATAAAAGAATATATGTTTCATTTTATAGAGAATAATAAAAAATATATTAAGAAAATTATTAATCTTTTGTCAAATGATATCTTTTAAATTGAAGAATAATACACACTAAGAAAAGCAAAAAAAAACCAGATGATATTATTTGTAAAAAATCTATTTTTATATTTAAAATGTATAATTTATCAATATTTTTAATAATAAATATATGAATTTTATATTTAATATTAAAAATAGTTAAAAATAAACTTTAATAGTTATTTTATTTACTAAAATATTACAAGTGTTTCTTAACTAGAAAATTATAATTATTATTTTTAAAAAAATAAATAAATATAATAAATTATAATGATATAATTTTTAAAAAATTTAATATAATAAGTAATATATTATAATCTAAAATATTATTAAAGTGAAAGAATACTTAAATAAATTATAAAATATACACATATTTTTATATATTATTTTATATACAAACAGCTAATAATAAATAATTATTTTTACTAAATATTTTCATATAAATAAATAATGTTATCAATCAATCAAATTAATTAATATAATTAACTATCAATTAATAATTAATTCAATTAGTTAATTGTCAAATAGATCCATTATCTAATTAACAACATTTTAAGTTAATTTATCAAATAGGATTTTATTAAATGAGTTATATCATGATAATTTTATATCCAAAGTAGGTGTTTGTCTTCAAAAATTACGTCACTTAACATTACTCTAAAAGATATAAAAAAAACTATTAGTTCAATGGAAAACATATTTACTTCAGATAAATTTTACTTGTTAATCAATAGTGTTTGAATTTTCTTTATTAGAAAGCTAGAAATTCGTTAATATTATAATTTTTAAAATGATTACCTCACTTGGTTACTTTTTTTATTAAAAAAAATGCCAATGACCCATCGACATAATTTTTATCTTAAGAGTATTATTAATATTCTTTTTTCCACGAGCTCATTTTGTCTCAAACTCTGCTGGCCAAAAAGGAAAAAAAAAATGAGCAAATGGTTCGAGTTTCGTCTGTTTGACAATAAATAAATATATAAAGAAATTTATTTATTTATATTTTTAATTATAAAATATTGATACTAAAAAATGTATTTTATTCACTTAATGTTGGATGTAAAAAGTGACTGAAAAATTGAGAAGGCTGTAGCCCCAAACTGTTTGTAGCTCTCCCTTTGGGTAAGAAAACTTTTTCTCTTAGCCAGCAAGGTGTTTGTCCGACGGAAAGCATGTTTGCCTCATGTGGACCTTATCGCTACTTTCATTTTGATTATTTATCATTTTTTAATTTTTATTTTTTAATTTATCATTTTATAAATCTAATAAAATATTAAATATATATTTTTATTTTATTTTTATTAATAAATATTTTATTATTTTAAAATTTCATCTTGAAATATTTTATTAAATTTATTCCATCTTTTCCTTTCTATTTTCAACCATGTTAGAATTTGTATATGAAATGAGAAAGAAAAAGATTTATATATGAATTTAAGTTTGATCACAATTTTCAAATCAAGGAAGAAATAAAAATTGAATAAATTTTAATTTTGAATTTTTCACTAAAAATAAATAAATAAAACTATTTTTTTAATCTTTGAAAAATTGATTAAGTGTAATAGATAATAAAAGATAAAGGGAATAATAAACAAAAGTTCAAATTGTAGACATAATCTTTAGGAGAAAACATAGTTCACCCCTTGAATTTTAATCGAATAATAAAAATAATATATAAATTTTAAAACCTTACACTTTACTCTCTTGAACTTTAGTTGAGCAACCAAAATGGTGCGTAAACATTTAAAACCTTACACTTTGCCCTCTTAACTTTCAAAAAAGTGAAAATATTTGTTATTAATTAAATCTAAACCCCTATTAACCTAACTATTTTAACAATATATAAGCTAAATCATCTAAAAATAATAAAAGAATTATAAAAATTATTGAAATTTAAAAAATATGTAATATTAAAGTTTGATGCATTAGTATTTAATGAAAGTTTTTTTTCTAAAAAGTCTCTAAATTCATATTTGTGAAAGTGTAATAGACTTTGTTTAATCTATAGATTTAAATATCAAATTATTTGACAAAACACAATTTAAGAATATTACAGAAGTTTTTATTTAAATTGTTGTGAAAAACTACTATTTGAAAGGTTAGTATACAAATGAAAATTTTAATCCGGTAGAGATATAATAAATTTAGGATTTAATGCTTAATTTATTTTACACTTTTTTAAAAACTTAAACAAACTAAAATAGCTAAAATAAACTATATGCTTTGAGAAACCTCACCTCAAATTCTAAAAATAATTTTGAATTCTAATACCTCAGCTTTCTTTTTATTTTTTTATAGAATCAATTACCGAATTTAAGATTTTTTTATTTCTCTAAATTAAAGAGTACATTGGTATAGTGGAAAAGTAAGTTCAACAAATATTATCATTAAACTTAATCTAAAATTAATAATTTTAGTTTTTCTAAAAATTTAGAGAAATAAAGTATAAGATTTTAAAGTTCATACACTATTTTTATTATTCAATCAAAATTCACGAGGATAAAATTTAAGATTTTAAAATTTATATACTATTTTCATCATTTAATTAAAATTAAAAGAGATATATTATATTTTTCCTTAATCTTTATTCAAAAATGAAATTCATTAATATTCTACATTTAAATTGATCGTCCCACCTCCCGTCTAAAAAATTTGTTTCTTTGACGTGAAAGGTCAAGTTCGATGCACAAAATGCAAGACAGTAGATAGAATAATTATCAATAATGAATCGTTGGATTCAAAGAAAAAAAAATAATAGAAGACGGTTCTTTGGAGCAGGCTTGCAGCACCGTCAATTAAAACTGTAGCGCCATTTCTTTAAAGCAATCTTTGTTTTTTTATCTTTATAAAATTCATTTTTTAATTCTTTTGTCCTTGTGAATATTCGGTATTGATTTTGTTCCTCGAAAGACAGTACTTAACGTCATAAATAAATTTATTTATAATTTATTAATTTAATTAATACGGTATAAATTAGTCTATGAAGATGATTAGCATGATATCTAATATAACAAGTTATTATGTGTAATTTATATTTAATGACTTATAATTTATCAATTCTTTTTGAATTTATCCTTTTTTAAAATTAATTGACAACATACACTCTAAATTTAATATAAATAAATGTGTATATCATAAATTGTAATTAATTAAATTTAAGTAATTAAGTTCTTATTTTGAATAATAAATAAATAAGTGATATTATAAACTATAATTAATTCAAATATCTTTATTTTGAATTATATATAAATAAAGATAAGTATGTAAATAAATATGAAATATCTTAAAATATAATTAATTTTATTTTAAGTAACTAGATTTTTATTTTAAATATTCAATAAATTTGTAATATAAAATATACAATTAATTAAATTTTAAATAATTATATTTTTATGTTAAATGCATTTATTATATAAATATAATTTAATCTTAAAATAAATATAAATTAATATAATTCGTGTGTCTATTTATATTAAGATCTCTCTTATTTTATTTTATATTTTACAATCAGTTGAATAGGTAATTTTACTAAGAATGACAATTTGTTTCATAACCAATGGGTACCTTTAACTTTTACCAAATCAAGTGCGAGCATGAGGTTTTAAAAATGAATATAGGCGCAAGAGAATTTTCGTAGGGATTTTATGGAGTACAGGTAATGCCGTAATTGGTATGGGAACTATACTACACAACTCCACTTATATGTATGTTAGATAATATATAACTAAATAATATATAATAATATATTTATATATATTTAATTATATAATAAAAAGAAAAAGTAAGTACTATACATATAATTACTTAATTTAAATATAAAAAAATTTCTAAACATAAACTTAAATAAAAGGATTTATATTATTTTTTATTGTGTTAGTATTATTAAAATTTTTAAATAGCTATCATTTTATTAAAAATAATAAAATATAAATAAATAAGGTAAATATAATAAGATATATATAAGTTGTAATTATAATTGGAAAAATAAGATACAAATAATTAGATATCTTTAATTTTTATTAAAAATTATAATAGGATATGGATAATAGAGATATATATATATGAAAATTCGGATATTTGATGGGAATAAAAATAGCGATGGATATTGAAGACTCTTCTCATACGGTTATAGGGATGAAAAATAGTAGAATTTTTTAGGATTGGGATAGATACAAGAATCTTAGTTCCCTACTTATATACTCTTCATTACCATTCTTAAATTTTACTAACTACTTTTAATGCAATCAATTATTATATCAATTATTAACTACTAATTAACTTATTAGTTATTAATTAATTTATTTATTATCAACTAATTACTTATCAAACATTTGCACTAAGCATAACTAACATATTAATTTATCTAATTTCGTCCTTAAGGGATAAAATTAAGCAAATTAATCTTCATAGAGACAATAATAAAATAATAAAATTAGACAAATTAATATTTCACTTAAATAAAATTGATGCAAAAAATTTCACAACATTAAAAAATAAGAAAAAGCGAATTTCACTAAAATAAAAAAAAAAGGTTTACTCTTTCTTTTAACTACGTAACCTAAATAGGAGGAAAATAATCAAGCAAAATAAAAATAATTCTTTTGAAGAATAAATAAGGATTTTCTTCAAATTTAATTATACTTCTAATCAGATATAGATTCAGAACCACCTTGACTCGTAAACATAAATTAAGGAAAATAACTTTTTTTCTTGGGTCCTCAAATCGAAAGCAGACGTGATTACGACATCTCAATATAAAATTAAAATTCAATTACTAAAAATATTGATATAAATTAAGTGCACACCTAATATTGCTGGCATATATCAAAGATGAATAATGCATTTGAGGCTTAAAAGTATTCATACATCGCGCTTTGAACTTTTGAACCAAAATTTTTATATTTAATTGCATGAAGTATAATAATTCAAATTCATGCTTGACCTGTTTAGTTTTTAAGAAATTTGGTCTGATCCATTTCAATCCGACTAAAATTATTAATGATTTGAAAGTTCAAATATTTTTATTTTGATATTATTTCAAATAAAAATTGTATTTTTATATAAAAAAATATATATGTAAATAAAGAATAAAATATATAAACATATAAAATATTTTTAATTAAAAATAATTATATATAACTATTTTATATTATATATAATTATATTAATAAAAATCAATTCATCTAATTGAATTGAACTAAACTGGATTGACTTGTTTCATATTATTATTGCTCCAACCTCCCAAATACTAATCAAGCCATATGAAAAAAGTTCAAAAATATTAGGGCCATAAAAAGAAAATCAAAATCCTATACTGTCCATCCAGCCATGCACTTGTCTACTCATAAGCACAATCCGATGGAGTCTGTTTGAATTTAAGATATTTAATAAAAATACTTGCTATTTATTTAATTATTATTTCAATTTCTATCATAGATCGGAGCCCACAAGCCCGAGAGTTATTCAATAAAAATTGCATTCGAAGGACAAGATGGGAAATAAAATTTTTAAAATGACATTAAATATTAGTAGCTAATTTTCTTTCTCCCCTTTCTAGGATAAATATGCCGTCAAACAAATTATAATAACTTCCTTAAAAAATTTAATTTAGTTATACATATTTACCTATTCTATTTTCTAGAGCGAGAGAAGAATGTGTATGTGCAGAATTAAAAAAATGGTTGTAAGTGTATATAAAATGAAAAAATCAATATAATTATATTAAATTTTAAAAGGAGAAAAATTTTATGTTTTTGAACTTCATATTAATTTATAAATAATTCATTAATTATTTAATATCCAAATTACATGTAAATATTAAATTGTGGGTATAAGAGTATAAAGGCCCATTCTAAGCTTATAGTATTTATAACCTAACCTAATTAATTAATTATAATAAAATTTCCCCATCTCTAGAAAAAACACCATGTTGCAGTTCTCCAATTAGAGTACAGAGAAGGATTTCTCTATGAAAGAGAACGTACAATGTGATTTCCATAAAGAGAGGGATTCTCTTTTCACTTTTTTTTCTTTTTTGGTTGTCCGTGTTGTTTTTAATTAATATGCGAGTGATTAAATGCATTTGATTGAAGACTTCAGTTGAAATTATTCGAAAATTTGATTGAGGAGGGATAATGGACATTCTTGAGCTAGATTAATGCTTTGTTTATTTCATTGAAAAGCATTTTTTTGTAAAATATAGTTATAAAATTTTAACATAAAAAAAATATTTTACTTATTTAATATTAAATTTTTTATTTTTTAA
Source organism: Sindora glabra (assembly GCA_020226215.1). NCBI lineage: Eukaryota > Viridiplantae > Streptophyta > Magnoliopsida > Fabales > Fabaceae > Sindora > Sindora glabra. The sequence goes on from CM035235.1 coordinate 71,511,803, forward strand.
AAAAGAATTTATTTCTTTCATTTCTAAACTTTTACCTATCATTTTTATTGGTCATTAACATAAATGATATATTACCACTTCATTAATATATATACGAATGATATTTTCCTACGAAAAATATTTTTCAACAAAATAAATAGACCCTAAGTAATTAACCCTAATTCATCTCTTTTACTTGTTTTCATCCTTGTTATTGCACTTGAATTTGGCTACGACCCGTTGTTAGGGTTTCAGAAAATATAGATTAATATACTAAAATTCCTTCAATTGGTATTAAAGTTGGCCAATTTTGTATGATAGTAAATTCATTGAAACTGATTCAGTTAAATTATATATGGACTTGTGAGTCCTTTTATGCGTCTATCTGCTAATAAAATGATGGGTTTATATGTATGGCTTTGCATGTTTGGCCTATATTTGGATTTTGTTACAGATTGCATCCACTGCCATATATATATGAAGACACATAAATTATCAAGAAAGACACTGTCCTCCGGAGGAAGAGAAGTTACATTGTTTAATCCTAACTCCAAGGAATGAACCTAATTTCCTTAAGGTGAGATAAATACAGTGACTGAATTGCTTCTGTAGTGCCCGTACGTAATGGAACAATAAGAACTACTGGACACTGGCTATGGTGTATGTTTATTTCTCCATTTTTTTTTTTATTTTTTCACAATTGCTTTCTTCCTATCCGTATCATACTATCTTGCTTGGAAACATGATTAGCATTTTTAGCAATGTACCCGTACTGGGATGTTACGTTACTCAGTTTGCTAGTATATTGATATGGATTAAGTCAATGCCATAAAATATATGCATTTATGATGAATAGTTTCTGCAAAAATTTGGAAAGCAACATATTTCTAGAATAATGGTGCACATTTTGTTTTGATGCACTAAGACATACACTAGCTTTTTTTTTTTGGGTTCCGTTTCTGTTATGAGAGTAGCATATTGGTTTTGATGTATTTTTGCAACATGTGAGGTTACTGCATTTTCCTTCATGTTTCTGATACGTTGCAGACATACCGGTTCTCGTTCACTTGCATATGCATTATATTATGCAAATATGTGTGTACATTTGCTCTCTCTTGCATCTCCATTGTATATCAGTTTTCCAGCAATGTGCATTTAGTGTTTTGCAAGTGCATCTTCTACTGTAAAATTTTAGTGTTCTGTTGTTCAACATGAATGCTACGTATTTATGCATTTAGGCAATCAGGTTGCATTCTGGTAGCATAAGTTTGGATTGAAACATAAGTTTAGAATTGGAATTTTTTTATTATTATTATTAGTTTTGATAAATCTTTTCAATTTTTTAAAGGAGATGGATCGTGATAATTTGGAAATACACTATCAGGAAAGGTACAACCATGTTAAAGGCCGAAGATGCAAAGGAAATGGCAGAGCCATTGTGCTTCTTTTCCATAATTTGAAATTAAGTATTTTTACGCATTTTAGGTTGGATAATGAATGGGTTAGCTTAGAAACGGGTTTGCAAAGTATAGAACCATTTGGAAGCCGAAATCATAGGAGAAAATGGCTGGAACAGTTAAGCAAATATTGGATTTTCTTGAAAAATTGGAAAATCAAATTTTAGATTGGATTAGTTAGAAAAACTGAATAAGAAATGATTTAGAGTGAAAATCACATCAAAATTACAAGAAACGGTTTTGGGTCGAAACAAGGTTGTCCCGACCCATTTATCAGATAAATGCTCGAATGGGACAAACAGTATTGGACGCGTAATGCCTAATCGTGAGCTAGGCGTGTGAGATTCATGCACTGCCAACTAAGCAGCATGCTTATGTCGGCTAAAGTACCGATCTACTATTTTTTCAAAAATATATTTTTATTTTACGATTCTTTCAAAATAATTTATCAAAATACGTAGGGCGTCAAATTGAATGGCTCTTCGGACAGAATGGCACTAGAATGAATGGCGTCCTTGGCGGTAGTGAGAAAGCGCCAAACAAGAAGGCGCCTTTATGGAGGTGCCAAACAAGATGGCGCCTTTGGTACTTCTAATTTTTAAAATTTCACATCAGGCGCCAAACAAGATGGCGCTTTTGCTGCTTCAAATTTTGAATTCCAATGCAGGCGCCAAAGGCTATGGCACCTCCCGCTCAACCCTTTCTATAAAACCTTCTGCTTTGGCCGAAATCCTGTAAACCACTCTTCGTCTTCGCCACTCCCCCCACTCACACTTCTTCGTTCTTTCTTCACGGCATAATCCTCCGGCAATATTTCTTTCTTTGCATTTCATCCACAATAGATCACAGATCGACTCTTCTCTCTTTGCTATTCCTTCTTTTTATCGGTTAGTATTTTTATAGTTTTTATATTTGTATTATAATTTTTATTAGTTATTATGAAGAATATATTTTATAATGGTAGAGAAATTTTTTTAGGATTTAGGGTATGATATAAATAATAAGATTTTTTTATTTTATATTAATTATTATGATTTATGATGTGAAATTATGATTTATGATATGAAAAATTTGTAGAAATTTATATGTATTATGATAGTTTATAGTAGAAAAAAAAGAAGAATAGAGGGGATAAAGGAAAGGTATCTTGACAATAGAATTTAGGTAAAAATTATGTTTAGATATTTTTTAAATGTAACAATTTTGATATATAATAAAAGAAGTAACAAAAATAAATTTTTAAAATATATTAAAATAAAAAGAAGCTTTAAAAATTAGGATAATATTATTAAAAAATAAATAATTTCTTATTTAAATAATAAATATAAAAAATGTAAGAATAATAATTATAGTAAAAAATTATGCTATACATAAGTTTATTGTAAAACATATTAAAATATATAAAGAAGTACTGTAATATAATATTGAACGAAACTTAACATATGTAGAAAAGAATTCATGATTTTATCATAAAAATATATAATAGATAATGTATAAATATTTTGTTTGCTAGTTATTAAAATGTGTAAAGGGCAAAAATTATTATAAAATATTAAATGTAGTGTATTAACTAGTTAATCAATTTGATAAGAATAATTTATAACCATAAACAAAAAAATAACACTTGAAAAAGATAAATTGAAAATATAAATAAAATTATATAGCCATACATTATATAGGATAAAAAAAAATAATAACATTAATTGGCAGAAAAAAATTATTGTATTATATGGTATGTCTGTTATATATTAAAAATTATTATGAAATATTTAATGTATTATATTAAAATAGTTAATCAATTTAATAAATAATTTTAGAAGAAGGAATCTAGACTTGAACATAATACATGAGATAAGCAGAAATAAATTATATTGCCATAATTGATAATTTAATCATAATGCAAAAAATATACATAGGTAATCATATTTAAAAATTAATTTTTTTTCAATTGTGTTCAAGTAATTCAAAATTAAAATTATTAGTTCAAATATAAATTTAATATTTTTATAATAATTTATTTATATTACATTCAAAAATAATATTAAAAAATAGGTTTAGGAATTATTTATTTATATCACACTTGCAACTGAAAATTAAAAATTTATGTTGTATGAAAAAAATTACAATTAGTATAGAAAAATAGCAATATATATGAGGGAAAATATGTGGGCCTATGCAGGTCGAAATCGATTTGGCCTGTGCGGGTAGATTATTATATACTATTAAAATATATACCATATTAGATCTAAAAATACATATGATTACTTTTTACTTATAAAAATGTGTAACTAGTTAAATTGGTTGATAAATACAACAATTGGTGGCGATAATGTATATGTCAGTTGTGAGGATGTAGTGAATGTATTGCAGTTAAAAGTAACAAGATGAAGAAAAGTTTGATTATTTTTGTACATTCAAATAGTATAATGATTGAGGGACCAATGGGGGTCATGTACAATGGACCTCCTCCAAAAGCATTGAAACTGAAAGGATGCAACACCATGGACGTTTGCGAGAAGAATTCATTCCCGAATTAAGCTTGCTCAAAAGTCAAGCTGTTGGGAGAATTATTTATAGGTTTCCACAGCATCAAACAGAAGCTCAATATATGGCATACGAATTAGACGACGATGAAGACTTGACATGTGCCATAGCAAGTTACAAAACAACATTCGACGATGACAATAATGGAATTGTACGTGGAGGTGACCGACATCCGAACTGCATGCTGCCAACCTTGATTCACAAGAAAGAGAACTAATAATTAGACCACCCGTAAATTCCAATGGCTCCTTATATCACCACTAGTTGTTCGATGGTACGAGAAGAACCCTTCTTACACGGATGCAATTGAGTTCCACATTTCCAATAGTTATATTCCTATATTGGACTCATCTGTGGTGAGTGGTTTTCCCAAAAATGCCTTCACATACCATGATGGGGTCAACAAGTACCCGACCGATCATAAAAGGAAGAATCCATTGATCCTGCAATCATGGCGGATGCAATTGAGTTCCACATTTCCAACAGCTATATTCCTATATTGGACTCATCTGTGGCGAGTGTTTTCCCAAAAATGCCTTCACATATCATGATGGGGTCAACAAGTACCCAACCGATCATAGAGGAAGAATCCATTGATCCTGCAATCATGGATGACCACCTTGAGTCTGGCTTTGAAGACGATAAGGTGTCTTACAATAGTGGTGATGATCATGACACTGATGATGATCAACATGCAACTACACATGATGACAGTGTTGCAGGTCAATGTTTGAGGAGTGACAATGCTCCACAAACATCATGTAGGAATCCTTCAAGCTGCTATCTTCTCTTACATTGATTGGGATGCCGTAAGGAATGTTAGTGAATTTTCGGAAGTAATGAAACCCGAGAGATGACGATAGCATGGAGGACTTATATATTGGATAAGAGTTTGTTTGCAAGGAGGCCATTGATTGCTGCAACCAAGCACTACCACATCAAGAGGCATAATAGTTATTACATGAAGGAATCTGATACTAAAAGATTGAGTTTGAAGTATGATAACTATGGTAGATGAATGCAAATTCCGCCTTAGAGCGATGAATCTAAAGAATTCTAGTACTTGGGAATAACTAGATTTTCCGAGACCTCACACATGTGTTAATGCTAGTTTAACACAAGATCGCAAGTCTCTTAATGCTGAGTACATCAATTCCAATGATACTGGAGATAATTAAAGCTGAAGTAAACGATGTCCTAATTTTGCTTATACAAGAGAGAGTGGAAAGCATGTATAGGTATAAGATTTCGTACAGAAAAGCATGGAAGGCAAATAGAAGGCAATTATCAAGGTGTATGGAGATTGGGATAAATCTTATGAAGTGCTTCCTAAATGGTTGGACATTTTAGGTATTGTGACCAAGTTCTGTTCAAGTTGGAATCTGAAGAATTTATCACAGTTAACAACCGTGTTGATCCACAAAAAAATGTGTTTTTCAACGAGTTTTCTAGGCTTTGAAGCCATTTATTACCGCATTTTCGTACTGCAAGCAATTCATACAAGTTGAGGGAAACATTCCTGTATGGCAAGTACAAAAGGTGTGCTATTGATTGCTGCGACACAAAACGATAACAAATATGTCTCATACCACTTGCCTTCGCCATTGTTGAAAAGGAAAACTTCAAAAATTAGAGGTAGTTTTTAGCATTATTACGGGTAAATGTTACAAACCAGCAAGGAATATGCCTAATATCATATTGACATCGAGCTATAAAAAGATGCTGTAGCAATGGAGACTCTAGGATGGCAAGCCTCATCATGCTTTTCATTGGTATTGTATCATGCATATTGCACAGCAATGTTCGCAAGAAATGCAAGATGACAATGTCAAGAAAGCTGTCCTTAAGATTGGTACGCGTTATATCACGATTATTTATTGAGCTTGATTTTTAAAATTTTATTGTCTGGTAGTTCAACCCAGCTAAACTATTTATTTCATTGTATTCAGCCTATGAACCAAATCGAAAAAAATGGCCAGAAAAGATTGGACAACTTAAGCAAAGTCAAACAAGGAGATCCATAAGAAATAGACTGCTATTCCGATGGAGAAATGGACTCTTGCCTATGATGAAGGAGAAGATACGGTCATATAATGACTAATATTGTAGAGTGCATTAATGGCCTCTTTAAAAGATTTAAGGAAGCTACCGATCATAGGCTTGGTTTCAATAAATATTTTACAGATGTGTTAAGTACTTTGTGGAAAGGGCAAAAGAAGCACATGCTGAACTACAATGAAGGTTATAGATACACAAGTAGATTCAGACAGGAGCCTGCAACTATCCAGACACGTGATTCTTCTTACCACATTCATCGCGTATAATAGACAAGGTACTAGGTTTGAAGTGGTGGAGGGCCATGATCTGACTAGGGGGTCATGTGGAAAGGTGGTCCAAGTGATATTAGACAAAGGCCAATATGAATATGGACAATTCCAAGCATATAGGTATCTATGTGCCCATATTATTGCTGCTTGTACCTCAGTCAACATATCATGGGAACCATATGTTGATCCTATATACAGACTTGACACCTTAACTTAAATTGCTACAAATCTGAGTGGTAGCCGATCGAGGATTGGTCGCAATAGAAAACTTATCACCATTTCCTGTCTTAGTTATAAATTCTCGAAGATTGCATGAAAAAGGACGACCAAAGTCGACACGGATCAGGAATGAGATGGATTGGCCTCAAGAGAGTGGGTGTCAAGGTAAAGTGTAGTCTTTGTAAGATGGAAGGTCATAATCGTAGACGTTATCCACTTCTTCATGGAGATAAATGAAGGACCTTTTTCAATGCAATTTTAATTTTTACTTTTGCACATGTGTTAGTGAGTGTGTGTTAACCAATGTCGTAAGTATAATGCACAGATGATGTGATCTATTTTATTATTATAAAAGTGTATACCATTATTGTTATATATGTGAACCTATGACTAGAAATGTGAATGAATGACTTCAATCGTGCAACCCTACAAATTTCTATGTGAATCTTTGTATATAAATGGCATATGAATGCAATATTAGTGCATATTTATATTTCAGCCTAATGCAATTTGATTAATGGCAAATGGCATCCACATCCTGACATGTCAATCTTAGTCCACGGGATCCTTTATTTTTAACGGCTTAGAACTCACACATATCCCATTTGATTTAAGTTGGTCATGTATGAAAATAGTTAGTTCCTAAATTTGGTTATACTTTTCCAAATTGTCAGTATAATAACATTTTTTTTGCAGTCTGACCGTGTGTTGAGGATTCGACGGGCTCAGCACTACCATCATCAGTAGCCACCGGAGTTAATTGTCCCCTTATTACAACATGCAAGTTTTTACGGTCTTGCGATGAGCGAGTTTGTGTCCCATGGACCATCAGTTGATTATGCTTTCATGAATCGGTGGAGGCTGAAGACACATACTTCCCACATGCTGCAGAGGAAGATCATTTATTACATTATAGGATGTTGGTTATCCAGTTCGACTTACCCATTAACAGTCGGGTAGTGACGGGCCTACCTTATAGGGAGGCTTGATAGAAGAATATCTAGGATTGCAGTTATTGGTGGATGAAAATGTCATAAGAGGCAGGTGATTGAAGATGAGTTAGTTGGAGAGGCATTTCACTCAACCTTCCAGATGATGCTGATGATGAGACAGTGCGAGATACATCCGTGCGTACATATTACGTCTCATTGGTGGACGCTATTTCCCGACCACTCTGGAACTTATGTCCACCTCATGCACTTTACCATTGCTCGGAGACTTCCAGGAGGCAGAGAAATATAGTTGGGGATCTGCTTACTTAGCCTATCTGTACAGAGAGCTCTATAAGGCCACTTTCCCCTGATTATAGGGAAATAGGGAGGGTGTTCTCTTGCTACTGCAACATTTGGGCATGGGATAGATTTCTCATTATTGTCCCTACAATTACTATTTCAGTTATACCTGAGAAGGATGCAGGGGCTGGCCCCTTTGCCCGTAGGTTAGGAATTTTTTCAATCTATACTTGCAATTGAGATGACGACTACATTTTTTAACTTAATTGTTATACTTGGTAGGTGGCACTATCAAAAGACGTTCCAGGATAGTCTTGCATACCGCCTGCCTTATTATAGATACGTGTTTGGATCGTCTTCAACTTGATCAGGTTTGAAGGGGTTAATGAATATTTTTATTTCATTCCATTATCCATTTTTGTTGCATTTAAATGACAATATAAAATGTGTAATTTTAGATTTAGATCCCGTAGACTGAGGTGGTCACCGCGTCACTTTCTCAGTATTGTTTTGACGGGAGTAACATTTGGATAGCAGTGGTGCCACTCATTCACTTTCAAATTGTCGAATGACACCAACCAGATAGGGTTTTGTTGCAGTTCGGCTTTCGCCAGCCTATTCCTGAGCCACTAAAGCAGGTGGTGGAAGTCCATTACCTTCACTTCTCCGGTTGGCACAATGAGGAGTGGTACATCCAACATCAACCGTACATTGCATTATGGGATATCCATCGAGACTTGTATGTTATCAATGAGTCGTTCGCGCTATTGGTCCTAAGCCCACGGTTCGAGTATATGGCATGATACAGACGGGTTAGTAGGCGATTTATTACACCAGTTGGTGGAGCACTAGACCTTATGGTAATACCGCATGCTAATTTTTTGTATCTGATTATATTCTTGTGCATTAGTATTGTTATTAACTTTAATGTCAAAAACTTGTACAGATTAATGAGGTATTCACACTACACGATTTTACTACACTTGAGGGACAATCTAAGTTCACCTTCGATGCTTTTAGGTCATCGACTGACATCATCCTTCACGCACTTTACGAGATTAATAATATGATCATTGGTACGCATGTAGAGCCAGCTCCTCCTGCCCATCATATCCCAGACCCTACGAAAGGTAATCATGATCAGCCTCATATGCATCGACGTCGTCGCACTGATCCACGACCTACGTCGCAGGCCGATATTCCCTCCACTTCCCAAGTGCATCAGGGTCCATCATCTTCTGCTCAAGATACCTTCATGATGATGTCAGATATAACCGCCTCATCTCACATGTACCCTACTGTACTAGATGTTCCTTCATATTTCCACATGTTCCCGTCTACACTATATGCTCCCTCATCATCCCAGATGTTTCAATTTAATTCAAGTGTTCCATCCTCATTTTAGGCATTTCCGCCTATACCAGGAGTTTCATTTTCATTCCATGTCTTTCCTTCTAGTGATGCTGGTTCTTCGCAGCCATTTCCTCATGGATTTGATCTACATACTCAGGATCAGGGGACATCACTTAGTGGCATGATTACAGATGACTCAGTACTTGCAGATAGAGGTAAAGGTAAAGGCAGAGGCAAAGTGAGAGACAGAGGCAAAGCTGGAGGTAGGGGAGCTACAGACACTGGAGATATGACTCTCGAGCCTGCACAAAGGGTTAGCAGATATGGCCACCATATTACTAATCCTGGATGTGGGACTAGACACTATTTACATAAATAATAGCTTCCCTTTTCATATTTATTATATATTTATGCACGTTTATCTTATAACTTTATTGTAAAATATCAAATTTTGGGTTAGTTTTAATTATTACAACATATTTATCTTTTTGCGTATGTACATCAGAGCAAAATTATAAAATCTTCTCACAAATACATAATCAATTGAATTCTCATATAACGTATCAAATATATGCAATTTTTTTTCAATAATATCTTTCTACTTAGAATTTTATTCTCTTCTTCCGTATTTTATTTTCATAACTTTTATTATTTTAAATTATTAACATATATTAATTTTAATTTTTTCCTAAGTATTTGAGTTTAATTTTTTCTAATGATAAGAATTAATTCATACTCCACAGCTCATTGTATTTTATTTTTTAATATTTATTTACTCATAATTTTAAACATTATAGTTTAATCACATTTTTTAACGATCACCCTAAACTTTAAAAATATTAAATATATTTATACGTATTCTATTTAAATTTTAGATCTTCAGCATTTTATTCAATTAAATTTTTAATCAAATTTTAATTTTTTCACAAAATTAAATATATACAAAATCTTCTTTTCCTACATCAAATTAACTTATATATATTTTTAACAAATTAATAATTTCTATAATTATTTTATTTTTAATAAATATATAACAAGTCTAAATATTATTTTATTATTTCACATATAGCATATGCCCTAAATAATATTTTATTTTATTCAAAAGTCACAATCAAATTTAATTTATTTTTAAAAAATTATTTTTGAAGCTAGAGACTAAGGGTACCATTCAATTTGGTGTCTTAAAAGCAGGCTGAGGGCACCATTCGGTCTGGCACCTTCGCCCCTGAGGGCGCCATTCGCTTTGGTACTTCCGCCCGTGCGTACGTATTTTAGTAAAATATTTCAAAGGAACGGTAAAACAGAAATAAATTTCTAAAAAAATAACAAATTGATACTTTTGCCGCTTATATCATTATGCTTCACTCACCAAATATTATTTTATGGACTTTTTTAATATTTTTTAAATTTAAAATAATTTTGTTAATTTTTTATTTTTTAAGTATGCATTTAATATTATTTTAAATTAAAAATTTTTTCATGTAATTCTTATTATGTGAGCTACATTCTATAATTCTGGAGCAATTTTTAAACATCATTTATATGATGTAATAATTTTATTGAATATTATTTTATTATATAAGAATTATTAATTGTTCATATTATATCATAAAATTTTATGTAACTATATATCTGGTTTCATAAGATCAATTACATAAAATTTTATTCAAAATTTTAGAAAAAAAATTATTTTAATATATTTAAAAGAAAGGTTGTGTTAGTATTATCAAAAACCTTCAATGTTATTTTATTAATACAATTTGTTAGCGATAATATGAACATAGAATTAGTATTATATTTTTAGAACTTTTAAACGCTCTTTTGGTTTTAAGTTTTAAAAGTATAATATTTAGTTCTTATATTATGTTGTAAGGTCTTAAATATCCTTCAATATTAAAGATTTGTTTAGTTTAGGAGAAAATAAAATTTTTAGAAAATATTTTCTTAAAAAAATATATTTCTAAAAAATGAATTAATTTTTTATTATTTGATGCATAAAGAAAAAATATTTTCTGGTATTTAGTACACAAAGAAAAATCAATTTTTTAAAGTAAATTAAAATTATTTACTTTAAAATTATTATAATTTTACTTATCTTTTAAAAAAGAAAATTTTTAATAAAATTTTTATTATTCTTGATACCCAATAGTTTAATAATGATTAGTTTCTCATAATAAAATATATATTATAAGTATTACAAAATCATATACATAAATTTATATAGTTAGTTTAATTAATTATTATGAAATATTATATAATGGAGTATCCATCATGAGAAAAGAAGAAAGAATATTTTAGTAAATATTACATGAAAATGTGTACCTAAATTTTAATAAATAAAAATAAATTTTATAAGAATAGAAATAGAGTATCCATCATGAAATATTTAATCAATAAAAATAAATTTTACTTGTGATCACGATTGCATAAGAAAGTGAGAAGGTAAAAAGTTTGGGTTTGAGTATAGATATATTGAGTATTAAGAAAAATGAATTCTATTTTTTAAAATGAAAATTTATTTTTCTTAAAAATAATACAACTTTCTGATTGATTAAAATTTATTTTTTTGTTGATTAAAATTTTTTAATGTCCAAACAAGGGAAAGTTAAAAAATAAATTTTACAAATTCATTTTTCCCTCAACTAAGCGGATCCTAAATCTTATAATATAATATTAAATATGGTTGCATAGTTTACTATGTGAGGAAAAACGTTAGTATGTTTTAAGTGTTTACATATGTCAAGTGGTTGATATATTTTTCCTTAATCTCTATATCTATTCAACAAAATTTTATGAAATCACAAGATAGGATGAGTTATAGTGAATAAAATGAATAAAAAAAATTAGTATACAATGATTACATACGTGGACATGGCAATTTTAGAAGTAAAACCCACTGCTAGTGCAAACTCAAGTGCAAAGCTAAAGGAGGAATATAAAAATAGACGCACTTGAATCAAGTTTATCCAATAATCATTAAGTATACTATAGATTGAATTATTAGATGAAGCATCCTTAAGTTTATGAATGTTTTTTGTAGACCTCATTTTAATTCCATTATATGAAAAATTAGGAAAATTTAATAAAGCGAAAAAAAGTAATTATCTCTTATTGCTCTAAAAAATGACTTATGATAAGGTCAATGGAGTATGAGAGTACATCCTAAAATTTATCAAATATTATAAGGTTGTAAATATAAAAGTTGATTTGGGAGATAGTTTTTTTATCTGGTGTACATGGGAGTTGTTTCCTTCGAAATTTAATATTTCGAAAGTCTGATATAACATTAAAAAATAAAAGTACACAGTTAATGGAATGATATCCATTAGAAGGATGTAAGAAAGGAATAGGTTCATAAAGTTAATATTGTTTCTCATGTTTTTACTTCAAAATAAAAGAGCATTTCAGGAACAATCTTGAGATATTCTTACATGATAGGGACAAAAGAAAAGTGAGTGATTGCCTCAAGCCCAAGAAACCTAAGAAAGCATATTAGATCTAGAGACAATTATTCACATTCATGTATCTTTTACTAAGAAAAGTCATTTTTTTCAATTATCATGTTTAATAAATAAAATCTATTTTGATGTATTTGTTTTGGGTATATGATTTGATGGGTTATATTAATATTTTGAAAAATTCATCTACAACTTAACTTAAAACCATCTCTAAGTTTTAGTCTAACTATCTATTTAAAAAATATTCTTAGATAATAGGAATTATAAGATGTTGTAAAAGGTAGGAGTCAAAAACAAAATATAGTGATTATAGTAGAAATATAAACTAGCAAATCTACTTTTGTCATCCCATGGTCTAATATAGTGTGACAAGTAGAACTAAAGTACCATGAAAAACTTTTAAAGGATGTTCAATAAAGTTTAGTTTGATCTTTTAGAGTGGATTATAGCAATTGAATTTAGGAATCAGTTGAATTGCTTAAGAACAATAAGTCAGTAAGAAACAAATGTAATTATAAGTTTAAAAGGGATGCACAAATGAAATTATGAGTTCAAGATCAAGTTAGTAGTTAAATAACTACACTTAAAAGAAAAGCATAAATTGTAAAAGACTTCTTTTTTCATAACATCTTAAAACTTGTTTTGAATTATTGTGATATAAAGTAACTTATTTTGGTATGGGTTATGTTTATTGCAAATCAAAATAATCATCTTGAATGATGATTTAATAGAAACGATAAGAAATAGTTAGATAGTTTGCAAGAGGAAGATAAAGAACATCTTATAAGGAAAATAAAAAAAATCCATCAAGACAATTATATCTCAATTGTTATATCTCAATTTTGATAAGATTGTAACTTCTTTCAGATTAAAAAAAAAATAACATAGACTAACTATAATGATGAATATAAACATTTTGGTAATTCTAGTTTTGCGTAACAATGACTTTTTCCTAGTTTATGATAATGTAGACATGTTAACTAAAACAAAACAATTGAAATGAAAGGCCTAAAAGTGCCTCCCTATATAGATAAACAAACAATGTGGTTTTTTTATAGACATATAAAATAAGGCCCATGAGTGTAATCACGGGTTAATGCGAGTAACTTAGTATAAAGCTCACATTTAATACTGGCTTATATAGGCAAACTTGCATTATTAGGCCCGCATGGTCACGAGCTTGACCGCGAGCAAAAAAAGTAATTTTTTATTATTTTTTTCTTATATTTAGGCCTAATATATAAAAAAATATTAATCTCAATTATTTTCTAATAAATTTAATCTAATTTCTATACTCCAATTCAATTTTTTTACTTAAATAATTTAACAAATATTAAAATATTAAAATGTAATTTATAAATTATAAAATAAAATAATTAATAAAAATATAAAAAATACAAACTGCCTATAGGCAAGCCCACTTCACCCTGCATGCTAGCATGAAACTTGCATTTAATGCGGACTTTTACGGGCGAGCTGTGAAATCTACATTTAATGCAAGCTTATATAGGCAAGCTTGTGTGGGCAAAAGCCTGTGCAGGCCCGTATACGGCCATCCCACTTGTTTTACATGCTTATTTTTATGATAAGTCCTAAAAATGTTTAAGCTTGTCTCAATAGTTATGCTAAAAAAGATCCAAGCCATTGATGTGCTCTCATATTTATTAATTCAAAAGGATAAATTTTTCATTAAACCTAATATCTTTCTAAGTGTTAAAAAAAAATGGTAGGGAATGTCTTATATGCATTAATTGTAGGTAATTTGATATGCATTTAGGTCAATGATATTAGATTGCTACTAATGAGATACTTGGGACTAACCTATAGAAGATTAAGAGAACTTATAGATGTTGGCTAGTTGAATGTTCAAGTAATTATGAATCTATGTCTAAACACACAATAAGAGGAACTGCATCATGGAAAATGTTGAACAATTGTATACAGCAACTTCCATTATTGGGCCAAGGCATGACGCATGATATAAGTATTTTTATAAAGTTGCTTAATTAAGATATTATCATTCTTAATCATTTATGTTTTTATCGCAACAATACTGCTACCATGGTCTTCTTTCTAACCAATGAAGATTTTGTCTATGTAAAAAACTTGTATTAATTATGAAAGAAAGAAGATACAAGAGCATATTGCTTATTTTTCTATAGATTATATACTCATGAATTCACTAGCCAAAAAAGCTTAGAAGTTATTATAAATCATGATCATGTAAATAATGTGGATTTATTTAAGTCTTTTAGTGTTATAGGTCAATGAGAGTTTTAATGATATGATCTCGTTATCATCTCAAGATATATTTAAAAGAAATATTCATAATGAAACATTTGTGATATTACCATACATTTTGTGCATATTTGGGTTATAATATGTAATTAGAGACATTTAAATTCTGTCTAATTACTATATTGAGAATATTAATTCTTATTAGACATCTTGAGCAGATTTTGAAACTATTATGTAGAGATTTGCATTTAATTACACTAAAGTTGTGTAAATATTATTATACATATTTATGTTTATATTAATATATTTATTGGATATTAATTCTTTAATTGATGAAGTGTAGGCATTCGAAATATTTGATATTAGTATATCTTCAGATATAATATGTAATATTTGTTAAATGCTTATAATCTTAAATGGTCTTTGAGTAAAATAATACTATTGGATATTAATATTAATTTTAAATAGTTATTATTTATAAATTAATATGGGCTCAAATGAAATTTTGTTAAAAATTTTTGAGTGTATTTGAATATATTGTTATTTTTTATTTCTGAAAATTATCTTTAAAAGTTATTTTTAAAAACTATTTTTTAAAATTATTTTTGAATTTAATAAAAATAAAGAATAGAGAATGTTCAATAAAACAAATAAGCAAAAGTTTTATTTAATTATAAAACTATTATCAATGATAAAAGAATAAATTCAAAAAATATCTAAAATTTATTTTTTTTTAAACAAAAATTTCAGAAACGATTTTCAGAAACAAAATCTAGGAATATGTTTGTCAAACAAGTTTTTCAATGTTTTTATTTTTAAAAACAGGAAAATATTTTTAAAAATAGAATCCAAATAGACTCTTCATATTTTTGAACCTCAAATTAATTTATAAATAATTCATTAATTGTTTAATACCCAAAATACAATTGACTATTAAATTATAGGTATAATGGTATTGAGGCCTCAATATGAACTGTCTGAGTATAGATTCTAAAATAGATAGTAACCTAATTAATTAATTATAATAAGGGCTTCTTGCCTCTATAAGACATCGGAGGCTACAATTTTAGAATGCCAAAAAAAGAAATCTCTCTGGGAAAAAGCGCATGGCGTAGTTTTTATAAAGAGAGGGATTCCCTTGTCACTTTCTTGTGTGCGTCTTGTTTTAAGTATCATATGAGTGAATATATGCATTTGCTTGGAAACCCAAATTAAAATTATTCGAAAATTTGATTAAGGGTAATGGACATTCCTGAGTTAAGCCAATTAATTAACCCTAATTCATCCCTTCTACTTAATTTCATCCCACTTGGATTTCGTTATTACACATTGTTGGAGTCAGAAAATATAGATTAATTTACCAAATTCCATCAAAATTTACCTGCACAGTTTTAATTCTAGAATAAGGGTATTATTCTTCCTCAAACCTCGATTGAAACAATAAAAATAAAAATTTAATTTATATATAAAATTATATATAAATCTAATTTTGCCTGAATTAAATTTTACTTTTGTTAGGTTCCTAAGGGTAAGAGAAGAAAGGAACGCATGGCCCCCAGGATTTTACGGCCGCAGGACTCAATTTTGTATGTCTACGCCGTTCCAAGGTTCCATTCTTCTGATAGCTTAGGGTATCCAGAAGAGAAAAAATAACTGCATAATGGTTGTCCTCACAAAACATGATTGCATAATTAAATTAAGTCACGAAAGGTTTTTTGCTCAACCCTTCACAAGTGCGATGACTGAAAATATTATAAAAAAATGTACAAAAAAATATGTGCATGCTAATTTTTTTTAGGAATAAAAAAATATAAATTATCTTATTTAATTTTAAAATTATTATTTTTAATATTCATAATTATTAATTATAATAATTATCTTTAAAATTTATTTATAAATGATAAATTACATTCAATATATTCAATATTTATTTTATGAGCGATCTAAAAAGGTGAACATACTTGGTTTGATATGAATATTTGTAAAAAAAAAAAAAGAAATCAAGCATACCGTTGAGCTATTGTGATTCAAGTTAGAAGGTGATTTGATTTATGTATTGTTTTTTTTTTTCAATTTTTGGACTTCTGAGTATTTTTGTCATTTTAGCATGATTTGTTTATCCAATGCAACTACAAAAGTAGGTAATCATTATCTTTACGTTTTTAGTTCTATGATATTATAATATGATGCTTAATTCCTCTTAGAGTTATGATAAATTACCTTATATAAATATAATTTATTACTTATAAAATGTTTAAAAAAATAATTATAAAAATTAATAATTATAGGTGTTAAATTAGACTACCCAAAATTAAAGAAATAAATTACATTTTTTTAAAATATTATTATATTATTATTTACATAATTTCACCTCCATCAATTACTTCATAATTAAATATGTAAAAATAAATCAAATATATGATGCGATTCTATTTATTTTTTAAATTGTGTAGCATCGTTATTTTCACATTTTTATCTGCACTTCTCACGCAAAAGAAATTATCCTTATTTTGACCCTAAACCATATATTAAAAAGGTGATGAATTCAAATTCAATTTAAGCGCATGATTTTTTTCCCCGAATTGAGATGGTTGAAGTGGAGTCAGGAAGAGCCTTCGACCACAACTAAATTTAAATATCTGAATTCATTAATTTAGATAAATTAAATAAAATTTAAGTTGGTGTACCATAAGATAACGTATTGTAGTCATTGCCGTAAAGTTCAATCCATCCTGTTGTCAAAACATAAGGGACCCTCAGTATGATAATTGATAAGTCATCACACAAGTTGTCATGGTCCGAGGTATTGAACCAAAATTGGGTCAAAGAATTTGAGCCTCCGTATCTGATTTGCCTAAATTGGAGGCACCTACTTCCAGAGCCCTCCTTTAGTCTGGGGGATATGATGAGGGAGAATATAAGGTAATTTCATATTTCTAAATTTTAGGTGGTGTGGTAGAATCTTATTTATTGAATGAGATTATTAAAGATTTAGATAATCTCATCCAATAGATGAGATTACGCCACACTACTTAAGATTTGAAATTTCTGGAGATACCATAGTATTTCCCATACGACGATGATATGGTAATATTTACAATTTCCAGGCGGAGCTTGTCATCCCACCTCTCCATTCTGTCTACATTCTGGAATGTGATGAAACTAGGCAAATCACTTTCAGCTTTCAACAGTAAATTCAACACTTCTAACATTGCGTATGGATTTTTTTTTTTCTTATAAATAGATGGGGCCCAAAAGGACAATTACGTAAAAATAATTCATGGGTAAAAACCTCTAAAGCTTAATAGAAGATTATTAATTCCAGTTGGTGGTTATCCATCCCCTTCGATCCTCGATCCTTAGAAAAATTAAAATTGGCCAATCAATTTGTATATTTATTTTTTTTCAAACTTATTTTGAACAATTATCCTTCAATCTCTACAAATTAATAATAAATATTGTAAAATATATTATCATGTTTGATTTGTTTGTTGCTTGTTCAATACTTCCACTAACAAATTTGAATCTGATTGACTTGTCTTAACTCTAACTCCCATGCAATATATAAGCCTTTGTATGCTCCCCACAATTCAACATTAAAGGATAAACATATTCCTAATCTTCTTGAAAATCTATGCAACCACCTTTCTTTTGAGTCTTCAAATAATCCACCACATCTAGCTTTATCTGAATTTTACTTTGAGGCCTCATCTATATTCAATTTGTTGGAAAAAAATAAATGATATAATTAATCTAAAAATAGAATACGAAATATATATACTAGATTTTACTTTTGGAATCCTGATGCTGCACTCCACCACACGGATGTCAAAAATCACTTCGATACTGGAATTCTTGACTTGTGTCCATAACAATTACACCAAAACCAAAAAATTCACACACTTTCTTGTAGAGAGAAGAAGAAAAAAAAAACTTTCTAATTGAATTTCTCTAGCTCACATACATACAGTAAGAAAAAAACTAAATTGTGTCTCTATTAACTTCTGAAGGCAGGAGTGGGAAGTTATTTCCTTTTCCATATATTCCACTCCTTTAGTCAGTTACCAAAAAATTAACTTTTGTTTTTGAATTCAAATTTAAATGATAAATTAAATATTTATCTAAAACACATGATAAATATGGATCACCTATAATGGGTGTCCCCACATTCATCATCTCCCACTTACACATAATGGGATGAGTCACATCATATAATCTTCTTCTCTTTTCATGGTTTTTATACTTGGTGCATTGTTGTAACCGCGTGAGCATGACATCATCTTTGGGTGTTCTTGTACTTGAGATTCTTATATAGAATCAGCACAAAACAACTCATACTTCTCGTTATTTATATTATGCCTCAAATACCCTAGATTTGCCATATACACTTTTCATTTGCAAATCTAATCCCTCATAAGCTTTGCCATAAGCTCAAATTGCAATCCACATATGCATAGCATCCACACTTATGATGTCATCAAAATTAACTTCATAACGGACATGTCTCAAACACTAGCATAATTGTATATATGTCAGGAAATCTTCCTTTCCCCCGGTATATCACTTTGATTTAAAACAGCTGCTTTCCTAATATTTTATCCTTTAGACCGTATATATCATGATCATATGATGTATATTAAGGTAGCGAACACTGTATCATTTCTCTATGATATTGTCAAAGTTAAAGGGTATCTTTGAAAAGAATATTTCTTTTGTGGAACTCACATAGCAATGAACCAGGGATCTTTTACTTGCTTCCCGTTTGCAATTCTTTTTTTTGCACATATGGTATGAATCACATGTTACGGTGTTTTCCTTTTAGCATAAAGGCGTATGTCAATTTTATTAGTAACATCGTACAAACTTCAGTTCAGGTACACACAGTACCTAACCTGAATTCTTCCACATCATTTGATTCTTTTTTACGTCAGTATGTGAAGAACTCATTATCTGGCTACAGGTATTGTGGAAGGTGGGAGATTCCACAATTCGATATTTGTATTTCGGATCTTATCTCAACTTTACTTCATTGAGGTGACATATTTGATTTTTGTATTACTTCTCTACCAAAAACATAACATTTCTCATAGTTACATTGGTGAACACATGTCTCATCTCTGCCAAGCTCCTCTTGAGCGTCGGAGGTGGTTGTTTGTGTGAAAGAACCAACCTTATTAACATGTACGACATACTCGACATTCATATACTCATACATATATAATAACACTTGTAATTGAATGAAAGACATATTTTATTCATTCTAATTTCAAAAATATTTGATTACATTCTACGTATACTAAGAGACTTTACATGCTCAATATATACATCTCTAGGTATAGCCTTAGTAAAAGAATCTACTATCATCTTTTGCGTAGAAATGTGTTGGATGGTAACCTTCTTCAGCGCTATTGCATCTCTCATAAAGTGATACTTTGTGTCTATATGCTTAGTTTTGCTATGATACTTTGGATCCTTTGTGTAGGTGATGGCTGCCTAACTATCATAATATATCAGGATGGGATTTAAATTCTCACCACAAATCCCTAGATGTTCCACAAATCTTCTCAGTCATATTGCCTCTTGTACCGTTGCAGAACATGCCATAAACTCTGCTTCCATTATTGATAATGTAATGCATGTCTACTTCTTGCTACACCATGATATGGCACCATTATTTAGCAAGAATGAGTAACCTGATGTGGATTTTCTCTTGTCCAGGTCTCCTGCCCAATTCGCATCAGAATATCCAATTAAGCATAAGTCGTTTCCTTGATAGCAT
Source organism: Sindora glabra (assembly GCA_020226215.1). Classification (NCBI taxonomy): domain Eukaryota; kingdom Viridiplantae; phylum Streptophyta; class Magnoliopsida; order Fabales; family Fabaceae; genus Sindora; species Sindora glabra. The sequence continues at coordinate 71,532,389 of CM035235.1, forward strand.
AGTGCATAGTCAACGGTGCCTTTTAAATATCTCAATATTCTCTTGACATCTTTCCAGTGTTTCTATCCGGCGTTTAACTGGTATCTGCTTACAAGTCTAACCGCATGACAAATATCCGATCTTGTACATATCATTGCGTACATTAGACTTCCTACTGCACTAGAATAAGGAACTTTATCCATTTTTTTTTTCAAACTCATTTTAAAGACACATTTCTTGACTCAACGATTCACTCTTATTTACAGAAGTATCCATGGGTTTACAATCTTTCATATTGAATTTCTCAATAATTTTTCATATATAATTTTCTTGAGAAAGAGAAAAAAGTTTCTTGGAGCGATCCCTAAAAATTTTGACTTAAAGAATATAATTTGCTTCACCCATGTCTTTCATCTCAAAATTCGAGGATAGTCATTCCTTAATGACCATAATCAAATTCATGTTATTCCTAGCCAATAGTATATTATCCATATAAAGAGATAATATCACGAGATTTTCTTCATGCCGCTTAATATAAACACAATGGTCTTCCTCAATCATTTGAAAGTTATATGAGGTTATCGCTCAATGAAACCTCAAATACCATTGTTTAGATGATTGTTTAAGTCCGTAAATGGACTTTTGGAGTTTACAAACTTTCTTTTCTTCCCCCTTTTGTATGAAACCTACTGGTTTTTCCATGTAGATTTCTTCATCCAATTCTTTATTAAGAAAAGCGATTTTCACATCCATTTGATGTAATTCCAAATCTAAGTGTGCTACTATGGCTAGGAGTAATCTAATTGAATTAAAATGAACAACAGGTGAGAATGTCTCCTCATAGTCTATTCCTTCCTGTTGTATATATCTCTTTGTAACTAGTCAAACTTTATATCTCTCAATTGATCCATCTACCTTTCTTTTAACTTTGAGAACCCAGTTGTTCCCTATTGCCTTTTGACCAGATAATAGGTCAACTAGTTTCTAAACTTAGTTGGTTTTCATTAAATCTATCTCTTCCTCCATTGCTTTCTTCCATTATTCCTTAGCAGGAGAACTTAGAGCCTTTTAAACTATTTTTGGCTCTTCGTCATCTTGAGGAATGACCATAAGAGTTGATCCTTCAATCGAAAAGTATCTTTTAGGTACACCTCCTCTCTTACTTTTTCGTAATGGGGTTTCTTGTACCATATCTTCTCTAAATATAGGATTTTCACTCATTCTTTCAAAGCTCCCACTCGGATTGGCAGGAATTCTTTGAGAGCTCCTACTTAGATAAGATGGATAAGATTCAATATTACTATCCATTTAACCTTGTAACTCATAAAAGGATATAGTTCGATCAATTTCTCCTCTACTAGAAAATTCACTTTTCAAAAATGTGGTATTTCTTGATTCAAGTTCTGTTATTATTCCATCCTCGTTTTCACCAATGAAAATATATCCCTTAGACAATTCTGAATATCTTATAAAGATACATTTCTTTCCTCTTGGACCTAATTCTCCATATTTATAGGAAGCATTATAAACATACGCAGCAGACCCCCATGGTTTGAGAATACTCAAATTAGGTTTGCGTTCTATCCATAATTTATAGGGAGTGAATGTAACAGACTTTGAAGGCACACGATTAAGTACGAAGGTGGCTGTCAAGATGGCATCTCCCCAATATGAAAATGGTAGATTTGCTTATGCCATTATTGATCTAACCATGTCTAGAAAAGTCCTATTTCTTCTCTTAGCTACTCCATTTTGTTGTAGAGTGCCAAGAATTATTCATTATCTTATTATCCTTATCTTTTCACAGAGCTCTTTGAATTATTCAGATAAATATTCACGTCCATGGTCAATTGTTAGAGCTTTAACTTTCTTATCTATTTGATTATCGACTTCATTTAAGTAACGTCTGAAACACTCTAATGCATCTGACTTATGTGAAATCAAATAGATATGACCATATCGTAAGTAATCATAAATGAAAGTAATGAAGTGCCAAGCTCCGTGTCTTGCCCTTATACTCAAAGGACCATATATATCGGAGTGAACTAATTTTAATAGAGTTTTTGCCCTAGTTCCTTTTTCAAATAATTTTCTAGTTGCTTGACCAGCTAAATAATGTTCGCACAAGAATATTTTCAATTTTGAAATTGGACCTAGCAATCCTTCTTTTCCTAGTTTAATCATTCTATTTTGATTTATATGTCCTAATCTAGTGTGCCAAGTGTTCATTTCAATGTTTAAATTTGAAGTGGAAGCAGTAAAGCAATCGAAAGCAGTGTTGTTAACAACATCTAAAATGACAAATCCATCGGAAATAAAATCAGAACCATAAAATACATCATCTTTTAAAATGTTAACTACATTGTCATGAAAGTTAACTGAAAAATCAAAATTAAGTAGGCAACAAACTGAAACTAAATTTTGTCAAATGTTAGATGTATAAAGTACATCATGTAGGATTAAAGTTTTTCCTCCACGCAAATCTAATTTGCATATTCCAATGCCTTTTACTTCAATCCTCGCATTGTTTCTTACATAAAGCCACCTGCTTTAGCTTGACAAACGACAATACTCTATATAGGATTCTCGATCCTTACTCACATGGTCTGTGGCACCTGAATCCAAAATCCACAAAGGATAAGATTTTGTTAGAAGAACAGTACTAGAAACATATGAAAAATGTTTGAAATAGGTATCCACTAATACCTTGTTCTGTTCATTTTGCTAAGTGCAATCTCGAGCAAAATGACCCATTCTTTAACAGGCATAACATTTGATCTTCTTGAGATCAAAGTTCCTTGCCCTACTCTTTCCTTTCTTCTTTTTGAAGGTTTTCTTACCCTGAGAATTAGGTCCAGTTTTTCTCTTCTAGAACTTTTTGCCTTTCTTAAATTTAGGCTTAGAATTAGAGGGACTTGCTCCTTCAGCCATATACACTTGTCCAAAGGATCTATAAGCCCCTAAACGTTTATCCTCAAGTTCCAGATATCTTGCCACATCATCAAACATTATTATGCTTTCATTATGAGTTAGGTTGACCTTCATGTGTTCCTAACTTGCAGGGAGTGATCTAATCACTGCTTGTACTTACTGCTCATCAGAAAGTGCATGACCTGTTGCTTTCAATTCATGAATCATATTTGACATTTCTTGTAAATATTGTTTCATCGGTGTATTAGGCCGAAGTTTGTATGTGTCAAATTTGATTGTGAGTTTTCTTAATTTGGTAGCAGAAGTACCACCAAAATTTTCTTTCAGGGCAATCCACATTTCCTGAGTAGTTAGGTAATTCTCATATTCACACATCAGGTTATCTGCCATCGTACTTAAAAGTGCGATGCGAGCAATGTTGTTCTTTTTCTTCCAAACAGCATATGCCTCAGCATCTCTTCTATGCTGAGCTGTGTTCTCAGTTTCAGGTTCTAACATGACATTGCTTAGAACTTCTAGAGCATCTTGCTCTTCTAAGATGTATGATATGTTCCAATGCCAAATGTCCTAATTGTCCCCATTCAACTTGTCGCCCTTGTTTAATTCAGCAATTATATTTTTGCTGGCCATTCTATTAAACATATAAACATTTCCTATGAGTATACAATGTCGTTATTTGCATAGTTTTCGCATAAAACAATAATGACACTACTTAGTTCATGGTCGAAAGTTTACATTTTTCATACTCCTATCGCATGTTTGCCTAAATACTATCATTATTTCCTATCAAGATCGCTCTCATGCAAATAGAACACTTTGTGTTGCTCTTATCGTAAAAAATATAATACAAGAGCTCCCACTCAAATATAAGATATTGTAAAAATAAATGCACATCAAATAAATAATATTTGATCATCCACCAAATAATAATAAAAGTTCAATAAACATTCAACAATGTTCTCAAAGTAATTTCATAAAAAATAAGAGAAATGAATACATCAAAATAAAGCATTCAAGGCTAGTGATTCTATTCTAGCTTTCTATTCTGGTTTCAATGTCTTCATTTCATCAAATTTGTTGAATAGATTTAGTGGATTCTTGGAATGGGCTGGGCTAAAGTTGTGTGCATTCAAAGCTTTAAAAGGACCCTTTAAGTGTAGTCCCTTTTCTAGAAAGTTGTATCCAAAATGACTTGTACTCTTCATATTTTGGAATTGTGACATTAAGATAGATTTTCTCCAATTGTTTTTGAAATAACAAATTTCTTGTTATCTCAATTCTTCCATACATCTTTCCAAGTTAAGGTATTTGACGATTCCCAGTGAGTAGTTTTTGCATTTCCATAAGGTCTTTTTGATTGGAATCCAGAAATTATCAACTGGAATTGTTTTCATCAAGGTACGGAACCAAAGGTGATTTGGGAACACCTTTCCTCTACAGGTGAGATTCTTTTTCAGAAGTTTAACTTCAAACAAGAAGTCTGTCATCAATATCTTGTTACGTACAGTTCTTTTGTACAAGCTGTGTATAAATTCTTTTAGGTCTCCCAAAGTGTCAATCCAATTTGATTCTCTAGGTTCTTCTCCTACCATACTCTCCACAAACCCATATGGATCATATTCTTCTCTAAACCACTGTTTCATGTCTGTTCCAAAAAATAAACACAAAAATATGATCAAAATAGGATATTTTTGCCACATTTTAAGTCAAAATAATGTCACAAAAGTCTCAAAAAATACATCAATATGTAAATATCAATTTTAGAAAAATTTAGAGACTAATTTCACCTCCAAAGGACGCCGTATGTGCCAACACGCGCCGTTGCAAATGGTTGTGCCAAAATTTTTTTTGAAAAAATAGGAAAATAGAATTGTCCCACACGCGATGACAGCGCGTGAGCTACACGCACCATCTTGCTAATGTTTTCCGGCCATCGAAGACAATCAGAAGTGGAGGGAAAATTTTTCTCTTTCCAAAAAAGTGTGACATGTGGCAAATGAGCTTAGGAATGGGCCCCACGTGCCACCCCCAAGAATGGAAAAAAATTATTTTTTTAAAAAAAAACATCCAAAATGTCGTGTTGTTTTTCACACATCCGAAACGACGTGTCATTTAGGTTCGGATCGAGCATTAAAACGATGTGTCATTTTTCGGTTGGTCAAAATGACATGTTGTTTATATCCTTTTCAACCTCTGACTAGGGTCAACCGGGTTGGATTCGACCCGGTTCGCAACCCAAATCGATCTGTTCGACCTATAAACTTGTTTTAGTTAAAACTTTTGATCCGAGAATCCGTTTTAAGTGATTCAAAAGTCATTTTTCTCAAAATTTTATGCTATACAAATCTAGGTTAATTTTATAGCCTAAAAAATTAATTTTCCAGGAGACCTAATATCTAGAATATTACAAATTTTATGGAGTTTTAGGTGTTCTGGTTGATCTCTGATGTTTGAGGATGTTTTATTGAAGTTTTATGTGTATTCATTAACATTAAAATCACCCCTAACAGAATCATTCCAGAAACAACAAAATCATACAACAAAATTTCATATCTTTGGCCAAATTATTTCATCATAAGAATTAAAATTAGTAAGCATGCTTTCAGGCCAAAATGAAAATTACCAATTAAATACATGGTAAGTGAAAAATCATTTAACTCAGAACATCTCATACAATTCATCTCATATATCTAATTCATCAATGCATCTCATAGATCTCATACTTGCATTTAATTGCATTAAATACATTTGGAAAATACAAACATCAGTTTCTAACTTGGCTCTAATGCCAATGTTGGAAAAAATAAATGACATAATTAACCCAAAAATAAAATGTGAAATATACGTACTGGATTTTATTTTTAAAATCCTAATGCTGCACTCCATCACACAGATGTCAAGAATCACCTCGGTACTAGAATTCTTGACTTATGTCTATAACAATTACACCAAAACTAAAAGACTCACACACTTTCTTGTAAAGAGAAGAAGAAGAAGAAGAAGAAGAAAAACTCTCTGATTGAATTTCTCTGACTCACACACATACAGTAAGAAAAAATTGAATTGTATCGTTTGTATTTCTTTTTTGTCTTTTGTTTCTCTCTCTATTAAATTCTGAAGGTAAGAGTGAGAAGTTATTTCTCTTTTCATATCTCACACTCTTTTAGTCAATTACCAAAAAATTAACATTTATTTTTAAATTCAAATTTAAATAATAAATTAAATATTTATTTAAAATACATTATAAATGTGAATCACCGTCCCCACATTCAACACAACTTGATCCATCCTTGCTGGGGAGCAATCCAACTCACATCTACCTTATGAAAGTTTCGGTTCAGATCACCTGTGCTTGATTGGAAAGCCGAGGCAATCTGCTTAGCATAGGATAAAATGACACCTATTACATTGTGTGATAATTCCTCCACATCTTTTAAGACAGTTTGATTTCGCCAATTCCAGCATTGCCAAACCAGAGCTCCCCGTATGACTTGCCGGAGAATATCTCCAATTATGCCAAGCGATTCAGTCAAATTCAATTTAATTGTATCTAGATTTGATTGAAGTTAATAATAAATTTTGAATGATTTTTTATTGATAGTTTTGATATAAAATTGATATTCTATTTTATATAAGTAATTAATAAATTAATTAATAATTAATAATATATATTTAATAAATTAGTTGGTCGTATAAAATGTATCTCATAAAATTAATTATTAAATTAGTTAAAATTATAAAATAATATAAAAATATATTAATAAAAATAAATATATAAATTAAAATAATTCATATTAATAAAAGACGTAAATTGTAAATTAATAAAAAAATAAGAATAAATTTAAAAAAATTAAAGAAGTAGTAGTTTATAAATTATAAATTACTTAAGGTAATTTATTAAATCAAAACTTACTTTTTTTTAATAAATTAATACATTTTAGAGATTAGTTTATAATTTATTAATTAAATTAATAAATTATAAATTAACTTATTTTTTATACAAAATAGAACTTTGATAGGATTGAGGGAACAATTTATTCCTATTATTTTTATTAAAAAAATGGGTAAACTTAACGTCAAAATAATTTCAGTGTTGAATTTTTGTATTTAATCAGACTATTTCTTATATTAAATTTGGTTTAAGTCGTAGCCTCATCTGCATTTTAAAGCCACACTTTCATCTCTGATGCACGATATTTGCCTTCAAAGACTCTCTTGTTTTATTTTCTCCTTCTGATGAGAACTTACAAAGGAAATGTAAAAAATGATATTTAAATTATGAATTTCCACAGTTCAGGTTACGAGAGAAGGGAGATGCTGAACATTTTCTGGTTATTTACTTATTTTCATCTAGGAAAATAATAAACCAGCCAGATTTTATTCATTATAATAAAAGTTTCTTTGAATAAATATAATTCGTGAAAGATGCTTTGCAAGAATTGAACTTTTTAAAAGGTAAATTTATTTTAAATTTATCAAAAAATATTTAAAGTTATTTAATTAATATTAAAAAATTATTTGAAAAATTAATTTTTTTGTATTATTTAGTTTAATTTTTAATTTCTTAAGAAATATTATTAAAATAACTAATATACCCTTCAAGATTATTATAGCAAAAGATAAAAAATATCAATAAATTTCAATTATCTCATATTCTCTTTCTTTAAATCCACGTCTCTAGTATCTCTTTCAAGTCATATTCCTGATCCGATAAATTCTTATTTTTCTAATTTACAATAAAATTTTAATTAATTAAATCGATTACACATTAAAAATTAAGATAGCTCATATCTTGAATGTAGTGACCAAATATAATACAATATATATAATATTTCCTTTCAAATAATTAATAAAATATGTATAAATAAAAACTTAACAAGAAAGATAAAAAGGTAAGATAATTATTAATTAGATCAAAATATGAAAATTTCTTTTGGATTTAATTAAAGTTAGACAATTTTTTTTCTTTAGTTCTAAGATATACACTAACATTTTCTCTAACGTAATGCCGTTAGGAATTTTTTCTAAATAATAATTTGACTTTTTTATTTATATTTTATAAATTTTAATTTATTAATTACCATTTTCTCAAAATACCTATAAATATTAAAGAAGTTTTTAGATTTCTCTCAAAACATATTGCATTTTGTGCTTAAAGATTAAATAATATAATATGGAACTTTGTTCTATTTTTATTATTATTTTATTTCCTTTAATTTGATATTTTAATTCTTTTAAATGCATTCACAACTTTGTCTATATCACATGACTATTGCAAATAGGTTTAGTAGGTACTTAGTGCAGGTTGTGTTAATTCCTAGGGTATGACCAAATCACAAGTAGTAGAAATTTAGAATGCAATTCACATGTTAGAGTTCTAATAATTATGTTAGTATTAGATAATTATGCAAAAGTGTTATGCACACACTTGATATATGTATTTATATTGTAGGTGGCAATCTTATTGTATGTACAGTAGAGAAATTATATTCCAAGTTATAATTTGTTAAAAAATATTCATATAATTTCCTATAAAAAAAGTAAAATTCTTATTCATGAATTTAATGATAAATTTATTAATTTACATTGCAAGATTGAAACGGAAAAAATTAAAGAAAAAATAAACTAGTAAAATTTGATGCACGAGAGAAACGTTAATGTTTTACCAATAAAAAGAAATAGATGAAACCCAAGACATCATCATAAAATAAACAAAAAAATAAGATTTATTTAGTATCATAATTATATCTATGAGAATGAGGCATTTAGGGAATTTAGCTGGGGTAAGGTTTTTCTTAGATCTCTAAAACATAAACTGAATTGGTGAAATATCTAAAAAAAAAAAATTCTTTTATGTTAAAAGTTGATTCAATTTCTTCCTTCTCACATAATTGCTCCTTCCAATAGCAAAAAAAAAGGTTAAAATACAATTCCAAATCTATAAGATAAACAAAGGATAATTTATTTTTAAATTAATTACTTTGATTATTGATCATGATCTAACTATTTAAGTTAACAGCCTTTTAATGATTTTTTTTAAATGCATTTAGTAGTAGCGTCTTCATAAAATTGAGGAAAAGTCTCTGTATATTTCAAAATTAGAGGGGATATGTATAATTTTAACTAAATTTAGAGGAAGTTTATATATTTTATTTTATTAGTTAAATTGTGTGGCAATAATTTTATATTTCTTCTTATAAAAAACATAAGAAATTTATCCTATTAGAAGAGGGTAAGTGAACAACTTTTTATATTTTATAGAAAGTAAAATTTAAAAAAATATATATTTTCTTCATTTTCCCAACTAATTCTCAATCAAATAATTTGTTTATACTGTAGTTTCTCAGGAATTTACGCTTTTAATGTAACTTTCCACTAACCCGACGGCCTCTTGTAGTAATGCCAATTATTTAGGAGTAGTTCTCTGCTCATATTCTGCGAAGGAGTACTTTTTCAATTTGGCTGCCACCAAACTTTTCGTTCTCAGCCAAACATGGGAGCTTTAAATGTTAAGCACATTGACTTCAAAACTTAACATCTTGAATAGCAAATAAAAATTCTAAAAGTAGCAAAAATTAAATTTAACATTAAATTTTTAATATTTTTATATTTATTGAATTAAATTTTATAAATTTATTTTATTATTATATATTTATTAATAACTTATAATTTATGTTCAAAATTTATTTTTATTATATATAATATTGTTGTACAGAAAATAACTCGAAGGTAGGATAAATTAAAGCCTTACCAACTTGTTAGACTCAATGTAAAGAAGTTTGCTTAAACCAAATGAAAAAGATCAGAAGGTGCGTCTTAATTGGCCCAAATCCCTAGATGTAAGATAGAAAAAGATGTGAGCAATTCTACGGTACCTCGAGGGGTTTCAAACCCAGGATGATGTGGTGCATTTTGGATCATTGGATGAAATTATCAAAATTCTTAGTAATTTCATTTAATGATTTGCATTGTACTACGTCACCCCGAGTTTGAAACTCCCGGCGGAGTACCGTAGCAAGCACCAAAAGATGTTGCTTTCAAGTTTACGTGAGTTTTGCTCACCTAAAATTGCAATCAATTATTTTTAGTCCCTTTTAATTTCAAATTCCGATGGAAACAACTTTGACCCAATGATATATGCTTTTATTAAATTTTCTACAAAGTTGTCTATACACCTACCATTTTCCTATGGCAAGCTTGTGGTCCAAGCACATTATTGTTACATCGTATTTTAATTTAAGCCTTTATGATAACATGGGTCGATTTCTTCTAAAGTATATTTACCATGTACAATCCAAAAAGAAAGTGGATATCAGTTATTAATAAAAATATCAAAAGAACAAATAATTATACTTTTAAAAATTAATTATTATTTATTAAATTTTTAATTTTTAATTTTTTTCAATGATTATGATTTTTCATTTTTCAATTTAAATTGTATGCTATACTTTAAAAAAATTAACGTATTATTGACTGAAAAAATCTATTGATAAGAAAATTTTTGTGCCACAATGAGGTAGCATCCTATTGACATTATTAATTGGTAAGTATAGAAACTAAGATTCAAATCCTGACTGCTATCTCCTTTCCCCTTTGTTTATTTAGTAGATGTTTTCAGTCTTATTGTTGTACTGAAATTTTTGTACCACTTCCATCTATATTTTAACAAATAAGTTATTTTAATATTATAGTTGAATAATTTTTAAAATTTAAAAAGTGATTAGCTTATTTATTAAAATATAAGTGAAAATAATATTAAAATGATCAATACTATAGTAGAATTAAAATTGTTTTTATTTATTTAACGTTCTACAAGTAGTGATAGTAAATATCTCGGCAGAAAAATCCTCAAGGCAAGAATGGATTTTCCATAAGGTGAGATTGGATTTCTCAAGTGGCCGGTTTTTTTTTTTTATGTAAAAAAAAGGTTACATTACAAATAAATATTTCTATTAGGAAAAATAAAAATTTTTGCGACGTCTTTCGTAATTTGATGGAATTTTGACAATTGGGTAAAAATTTTCTAATTAAATAGCCAAGTAAATTAAAAATTCAAAATTATGAGCAATAAAAAAGGCCAATTGCCAAATTAAAGAACTAAAATAGTATTTAAGATTAAATTTTACTTTTAGCTCTTGCATTTGTGCATGCCACTCTACTCTCTTCTCTTGAGCGGTTTGACTAGTTAATCTTACGTTGGCAACAATTTGCGTAGCACACACGTTATGCCTACTATCTTAAAAGTTCCCCTGCCGGCCCACTGGGGACCAACCAAGCTAACCTTTTACTTTTAGACAAAACCAGCAACCTAAATAGTATTTAAAAATTAAATAAATTTCCACTCAAATTTAATCTCAGTTACAAATGTTTAGTATGCAATTAACTCAATTCTAAATTAACACATGTACCAATTAACAACTTATCACACCATTTACGTTATTTATCTCGACATATGATTGAATCAATATACTGTGAATTCCTCACTCAAGACAAGCCAATCATCTGCCGTACAAGTTGAGTAAAACAGCATGATAGGGATGGGCAATCGCAACTTGACTCGATTGGGTTTTATTCTCGGCCTGGATTCAATCTACAAAATAAAAGACCTGAGCTAAGAAATCAAACAATGGAACTTAGGCAAAATTTTATATTTTATTTTATAAATAGACTGAACTTAAACTTGCATATTCAATATTAGACTGATTCAATTTTGATCCTGTTTTATATTTATATATTAAATATTTTATATTTTTACCATATATTATATAACATAAATTTCTATCATAAAAAATTAATATATGTATATGAAAATTTTTCACTAATATTTTTTAATTATATATATTAAAGATAATATATACATAAATATAAATATAATTTATATATTTATAGAATTTAATATATATATATATATATATATATAATTAGGCCAAGCTTGAACATCCTTATTTTAGAAAAGACTGGGTCAAACCATGGTTAGGCTAAGCAAAAAAATACGTCAACATTTATATAAATTCAACACAATTTTTGCCCACCCGCTGCACACCAGAAAATGCCAATGGATACAAAGAGTTCACAGGCCTGACGGTATAAACATTCTCTGCATTTTCCATCTTTATTCGGGTCATTCTAACTTGATCATGCGCAGTACAAATGATAAAATAAAGGAAAATACTCCTTACATACTCAAACTGCCTCGCAAGCCTCTCACTCTGTAAAGGGGGGTAAGCCCGCAAACAACTATGGTGGAGCCCACCACTCCTCCTTCAAAGAGAGAGGGCATTGTGAAGCAGTTTAACTGAGCAACACCACTATAAAAAGTGGATTAACTCATCCGAGAGTCATTTCAACTTACAGGTTTGAAGTGCATTGCTCTTTTAACTTGAGAAAAGTATATCACAGAAGCAAGACAAACTGATTGACACCTAGAATATTCACAGAGGGATAACTGAAAGGGTAGATGACTACAAACTCAAAGCTCTTACAAGATGAACCTAGTTGCGGGGGTGGTGCACTCTTACAAGCATTGCTTCGTATAAAAACAACCAGCAGATGCATTTAGTTATCAGTTCAAGCATGATAGGCGGCTGAGTTGCAGCCCCTAAGTAGATATTTGACTGTGGAGTGCAGTCTTGAAGGAGGAATAAGCAAACTTCAGCTAAGCCATGCAGCCTCCAATCCATGTACGCCAAAAGAAAATTTGTGCTTTCTAATTCATTCAACTACGTACAAGTTCTGCCATATTTCACATGATTCAATCTTCTCTGTAAAACAGTGTGTTTAGACAAATGAATGAGCGATAAAATCTCATGAAAAAATTAATAAGGTAATGCTAAGCAAAAATAACCTTCGTATTAGTTTAGGAACAATAGAATTAGATCTAAATGAATATGAAAAACAAAACTGTGCGAGAATCATTCCCAGTCTTGTGTAAAGCTCTTGTTGGGGAAATGGTGGCAGAATAATTTTCATGCAACTTTGTTCCTATCTATATAAGGTTCCACAAGTTATGTTTCCTCGTTTTCCTACTTCAAAATCAATTACCCAACAGATATACAATTAGGATTCCGATTCCAATGCCAAACAAGGAAGATTCAATTGACATCACACAATAAACAATGAAGCGCCCTTGCATTCAAAGCTTCCATTATAGATAAAAATGAAAACTAAATCCAAACCTAGGAAAATTCTATCAAGCACAAAACTAATTAGCTCCCATATAGAAGAAGGAACAACCGCCAGTTGTCTTCAGATAGCATTCCATTAGCATATCATGAACATCATCCTTAATTTTCTTCTTTTTTTCAAAAAGTGTCTCGCTCATAGCTTAATAAACAATATGAACATATTTCCACATCTGACATTTGAATTAGGTTGACTTTTGACACACAATCTGCAACAAACATGATCAGAATAACAAATCAAGAAACTTACCTTCATCGCATTAGAAGGAGTTCATCTCAAGACAGTAAGTCCTCCTCTTCACTAGCATCCTTGCTGCAGCCCCATAAGGCTCCTCAAATGCTGTTGAAACCCAAGACACATCGGAGATTTCCTTTTTCACAGTAGGACACTGTTCAGTCGGCCTATTAGCAACAAGGGTTGCACCCTCCAAAACAATCCCATCTGGCAATTCCAAACGGGGAGCATACCAAAGCCTCATATTGAGGGCTGGAACAAGAGTCCTCTTTGATGCTGAAGAAGCTGAAAGTGGCTTCACTCTTAGCTCCTCAAGCTGATCTCTGTTCATACACAATACACCTTGCCCATCAGTATCTGTCAAAACTAAATTATCTAAAGTTTTATGCTCTGAAATGATGGGCTGCAGCAAGTAATGCCTAGCTGATGCAGCTATCAAAGAGCTAATTGTCCAAACCACTCTAAGTTTCAAGCCCCCATTTGTGTAAAAAGAGTCGGGTATGCTTCCATTGTCATCACTACCGCCCGCCCCAACACCCTCACCACTACCATTGTTGCCACATAAAGCATCAGAACCAACAGCCTGAGGATGCAAATTCTTCGGGGCTGCTGGATAGATGACCGAAGAAGCACCTAATATTACACAGTTATCCAAAGTCGATCCAAAAGCAGCTCTCCATTTTAACAATATCCCATCATCTATTCCTAATTCCCCACTTGGAAGCTCGATCCGAAGGAATCGAATTTCACTGAAATTCTTCAAAACTTGGGTTGGCGAGTGATGGGTTACGCCCCCTTGTTCACCCTCCCCATCTTCTTCACTCCCAACGGCAAGCGAAGATGCCGACGAAGACGAAGACCCAGAACTCGAAGACGCTCTCTTGGGCCCTAAGAACTGACCCAGAACTTGAAGAGGCTTAACAATGCCTCCAAACACTAACCGAAAGAGATTGGAAAAGGGTCCACGAGACTTGTCGGAAGAGGCCGCTGAGGACGAAGAATCGTCATCAGAAATAACACAATCAACACGAACGACAACGTTCTCCACCTGTGGCACAAGAGAGTGGAACCTGCGCGATACAACACAGCACCGGCCAAGGGCCTTAACATCACCGATCCTGTTGAAGACCAAGAGAAGCAGAGAGTCTGGTAAGCGATCAAAGTGGTCGATTTCGGCTACATCAGGTTCTGGGTAAATTTTGGAGGTGAGATCTGGGCGAACAGACGCCATTGAATAGATAAAAAAGAACCAGGTTTGCGAGAGCAATCAACAAATTTCAGCAACTGGGTCTAATCAGATCAAGCTCAAGAACTTAAATTCTTCAAATCTAAGGCTCAAATGGATCCGTTGAGGAAGTCCGTTTGCTGCAGATCTATGAACAAATAAAACATGCCTTCGATTACACCTCCGCGCAGAAAAAACAACAGAACCCGAATCGAAATGCGAAAGAAATGAAGCAGAGAGGGATCGTGAAAAGGCGAAGAAGATGAAGAGAGGCAGGGGCGTTGTTACTGAGAGCTAAGGGAATTAAGCAGAGAGAATATGGAAATGGTGGGCCGAGATAGATCCACGGTTGCCTTTACAGAGAGGAAGCGATCTGAGAGAGAGACTGTAAGCGTTGATGAGGTGAAAAGCGAGTGCGTCAGTACTGTGCGGAAATTGTTAGTGATTTATTTGATTTTGTGGTGTTTTCATTTTTGGTTGATAACTTGATTTTTTGTGGAAAATATTTTTTTTTGGCCATATTGTGGAAAATAATTTGTAGGCTCTCAACTGTGCACACAAAACTCATATTGGGAGAAAGAGAAAAAAAATGCATTCTTAGGCAATGCTCATGATCTTTTATTTTGCAGAAATAATTAATTTAAATTGAATTTAAAATTTTCACATCTACTAATAATATTATAAAATTTAAAGTGCATCCCAATTTTTTCAATGAAAAGGTATGAAAGAGGAAGTAAAAAGAAGATTATTTATTCCATGAAAAATTGCGTGCATATATCAAACCATTTTTTTAGTTTTATAATAATTGAAGTGATATTTCATTTAATGTAAATACTTAAAATTTTGAATTTGAATCTTATTTAATGAAAAGTAAAACGTTTAAAAATAATATCAAATCTTGTTATACTATTAAGGTTCCGTAATAAATAAGTTAACTTCTAACTTATTGGCCTAATTAATAAGCTGCAAATTAACTTCTAAAGATATTTTTCACACTAACTTATAAGTTATTTTAGGTAACTTATAAATTTTGATTTAATAAACTACCTAGAGTAGCTTATAATTTATAAGCTACCTTTTTTTTAAATTCTTTTCAAATATATCCTTATTTTTTTTATTAATTTATAACTCATATCTTTTATAATATAAATTTAAATAATTTTTATAAAATATAATTAATCATATTTTAAGTAATTATAATTTTATAATAAATAATAAAATAAAAATTATATAAGTAAAGAAATATATAAATTTATAAAATATTAAAAATTATACTTTTATTTTAAACTTTTTAATTACATTAATATAATTTTATTTTTAAATAAATAAAAATTATTTTAATTATATATACATTTATATTAATATGTCCTTTTATATCATTTTATAATTTTAACTAATTAAATAATTAATTTTATAAAATACTTTAGTTACTTGAATTTTAAAAAAATTCCCCATATTTTCACATCTTAATTACTTGAAATAATTATTGTATTCTTCTAGCCTCTAGGATATTCAATTAATCATAAATTCGTACTCATAAGCAAATAATAGTATAAAAACTTAAATATACTGATTGAATAAACTACTTAAATGTAATCACTGCCCTAATTCAGATAGAAAACATGGTATAGATCTTGTTGTGCCCATATTCAATCTCTTTCTTACACTTTTACATCTTATAAAACAAATTAAATCTCATTTCAAATATGATAATAGATAGATATTTTATAATAAAAGTATTTAATTCAGGTTTAAATTATATAATAATTTTTCATATCTTCTGATGCACCCTTAAACAGAAGATATGAGATCCAAAACAGGATTTAAATTTTTTGCATGAAAAGGTATAAATAAGAAAATGAAAATAAAATAGTGAAGAATATCACGAGAGTTTTAACATGCAAAATGATTACAAATAACGGAGTTAAAATTAGCATTTACATGGAGGCTAGATTCCTCTAGGGCTCTAGCTAGCTAGGAGACAAGAAAAGATGATGTGGTACTTAAACAAGGGAGGGCTAACATGTAAACAACAGAAAGATTAGGAGGGAATAAAAAATTACATATTGAATTTCATAAGCTAATTAATTAGTTTTTTTGGTTTAAATAAGCTAATTAATTAGCTAATGATACAAAGGTGCAGAAAATATGTTCCCTCCATTTGTTTTCAAGAGTCATTTAAAAAAATTATTTTTATTTGTTTTTTATTTTAAGAAATTGAGATTATATTTATTATTTTTTAAATATTATCCTCATTATTTAAATAAATATTTAATAATTTTACTTATTAATTAATTTTTAATAAATAATATATTAATAAATTACAATTCATATCTTTTAAAATTAAAATTTTTATTACCTTTATTAATTCTTATATATTAACCTTAAATAATACTTAAAAGAAAATAGAGAAAGTAAATATTAAGATTTAGGAGTAAGATATTTTTCAATGAAAAGTTCTTACGAACTTTATGTATTAATAATTGTACGCTTGATCCTCCAAAATAATCTTTATTAAAAGAAGAGAAATTCTTTAATATTCTAAATTTTATATCACCTAATATTTAACAAAAATATAAAAATTTAATATAAATAACGACCTAATCTTGGAAATTCATGGCAGGTCTTTTAATTTATAATTTTATGCATGGATTTGGTTGAATTTCAGTAGTTAGCTAACTAGCATGATCTGTTCGGTAAACGAAACTGGTTCCTTGAAAAACTAGTTTCAAATGAGACGAAACTGGCTTGGATTAATCCAAATTTTGAAAAAGTAAAACCTAATCAACAGTTGAATTTGGTTCGATAAACACTTTAATTGCAGAGCACTAGTGGATTCCAAAGCAAACGGCATCCTCACCCACCTAACGATAACGATATATGTGGAGAAGGAATATTATTGACTTGCAGGGCAACCAACGCTGAAATTCTGGACTTTTCTTTTAAGTAATCTTACGGCCCATGATAATGAGAAGATGCTGCCTTGTTTCGATTCAACGAATAAAAGTCATCAGGATTAAAGTTTAGTTAATTACACCTGTTGAGGTTGCCATATTTTGTTATTTTTAAAATTTCCAATTTTATATGGTGAATTTAAACTCATAATCTTAGGGTATATTAAGTTCTCATTTTTATTATTCAAAATATTATATACATTAAAATTTAAAAATAAAATTTAATTTTAATTTTTTTATATTTATTAAATTAAACTTTATAAATAGAACTATTAAATGAACTCATTCAATTTATCCTTAGACTAATTTACTTAAATCAAATCAAGTTGATCCATAAAAATTGCGAATTCTTAAAATAAGTATCTAAGTCCTAACATTTGTAGATCATGAATTCGTAGGCCGAGTTCACAAAATTTTTATATTTTAAATAATTTAAAATTTAAAATAATAATTATAAATTTAAAAATTATATATTTAATATATTTTTAATCCAGTGTTAATAATTCAATAGCTAAATAAATTATAATAGAAATAAAATTATTGATTTAAAAATAATTTATTTAAATTAGATTGAGTTGAAAGATTAAAAATTGGGTTTGGAATTGAATAGTGAATTGATTAAGTAAAAATTTATATAGTGTATTAATTTAATTTGATTTGGAGGTGAAAATGTAAAAAAAAGATATATAAACGCGTTCTGGGACCATCCGGTCTCGAGCGAATCAAAACACGTCAGATCTCTAGTCTAAATTTGTTTCAATAGCTTTATTTATAAATTTATTTTACCATTTTCTATTCAATTAATAACCTTTAATTTATGTTTTTAATGTAATTTTTAGTATCGCTTTTGATACATATGGTATTGTTTTATTAATATATAAAAAATTATTTAAATATAGTAAAATTAAAAATAAATCTTATCTTAAACCCTTTCATTTAGCAGGTGGAGCTCAAAACTGTGAAAGAGTATGACTTCAAGACCCTCCCATTTTTGTTACTCAAGTGTACACCGTGTATTTACTTTACTCTCCAGCGGAGGATCGGGATTTAAGAATTAGTCACCGCAAATATATTCCAATATTTTAATTTAATGGAATAAAATTTAAAAATTAATAAGAATATTTTAAATCAAACATAATTTTAATGAAATTTTAAAAAATATAGTAATAGCGCCTACCCATACTAAATTATACGTAATTCTGCGATTGTTGCACTCTCTGCACTTATATTTAGTAATAAATATTTTCACCAAATCCGTTTAAAAAAAATTCTATTATCATCTAAACTAATGATTCATTTGATTTATATAGAAAGTAATTTTTTACAAAAAATTAAATTTTTTAAAAAAATTTCTTTTGTGAATTTGATAGAAAGTACTTAAAATTATTTAATTGATATATAAAAAGTAACACTTTGAAATAATTTTTTATTTTTTATTTTATTTAATTTTAAATATTTTATAAAGTGTTAATAAAATAACTACTATATCTTTAATATTATTATAATATAAATTAATAAATTTTAATTATTATTAATTAAATTTAATAAAAATAATTTTATCATTATATCTATAAATAGAAAAGAAAATAGAACTTATCTAAAAGGAAGTAGGTAAATAAATTTTCATATTTTGTGAAAAGTAGGACTTCTCAAAAAATTTTATTTTTTCTAATTTATTAGATAGTGACCAACTAAATAATTTACTTTTTTTTATTTTTTAAAAAATAAAACTTCTCTAAGCAAACCAAAAGATATCTAAAAGTACTATTGTTTAACTAAAACTTTAATGGTGTAATCAATGTTTTAAAATTGGATTACCATTTATTCAATTTAATCGCTTAAATTTGATGGTTGGACTAGATTGCCTATATTTGTATATCATTAAAAAAATATATTATAAGAAATATTAAATCTATAATTATTGTTATTATTATCATTACCGAATATAATACTTATCATCAGTTAACATGAGAGTATTTTACATAAAAAAATAATATATATTGATTTTATTACAATTATAATTATTAGATTTAAAATATTATTATTATTATTATTATTATTATTATTATTATTATTATATATAGTTGCATGTTTGTTACACATATATAATAATTAAATTTATGTAAAATTATTTAATATATATATTTAAATGTTATTAATTTTTTAATCTAATAGAATTTTATTTATTGTCTAATAAGTTAGTTATATTTGACAAAAATTTCATAATAAAAGATTATTAATTTTTCATATGAAGTAGAAGTAAATTTTGACATTTATTCAATACTAAAATAAAATGTTACACATTTTTATGATAAAAAACGTTGTTGGAGCAAAGTGGTTTAGAGTTTGGTTTGTTGGTAACAAGATAAGATTGAGGTTGCAATCCTAATCTTATCTTATTCTTTGATATTTATTTATTTATTAATAAATAAATAAATGATTAAATCATTTAATGTATATATATAAGGATTAGAAATTAAATTATGAATTTACAATGAAAAGTACAAAATCTTTTAAAGAACATTAAATATTATATGAGCCAAATATTTTTAATTTTTTTTCATATTTAAATGAAACAATAAAATCAATTCATTTACTAATCTAAGTTAAGATTTGGCTTTGGCTAATTATTATCGATTCAAATTAAGCCAACCGATACCCCAAATTTCAGAAGAGTCTCAATTCATTACAGGATTTAACTTATGATTTTATTGATTCAATCGATTGAATCAAATTAAATTTTTAAAATAATGAATATAATAATATTATATAGTATTTTAAAAATTTTATTCTTTATTATATTTAAAATTTAAAATATATATATATCAAATAAATTATTGATATGTAATTTTACAATACGATTGATCATCCAATTGCAATTGGAATTGCAGAGTCAATGATAACTTCACGTGTACAAGAAACGTGACGATGAGCTGGTTTGATTTGAGCTTGCATTATAAATGCGGTTCCATACAGCCTGTTGATGTTATCTGTGATCCGATCATCTTATCAACCTCATCCTTTAATCTTATAATTCATATGTTGTCTTCCTCATCAACTAATCAATATTAAATGCACAAGTTTACAAGTGTTATCGATGAGACTTTGATTTAGTCGATAGAACGTTGATATTAGATAAATTTATTAGTTAATGAATTGTAATTCAAATCTTTATTGAACGAGAAAAAATTTTACAATAATTTAATTCACAAAATATTATGATTAATTTTATCATTATTTTAAATTTGTGAATAGGGGGTGGAAAATTATTGAGATCACCTTTTAAATAATAATCATATCTCAAATTGAATATTTTATTAAAAAATATTTTTATAATAATATTTAAGAGAGATAATCAGTGCTGATTATTCTTCTTATTTTTGTTCTTAAAAAAAATCATCATTTTTCCTACCTCTATTAAAAAGAACCGGAAGTCATCCTTGTACATTTTAAATAACCAGATTTATGGATTGGATGTAATTATATTATATTATTCTTCTATTAGTTAATGGTATGTTGTAGATATGGTAGACATGAGGAAGTAAATCTAAAATTCAGCAAAATAGGTTCGGAGAAAATAAGGAAAGGGTTTAGCAATTATATACTCTATAGTACACCTCGAAGAATATTATGCACGAGTGAAAATATAAAATATAGATTTAATTTTTGTGAATAATACTATGTTAAAATAAAAAAATTAAGAAAAAAATAGAGAAGTGAAAGACTATATATGTCATTATATTTTTTTTTTCATGTTTGAGAGTTTTGATTTAAAAGAATAATAAATGTTTATGTTTAAATTTCATAAATCTTCTAACATCCAATATTTAGATATTCAAACAAGAGGAAGTTAAGCTATCTCTTTCGCTTATTTTATTATTTTCATGAAAGATAATATTTTTAGAAAAATTTCATTCAGTTCGATACAAATAGAAAATTTTCATGCTTTCTCTTTCTCTCTCTCTCTCTATATATATTAATCATAATATTTTTATATGTTATTATAATAAATATCATTCTTATAACTTATCAAATATTAACTTATCATTTTTTTAATGAATATTGTGTTACAATATGCTATACTCGTGCAATTAATCTCTTGTTAATAAATATTGCATAATAACTAGAGATACAAATGGATTGGGCCGAGTTAGACTTTACCTTAAATAGGTTGGGCTCATATTGTAAAATATTAACCCGAGTTTGACCTATTAGCTTATATAAAACTTTATTTTAAACTCGAACTTAATCTGTTTTAAAAGTCTGGCCTGACCTGTTAGCCTATTTAAAAGAATAGGATTTAGAGTTTAGAGTTTAGAATTTAGGATTTAGGGTTTATGATACTATGTTAAAATAAAAAAATTAAGAAAAAAAAGAGAAGTGAAAGACTATATATGTCATTATATAGTCTAACAAGCCAGACCGAGCTAACAGGTCAGGCCAAATTTTTAAATCTATATTTTCCCTTGTGCATAATATTCTTCGAAAGTTTTTGTTTGAAAGAATAATAAATTTTTATGATTAAATTTTATAAATCTTCTAACATCCAATATTTTGTACTAGCTTAATCTGAGGGTTTTGGAAGAATTTCCAGATATTCAAACAAGAGGAAGTTCAACTATCTCTTTCGCTTATTTTATTATTTTCATGGAAAGATAATATTTTCTAGAAAAATTTCAGTCAGTTCGATACAAATAGAAAATTTTTCATGCTTTCTCGTTTCTCTCTCTCTCTCTATATATATTAATCATAATATTTTTATATGTTATTATAATAAATATCATTCTTATAACTTATCAAATATTAACTTATCATTTTTTTAATGAATATTGTGTTACAATATGCTATACTCGTGCAATTAATCTCTTGTTAATAAATAGTGCATAATAACTAGAGATACAAATGGATTGGGCCGAGTTAGACTTTACCTTAAATAGGTTTGGGCTCATATTGTAAAATATTAACCCGAGTTTGACCTATTAGCTTATATAAAACTTTATTTTAAACTCGAACTTAATCTGTTTTAAAAGTCTGGCCTGACCTGTTAGCCTATTTAAAAGAATAGGGTTTAGAGTTTAGAGTTTAGAATTTAGGATTTAGGGTTTATGATACTATGTTAAAATAAAAAAATTAAGAAAAAAAGAGAAGTGAAAGACTATATATGTCATTATATAGTCTAACAAGCCAGACCGAGCTAACAGGTCAGGCCAAATTTTTAAATCTATATTTTCCCTTGTGCATAATATTCTTCGAAAGTTTGTTTTGAAAGAATAATAAATTTTTATGATTAAATTTTATAAATCTTCTAACATCCAATATTTTGTACTAGCTTAATCTGAGGGTTTTGGAAGAATTTCCAGATATTCAAACAAGAGGAAGTTCAACTATCTCTTTCGCTTATTTTATTATTTTCATGAAAGATAATTTGTTTAGAAAAATTCATTCAGTTCTATACAAATAGAAAATTTTCATGCTCTCTCTCTCTTTCTCTCTCTATATATATTAATCATAATATCTTTTATATGTTATTATAATAAATATTATTCTTATAACTCATCATATATTAATTTATCATTTTTTTTCGATGAATATTGTGTTACAATACACTATACTTATGCAATTAATCTCATCTTAATAAATATTGCACAATAGTTAGGGGTGCAAATAGGTTGGGCCGAGTTAGGTTTTACCTTAAATAAGTTAAGCCTGTATTAAAAAATATTGATTCGAGCCTGACCTATTAGCCTATATAAAACTTTATTTTAACCCTGAACCTAGCCTGTTTTAAAAGCCTGATTTAATCTATTAACTTATTTAAAATCCTATTTTAATATAAATTTTTAAATAGGCCAACAATTTAAGACTTAAAAGGCCTATTATAAAAAGGTCTCAAATAAGTCAATAATTTATATAAGCTTGTATTAATATATTCTTAAAATGCCCTTAATAATACTAAAATTAATACAAAATTTTATATAAGAACTAATTAACAAAAAAATAAATCCATATACTTATAACACAAAATTACTAATTTAAATATTTAATATTTAATTAAAATTTAAATAATATTAAGTTATCATAACATCAAAAGTTAATAATAAAGGTAAATTAGTTCACCATAAATTATACAACAAACATTCAAAATATTTAATTTATATAATGGACTTGAAAAAAAAAGCTTATATGTCATTGCCTTCATAGTAAATAAATTTAAATAAAAAATGTTAAATAAGCCGGCCCAATAGGCATGTATATTAGACTTAAAATAAAAAGGTCTGACCTATTTAATTAAAAAAATTTCTATATTAGCCTTAACTTGACTCATTTAACTAATTAAGCCGAGTCGAACTAAGCCTAAATTAGGCCAAACCCAGCCAAGTTAGGCCTAAATTAGGCCAACCTATAGGCCTCCAATAGGTTGTCCGACCTATTTGCACTCCTAACAATAGTGAATCACATTTATATAATCATTGTAAAAGATTGAATTTCTAATTTATATATAACAATTTATATTAAATTAAAAAATTTTAATTTATTTTTTTATTTATTATATTTTATAATATATCTAATTTCTTTCCTTGATTTATTAAATTTTTTAATTTTTGTATATTTTCTTTCTATCTGAAATAATCTCTATGATTTCTTTCCTTTATTTATTATGTTTTCATAACCTCTTTGACCTCAATCACATTTAATTTGCATTGATAATTCTAGTTAAATTAAAAGTTAAAAATTTTAATTGATAAATTAAATTAGACTCAATATTGATAATTACTAGAAAAATTAATTAATTAAAATGATCAAATCAAAATTTTTCTTTTAAATAAAATGGTGATTTGTACATATTAATTAATGATCAAGGCATATTTTCTTGGATCAAAAATTTCAAAATTTTTAATATATTATAAAAAGCATAAGATCATAGTTTAAACATAATAATTTAAATATTTGAAATAATGTAATATCTTTAAGATTTTAGGTAATTTGTTCTTGATATTGTTAAAGAAGTTGACATTTTAAAATCTAAATATCTTTTTTAAGGATCAATTATTATAATAAAAGTCACATAAAGTATGAAAATTATAATTTAATTACTTAATATGTACTTTCACATTGACATCAATCAAGGAAATTACACAAATTCAGTTCGGTAGAATCTAATGTGAAAATTCAATTTTAAATTATATCAATGTAATTATTTAAATATTTAAATATTCAAATGTTAGTTTTTGATTTATTTATCACTGATATTGATATTGAGAGAGAATTTTTAAAATTTTTAATTCTATAATTTTTTTGAAATTGAAATAATTTTTGAGGAAGACTCGTAGAAATTCGTAGGTAGTATAAGGAAATTTATTAGTGTTAAATTTTTCATGAAATTTACAAGTAAGGTATATAATATAAAATTTTAATTTTAATTATTTTAATATAATTATTTGATAATAATATAAATAAAGTACTTACATGAAAAAATTTTAATTATTTACTCTCTCTTTTATTTTATATGTCATTAAGGTAAATGTATAGAACTAAAGAATGTAATTATTTATCGTAATTTTAAGAGAAAAATTATAATTTAAGTATTAATTTATAAAAATATAAATGATATTTCAAACATTACTATTAATATATTATTTAAAGGAGTGTATCAAAATTTACAATTTTATATAAGTGTAACTTCAATTCTTATTTCTCAAATAATTTTTTTTCAAAGATAGATGATATATTTATGATAAGTATATTTATAAGATTTTTTTAAATTAATTTACATATAATATTTTTAATTAATTAATAAAAATATTTGCAATCATAGTTCATAATAAAGTAATTGATAATTCTAATATCACAAGTAATATTGTATTCAAGGATGCATTTCAAAAGTTATGAACTATTCAATGTATATATAATTTTATATCTTGCTTTTCAAATGATAAGTAATTATACGTTATTAATAATATAAAATTATCAATTAATACATTTATTATAATATTAATTTTTAATTAAGTAAAATTATAATCTGTATATATATTATGAAAATAATGCATAATAAATAGAACCTTGCATTTTTTTTTTTTAGAAATCAAAACCTTGATCCAATTGAATAAAGATAATACGAAATATAATCGCATCACGTAATTCAATAAAGAGCCTCTGAGTTGTTGATTGCTTTTATAATATAGACTTATGCATTTTGCATTAAAGTTGAAAACAACTCAAAGAGAAAAAATGTCCAAATGCAAATTAATTTATAAGAAACAAAATTATAATCTCCTAGCTCTATATAA